>CM031238.1:598701134-599053634 GCA_018340775.1 Taxus wallichiana var. yunnanensis
GATTGTGCTCATGTTATCATAGTAGATAATGGTAGGCTACCAAAACTGGATGTCAAACTCGCCGAATACCTTGTAGCCAAATAGCTTCTGTGGCAGCATTAATTGCTCCTCTGTATTCTACCTCTGTAGATGATATCGCAATTGCATTTTGCTTCTTGCTAGACCAACTAATAGGACCCGAACCAAGAGAGAAACTGTAGCCAGAAGTAGATTTCTGATGATCTAAGTCACTCGACCCAATCAGTTACGTGAATCCGGCAAGTCAATATCAACCCCTCCATGATAGTGTATGCCATTAGCATAAGTGCCACAAACATAATGAAGGATCCATTTAGCTACTTTCCAATGCAGCTCATGTGGCTCCTACATGAATCTGGACACAATCCCAATAGCATATGATAAATCCAGTCGAGTGTGAGTCAAGTAGATCAAGCTCCCAACTAACTGTCGGTAAAGAGTACCATCAACCAAGGGAGTAGAGCAATCTGAAACCAACTTAACCCCGGAAAGAAAAGGAGTAGGAGAAGACTTGCAATCAGACATCTGAAACCGAGCTAGCAAATCAAGAGCATACTTAGGTTGCAAAATCAAGATTCCCGAGTCAGATTGTGAAATCTAGATCCCAAGGAAGTAATGAAGCAGACCTAAGTCAGTCATGGAAAACTTGTTGGCTAAGGCAATCTTCACAGAATCAATAATAGAGGAAGAGCTACCTGTGATCAACAAGTCATCAACATATAGAAAAAGAATGAGTATGGAGTCATCTTTCCATAGAATATAAACATTTGGATCAAAGTGACACCTAATAAACCCTGATGTAAGTAAGAAGGAGTCCATCTTGGCATACCAAGCTCGAGGGGCTTGTTTAAGGCCATAAAGAGACTTCTTTAACTTACAAACAAGGGAGGAATCTGGACATAACCCGAGATATTTTTAGATAGAGATCTCTTCCTCTAGGTCACCATGAAGGAAGGCACTCTTAACGTCCATTTGATGGACTTTCCATCTGTTTGCTGCGGCAATGGCTAGGGTCAGTCAAATAGAAGTCATCTTCGCAACCGGAGCAAAGGTTTCTGTATAATCAACCCCAGCTATCTGGGAGAAACCCTTAGCTACTAATCACGCTTTAAAATTTTCGACGTCTCCATCTACTCCATACTTTGTTTGGAACACCCACTTACACCGAACGATTTTTCTTCCTTTCGGAAGAGTGGTGAGATCCCAAGTATCGTTCTTCATGAGAGAGGAATACTCCTCATCCATGGCATAATCCCACTCAGGAATACCAGAAGCCTCCCAAAGACCGTGGATCGAAGGCAGAGGTAGGATTCATCAATCAAGTCTTCTTACTTTGTAGGATTCATCAATAAACACTTCTCTTAATATATAGCTCATGAGAAGTAGGATTCATCAATCAATATCCCTTCACGCCATCAGGATACCCTACAAAGATACAAGGTTTGGATTGTGGTTCCAAAGCCTTGCATTTCTTCTTGGGAATCTGATCCATAGCCTTGGATCCGAAGACTCGAAAGTGCTCAACATTAGGCTTGCATCCAAACTAGGCTTCAAAGGGTGTCATCCCTCTTACTGACCTTGTGTGGAACATGGTTTTGAATGTAATTTGCACATTCGCTACTTGCCCAATTTATCTGTGGGGAAGAGACTTCAGAGAATCATACAAGTGGCCATCTACTTCAAAGTACGGTTCTTTCTTTCTCGAATCCATTCTGCGCAAGGGCTATAAGCAACCGATTAACACAATGAGATCCCTCTCCACCATCAGTTCAAGCTTTTGGTGTGATGGAAAATCGCTTGGTATCGAGCGAGATAGTTAAGCACGCCACCCCGAGTAGTTCTGGGATGGGTGACCTCTCGGGAAATTCTCGGTGTCACTTCCTCTTAATATGTCATTGGGCCTGATTGGGTGTATACCCGGCTCCATCGTGCGGGAGGGTATTAGCGTAGCAACTGATTAACACGATGAGATCCTCTCCATAATTAGTTCGAGCTTCGGTGTGATGGCAAGTCGTGTAGCTCTAATACCAGGTAGTTAAGCGTGCCAACCCAGAGTAGTTCTAGGATGGGTGACCTCCCAATAAATTCCGGTGTCACTTCCTCTTAATATGCCATTGGGCCCGATTGAGTGTATGCCCACTCCATCGTGCACGAGGGTATTGACGTAGCAACTGATTAACACGATGAGATCCCTCTCCACCATCAGTTCAAGATTTTGGTGTGACGACAAGTCGTGTAACTCTGATACCATGAAAATAGTTTGTGAGAATCGAATCAGAAACGAGGCACCATGAAGTAGTTGCACTCCAACGGAATCATGATAGCTCTAGCAATAGCAAGGAAAAAATGATTAGTAATGGAAGAACTTGCTCAAGAGAATCAAAGCTTACATAGGGGAAAGACAATGGAGTGTCTTGACATGGTCATAAATTAATAGAAAAGGCGTACATATAGGGTGTTGAGTAACCTAGTGCATGACACATATGAAACCCTAAACCTAACCCATGTGAGATGACCCTCCAACATCGAGAGGATGACACATAAGATAACTCACAATAACACTACCAACTATAGGTGAGGCCCACATATGACCGCAAACTCTATCATACATTTATGGAAAGCTGGAAAAGTCCTCTAAAACATAAAATTATAAATTTTGCACTAGGGATAAAAATGGGCTACTAAAATCACTTTTCTGCAAACTACTCCTAGCTAAGGTTTAACAAGGGTTTTAGAACACTTTAGCTTCTTAACATTCGTACATAAACTACTGATGATAAAAAAAACTCATTATTTTTGTGAAACCTTCATAATTGACTGTATAATATATTCATAATATCTCAAGTTCCCATGTAATGGATAAAATTCACAACAAGCATTAGAAAGTCAACTTTTAGCACAAAAACACACTGTTTCTTACCCAATTTTTCTAAAACTTGCATAGCTTCAAAAAAAATGCATACTCTCTATTTGATAAAATTCACAAGATCCATTACATGCTAAAACCTAAAACTTGGCATGAAGTACCATTACAAGTTCCTCTAACTCGATAAAAGTCACAACATAACCCAAATATTCATGAAACTCTCTATCCATAAGACTTACCCATGTTAAACTCCGCTTGTTTCTCACTTGTAGCTTCCCAATGACCTCAAATATGCATATAACCTCTGAATTATGACCTAAAAACCATCACACACCTCAAGTGAACTACCAAAATTTTGTACCCATATTTTAAAAAGAATCATCAGCTCCAAATCTCATGTCACTACCTTATTATGGATGCTCTAGAGCTACAATTTTTCCTAGAATGACCTAACTCAACACTAATATGACCATGCCGACACAATGCGCAGACCCGTGTATACCTATTAAACATCATATGGACAATTTATGACCTCATGAAATAGTCCATCCAGGTTGGGAAACCTCATACTATGACTCAACATACGTAACCATGCACCAGACACCGTTGGACTCACTAAAACTTGACACTACCAACCAACCTTCATGTCGACCACTAAATAACATCACTTGGAGACTCATATGAAACAATGACACACTTTTCCATCAATGGGGTTGATATAAATGAAAAAAATCCGAATGACTAACATCATCATCAATATTTGAATCATAAATATATTTGACTTCCTTACCTTGTGCCTTATTTCCATCCTTGAAAGCCGCATCCTTCTTGTGGGGCTTTCCATAATTTTATATCATATCCTAAGTTTTGGTATCCAAATTTTTTCTCCTTTTCAAGTTGATCAAGTATCATAGATTTGATATGGAGCTTAGAGATAGATAGATCATAATTTATGCCATTTTGTAGTCGAGGATGAGATCTAGCGGCCCTTTGTCACTCGGGAGTTGTGGAGAGATGGATAGCACCTTCAAGAGGATTTGATCTATCCTCAATACTTTAGGTTGTGCCTCTTCAACCAGTGGTGAGAGGACCCTTAGTGTAACCACTTGTTTATTGAAGGAGATGGAGATATCCTTCTTTTGCACAATTTTTATGAAGAAAACCTTGGGAAAGTATGATCAATACTCCGTATTTTAACTCTCAAGAGTTGTCACTTCTAAAAGATGGAGATACTTTCAAAACAAGGCTAAGGTTACTGAAGACATTATGAAATCCTGATTGTTCTACATATTTTAGTAAATATATTTTGTTTCTTTGTGGATATACATGGAAAAACAAGGGTAGTACAAAGTAGGATTAGTCATTTGAATGATTTTTTGGTGGGAGATTAAGAAAGATAAATTGGAATTTTCCATATCTTTGAGAAACTTCACAAAAATGGACAACTCAACAACAAAAAGCTTCAAAATAGTTAAGACATTCCTTCAACCAAAAGGTGTGCATCAATGGAGGCCCAGATTTGCACATTTTCACACAATATTTGAGAATCCAACACAAAGGCTTGAGTTAAAAGACTCAATTAAACATCAAAATCTCTGATCAATCATGCCTAAGGTACACCCAAAGACTTACAAACAATCTCTGTCAACAAATGAAGGTAAAGTGATTTTAAATTGTTTATTTCATTACCAGGTGAAAGCTCTTCTGATAAATGAAATTACAAATGCCACTAAACCATCAAAAGGATGAGATCTGTGTGATTTCACAAATATTTCAATGTAAGATTGCAATAGGAACAAGAGAAACCATTTACAGACACTCTGAAATAAGCTTGGAGACTTAAATTTTGTAGAGATTAAACAAAAATTAATTTCAAAATTGCTTAGATTCATCGCAAGGGAGAGCTTCAGAGTAATCGTAGAGTTTATCAATGGCTATATATCGCATCCAACTTGACATGATAGAAAATCTAACGAAGAAATTAATTAGGTATCTCGGAAGGGTTTCTCAAAACATGAATTTTCTCAAATTTTTGTCATCAAATTTAACTCCCAACCCTTTGCAAGAGTATTCTCATTGCATTTGTACATTTCATTCACTTACTCATCGCAAATTTTCCCCAAAAAGAAGAATATTGGAGGGACCTTTGCTTGTTACCAATTTTCCTTAGAAAGCAATGTTGAACAAATTCACACCCACAAGCTGCCACTTGGACCAATTATGAACTAATCACGTTTCTCAGACCCTCAACTAATGACTAGGATGCCATGCCACAACCTTTTTAACAGTCCTTTTAATCATTCTTATTCTTTCATACGAGAAATCCCCATTTAAATCATTCTCTGGATGCTCTATACACTGGATCGACAGAAATCCTTTTCACTCTCAAGGCAACACCTTTTTCATATTTTTTTCCTACAACCTCCATCATTTCATCCTTTTCCCTCTCTTTTCTCTGTAACTCTACCCCGCATCCATCTTCTCTTGTAATTTTTCCTTTCGCAAGTGCCCTGAGGCGTTTAAATTCAAAATATCGGTCTCTACTTGTGCCTAGACTCATGAATTAAGCTTTGAATCCATTCAATTGCACTTTGTAGGCAAAAATGTCAAGGAATTACACCAAAATGATGAAAAAAAAGTGCGTATTTACATATCCAAGAGTCTTGGAGAAAAATGGCGGAAAGAAGCAGATGCAATGCACAACAAGCGTTGATTATGCCCCTTGTCAACTTTAGATCAAAACCATCCACGTGCTTCCTTGGCACAACTACAAAGGAGAAATATAGAGGCTGGCTTGAAACAAGCATGGGCCTTCCACATGCCCTGGGCCTAAGAAAAATGCCTTTTGGCCTTTGAAAAGTCTCAGTATTAAATGAGCCGGCGAAAACCTCCACGTTTTAGCTTGGCATGCCTTTGGTATAGTCCTCTAAAGTGCATACCCTAAACAAATGTGAGCCCTCCACATGTCTCATTCTCGGCCGAGTTATTTGAAAAATTTGAAGGATGAGTGGAAGGCGTCATGTGTCTAGGGTCCGAGATAGTTTTCCTTGGCCATTGAAAAAGTCTAAGCAAGGGAAGAGTGAGTGGAAGCTTCCAACTAACCTCTTGGCACTCTTTTGAAAATAAAATTTAGGGGCAGGTCCCCAAATAGGATTATTCCCTCCACGTGTCCCTAGCCTTAGAAAAATTTCTTTAAAAATTTTAAGTATAGAGCGGAGAGTGAAAGAAGCCTCCATGTGTCTCCCTAGAGTAACTTTCAGATGGTCCGAAAAGTGGAGACCCTGAACAAGCATGGGCTCACCACATATCCTCTTGGCATGAGTTCTAAAGTGGGATCTGAGATAGAAAATCAAATGAGTGTAGACCCCCACTTGTCAAGAACCGATAGAGTTGCATCCACAATGATAAAAATTCTAAGTATGGATAGAGTGAGTGGAGCCCCCACTTGTCCCCTCCATGATATTTTTATATGGAGCCCAAAAGTGGAGACCGCAAACAAGTATAGGCCTTCCACATGACCTAAGTCTGATAAAGCTACACTAATTTGCATGAAGAAAATTTTAAGTATGGGCAGGGTCAATGGAAACCTCCACGTGTCTCCATGGCGTAACTACTAAAGTAAGACCCAGAGGTGAATTTTCAATTAAGCGTAGGCCCTCCACGTGGACAAGACATGAGTTCAAGTGAGCCTCATAGTTTTGAAATGCCCCATCGAGCTGCATCTAATTAGAAAGGACTGCATTTCCATAGATACCAAAATATAATTTTGACGAGGAAAATACACCCACAAATTTGTAAAATGTAGGAAAATCACCATTTGCACCCGAAAATGAATCCTTCTTCAAGGACAGAGAATTTGGAAATGATATAAGGCCCAAATGTGATCTTCAAGCTGCATCTAATCATGTTTCCACAAATATTGGGACAAAATTGATAGGGAGAACAAAATGTGACGGTGGGAAAATAGAAGGAAGGGAAACAAACCTGATTTTACACCCAAGTTACAAATTCTTTCACATGGATAGAGGAACGGAAAACAAATTTTAGACTTAAAGTGATCCTCAACCAAAAGAAGGGACTGATCATGGCAACCAAATGGAGGACGAGTTTTCATGCATTAATATGGGGAGATAGAAAAGATGAAAGAGCCTAGAAACTCGAAGAATTTCAAGGAAAAATGGGGTGAGATCAAATTGAGCACCAACATCAGCTCCAACTCGGGGATGGGCACTCCTGTGAGTACCACAAGAACAAATAGTAGACCAAGTGCCAAAAATAAACCATTGGGCAATGGAGTCATGATTCAACCTTCCAAGAACAAACTAAGAAACCAACAAAATGGTCGCCAAGGACTAGGAAAAACAAAAATAGAAAAACACGAAAGCAAAAAGAAACCAAAAGACTATACATTGTACAATGGAGTATACCTTGATTCTAAGAAATCAATCAAGGAAATGTTTCAAATGCCTTCCATTAACATGCAATTCAAGAAATTCCCCATCTAAGTATTTTAAGAAGAAGGTATGTTTAACAATTCGAATGTCAATTGAATAAGGGCCCATCCACAATGCATCAAACTTTCTATGTTTTCTCTTTTCCTTGTGTTTATTGTCCCATAATAACACAAGATCTCCCACACTAAAATATCTTGGAGTCACCTTTTTATCAAATAAATTCTTCAAATTTTCTCTTAACTTCACATGCCACTGATGGGATGCCCTTATTTCTTCATCTAATTCAATAATCTAATTGATTCAAGCATCATATGGAATAACTTATTGATCTTCAATTTGTTGAACAATCTGAAATGAAGACAATTGTTAATGAAGGGGTATAAAATCTTGAGTTCCATATACAAACTCAAATGGGCTTTTACCAGTAGCTCTTTTGTGAAGTGATTCTGAAGCCTAAACAACAAACTTCAGTTTCTCACCCCACTTCTTTTTGTTTAGCTCCAAGGTTCTTCTAATTATCTTCAACAATTTTTTATTGCTTGATTCATCTTTTCCATTTCCTTTGGGAATTTAGTTATAAGCATATGTCAAACTGATTCTATACCATTTGCACATTGCCACCATAGGTTTGGCTCTGAAACTCATGGCATTATAAGCAAAAATCTTAGCTAGCACTCCAAATTTGCATATGATTTGATTCAACATGAAGTCCATGATGACTTGGTGTGTTGCTTTCTTGGTGGGGATTGCTTCCACCCACTTAGTGAAATAATTAGTGGCTACAAGAATCCATTTATGACCAGCACTAGAAGGATATGAAATCTCACCAATGAAATCCATTCCCCATTGCTTAAATGGGGCTTCAATTGACACATGATGCAAAGGAAGGGAACCTGAAGCTTTTAGTCTTCCGAAAAATGCTGACAACTTTCACATTTCCTAACCAATAGAGTTGTATCCTTGAAAAGAGTTGGCCACCAATAACCAGCCCTCAAGATTTTATGTGTTGTAACTCTTCTAGCAAAATGTCCCCCACAAACTCCTCCATGGAGATCAGAAATTATTTTGGGGGCCTCATCTTCAGTGATGCATCTCAAGAGCACTCCTCGGGGTTCTTCCAAGCTAACCCAAAATCAATAATGACATATTTTTGGGAGGCTAACTTAAGAGCTCTTTTTTTATTTTTAGTCAAATGTTCGGTGTAGCATAGATGTTTGAGATAAAATATTATATCTTTATACCATTCAAAGCTTACCAAATTTTCAAGGACATCCACCCTTTCTCCTTCTACTTCATTCACCTCAATAGTTCACAAGTTTCTCTCAACCATAAGCTTAGCTAGGCCCAAACCTCTTATCAATTTCATGCTTTGGATATCCATGTCATATTCTTACAAATTTTTACCCATCTACATCTTTTTCTTGAGACCTCCATCTGTTATAATAAATCTTTCACCATGGTGTGGGGAAGATAAGCAACAAATTTAGAGATAACTATGTAAGGTCTGAAAACCTTTGTTGCTTTCACCAAGGAAAATGCTTGCTTCTCCATGATGGTGTATTTCAACTCAGCTCCTTGCAATGCTTTACTTAAAAGGAAATTAGTCTCTCAACTCCTTCATCATCCTTCTGCAACAAGATAGATGTAGTGGTGTTTTTCGAAGCAAAAGAAAACATTTGGAAAGGCTTTCCATAATTTGGAGCTACCAAAATAGGGGAAGGCTTTAATGCTTCTTTGATCCCATTGAAAGCTTGAATTGAAGCTTCTTCCCATTTGATAACTTGGTCTTTCTTCAAACATGCTAGTAATGGGGATGGTCACTCCCAAGGTTAGACATAAATCTTTTGATAAAGTTTATTTGTCAAAGAAGGATTGAACTCCCTTCTTAGCTCTCGGAATTGGAACCTTCTTTGATGGATTCCACTCTCTCGGGATCAATCATGACCCCTTCTTTTGATATAATGTGACCAAGAAGCTTTGCATTTTGCACTCCAAAATGGCACTTCTTGGGATTCAATGATATGCCATACTCTCTACACCTTAACAACATTCTCTCCAAGTGTTGCAAGTGATCATTTATTTTTCTGGAAAACACAGTTACATCATCTTAATAAACAATAATGAAATCATTAATATAACCAGCAAACACTACATCCATTGCTCTTTGGAAAGTTTCTCTAGCATTCATTAAGCCAAAAGGTATCCCGACATAGATGTAAGTTCCCGAGGAGTGGTAAAGGCATTGTTTATTCTTTCAAAACCATCCAAAGTGGATAACAATTCAAAACTAGTTACCAATTATATTACTTCATTATGGTTAATTAATCGTATAAAATAGTTCATTATTATATAATTGTGAATATACGAACATTGGTCGACCCTTAGTGGAAACAATAAGGAGAAATTAGGGTCAAATTTATTTATGACCCATAAAAATTTCGAACTCCGCTTTATCATATGGTAATGACAAAATCACCTATTTCAAACTTCAAAAATCCTAATATTCATACTTGTACAAATATTTTCCCCTAAAATGAATCCTAGCTGAAATATATATAGAGACTAGAATCTCATTAATCTCATCCAAACCATAAATATATTCATATTGAGGAGATATCAACATAATTAAAGAATTAAAATATTTACACACAAGAACCTGAGTAATACCATATACTTGTAAATATTCAACCATTACTAATGACTTAACAACAATGGATCACTCATCAATGGAATAGATTTTCACGGGAGGAGTGACAACAAAAACATGATAAAATTACATTTAGAATATTAACAAGCTCTTTAAGAGTGGGTAAAACAATACTATCATAACTTTCAATTGAATCAAGATGAACCATAATATTTCCCTAGCTCCTTGAGAGCTTCCACAAAAATTAAAACAAGATTTTACCCAAAAATGGTGAGCTAGTAATGTTTTTCATCTAAATTATAGCTTTAACTATGCTTGAATCATTTCAAATTTAACTTGAGATCTTGTTTTAGACAAAACCACATGTTTCCTATTCATGAACACGCTAAATCCTTATACCTAGTTTGTATTTTCAAGAGGACCTCATATATTTTTTTATAAATAAGACCCATATTTTTAAAACTTTAAAAATTACATATCTCTCATTTTCCATAAAACCCACAACATATTCCTTTCTTTTCCACAAATTTTCCTCTAATCAAAATTGCTTATAATAAATACTTGTTCGACATTAGAAATAGATTATTTAATGCACGCCTTTTCCAAAACTAATTTTCTTATAAATATCTCATTCAACCTCAATGCTAAGCTTTAACAAAAACCAAAGAGAAAATCAAAAATATGTATGGGGGAACAAAATCTTGTTTTGGCTTGCTATGAAATCTTCTATTCCTAAGGAATCATGAAACTTTAATTTGCATTAATGTTTCCTATGCCATGTATTGGTAGTTTAATTTAACCCAAAAATTTAATATCCAGCATGCGCTTTGGTCTATGGTCAATTTAAAACTTAAACAATGTTAAATTTCCTTGTTACTCAACATATAATCGGTGACCACTTTGATAAACATTAAACATTAACAATTTTTCAATCACCTTGCAAAGAGGTCGATGACAATTAATCCTCCTTGATTAAAACAATGTATTATGGTCTAGGACTAATGTCCATACAATAAGCATCAAACAATGAAAATTACCCTATCAAATTCCTCGTGGTCTATGACCAACGTAATATACATTAGTCAATAATCAACAAAACGTTTTTAATATGCTTCTTGGTCAATGACCCATTAAACAAAATCAATAATCATTTACCTTGCCAATGGTCCAAGGCAATTAATCTAACAACAAAAGTAACAATTTAATTACTCCCATGGTTTATGACCATTTTAATTTATAATTTAATAATTATTAATATTTAATGTGAATGCAATGTGGTCTATGACCCTTTTCATAGTAACATTCAACTTTAGAACATTTTCGAGCAATTTCGTCAACTTCAATAATCCATTATGGCCTAAGACTAACTTATTCAATGTCATAATCATTGCAATAGAACCTTAAACAATGTAAATTAATTGTAAAAATTGCAAAAAAATGGAGTTCAACCAATCAATCAACATACTGATAATGCAAACTAGAAGGTACTCATCCAAAAATCATTCAAACGTAATAGTTATACACACACACACACACACACACACACACACACACACACACTCATACTTACGTATACATCTATATACATATATGTATATATTTTCACTCTCTCTCACACACATGTATGCATTTTTATAAATAATTATATATGTTTAATTATTAAATTAACTTTTATACTTAGTTAAGTCACCATCCATCAAACATAGCCATGAACCATATATTAAATTTGGGATGTGACATCTCCCCCTCTTAAATAATCACCATCTCTATGATTGACTTAATCTTATCAAACATATTAATTGGAAACAATTCATACATCATTTTCAAAGAAAAACAATTCATATTTTCTTTGGAACTTGAAAATTTTCTAGAATTTCAGTCAATCATAACTCATAAATCTTGGTTGTAAACAACCTCATAACAACAAATATTTTCAAATAGTTAGTAAAATAGCAATAATTGCTATTATTGATCATCTTAAATATCAGGTAATGTATAATAAATCCATAATAGATAGTCAAATAATTGTTTTAATCACTGAAATAGATAAGGGAATGCAATTTTCATTTCATCCAAATTCTCCCAAGTTGCACTATCCTCAAAATATTGGTCCCATTGGACCTTGCGTTGTCTTGCAATATCACAATTTTGAGATACGACCTATGAGTTTCTAGCACTCTAATTGATTCCACCATGACAATTCTTGGGTTCTGAACGTGTAAAGAGTTCCAATTTATGACATGTGTTATATCTGAAACATACTTTTTAAGAAATGAAATATGAAAAACATCATGCATTCTAGACAATATAGGAGGTAATGTTAATTGATATGCCACCAGAATTATAAATTCCAAAATTTTGAAAGGTCCCACATATCTAAGTGAAAATTTCACAGCCTTACCAAATTTTAAGTTTTACCCTTAAAAATACTTTATATCCCTATTCAAATTTTTGTCAACTCTTGTTTAGATCAACGTAGTTTCTCTACATATTGGTTGTTTATTTTAGTAACTCATGAATGAGGTTTACCTACATTTCCATTTTTGTCTACATTTTCTAGCCCACTACCTCTTTGTCACCATGTTATCCAAGCTAATAGGATTTTTGCACTTTCTCCCATTCAACGCTTCAAATGGTGACATTTTCAGTGAAGAATGATAAGTGTTATTATAGTAAAATTTAATCAATGACATATATTATTCCCATTTATATTTTTTATCCATGCGATACATTCTAAGTATATCCTCCATAGCCTTTGGTTAGCTCTTTTTGTTTGACCATCTTTTCAGGATGGTATGTTGAATTGAAGTTTAGTTTTGTTCCCAAAGATGAGTTTAAAGTTTACCAAAACCAAGAGGTCATTCTAGAATCCTTAAATGAAATAATAAATTCTAGAACTCTCATGCAATCTAAAAATTACATGCACAAACAATTTTTCAAGTATGAGGGAATCATCCTTTAGATTACTTAGTACAAAGTGAGCTACTTTGGTTAGCTTTTCAACCACTACTAAATTCATGTCATATTTGGTTTTAGATAATGGCGAGTCTTTACAAATAATTCATGCTAATTACTTGTCATTTGTAATGTGGAATGATATGGGGATACAACAAACTAACGAGGATGCACGTGATAAGTTATTGGGTAGGATTTTCTCGAAAGGTTTTCCCATGATATAGATTTTGTATTGTGTTATTTTTGTATAACAATTCTCCACTTCTATTTAATTGTTAAGATTAAGTGAATTTTTCTTCTCTCATATTTACTTATCGGATCAAACTCTCTTCATATGAAAAAGGGATATGATGTAATTTCTAAAATAAAAGTATAACAATTAATTATTTAATCAAGGATTATTATGTTAACAATTAATTAATTAATTAGAACTTTTATTTGAATAATTAATAGACTAATTTTCAATTTAAATAGGTGTAAAATTTTCTATAACTACCTTTACTACAATTCAATTTTTGGATAAGTGGTTTTGCTAAAATTTAAATTGACCATCTCTGTCTAGATTGTAAGGTCACTAATAGATAGTCAAATAGGATATATTAGAACTAAGAAATACATTATTGTATGGTAAATGGTTCATTATTTTATGGTAAAGGATACATGGAGTAGGATATATTAGAACTAAGAAATACATTATTGTATGGTAAATGGTTTAGCTAATATAATAAAGATATAAGTTATTGCATTGGGATTTTTCCGAAAGGGTTTCTGAGGACATAGATTTTGTATCGTGTTATTTTTGTATAACAATTCTCAACTTCTATTTAATCATTAAGTTTCTGTGAATTATTTCTTCTCTCATATTTACTTATCGGATCAAACTATCTTCATATGAAAAAGGGATATGATGTAATTTCTAAAATAAAAGTATAATAATTAATTATTTAATTAAGGATTATTATGTTAACAATTAATTAATTAATTAGTGCTTTTATTTGAATAATTAATAGACTAGTTTTCAATTTAAATAGGTGTAAAATTTTCTATAACTACCTTTGGTACAATTCAATTTGTGGATAAGTGGTTTTGCTAAAATTTATATTGACCATCTCTGTCTAGATTGTAAGTTCACTAATAGATAGTCAAATAGGATATATTAGAACTAAGAAATACATTATTGTATGGTAAACGGTTCATTAATTTATGGTAAAGGATACATGGAGTAGGATATATTAGAACTAAGAAATACATTATTGTATGGTAAATGGTTTAGCTAATATAATAAAGATATAAGTTATTGCACTAGGATTTTTCAGAAAGGGTTTCAGAGATAAAGATTTTTGTATTGTGTTAATTTTTGTATAACAATTCTCCACTTCTATTTAATCGTTAAGATTCTATGAATTATTTCTTCTCTCATATTTACTTATCGGATCAAAGTCTCTTCATATCAAAAGGGATATGATGTAATTTCTAAAATAAAAATATAATAATTAATTATTTAATTAAGAATTTTTATGTTAACAATTAATTAATTAATTAGGTCTTTTATTTGAATAATTAATAGACTAATTTTCAATTTAAATAGGTGTAAAATTTTCTATAACTACCTTTACTAGAATTCAATTTGTGGATAAGTGGTTTTGCTTACATTTATATTGACCATCTCTGTCTAGATTGTAAGGTCACTAATCGATAGTCAAATACCATATATTAGAACTAAGAAATACATTATTGTATGGTAAATGGTTCATTATTTTATGGCAAAGGATACATGGAGTAGGATATATTAGAACTAAGAAGTACATTATTGTATGGTAAATGGTTCAACTAATATAATAAAGATATAAGTTATTGCAGGATTTTTCGAAAGGGTTTCAGGATAAAGATTTTGTATTGTGTTAATTTTTGTATAACAATTCTCCACTTCTATTCAATCGTTAAGATTCTATGAATTATTTCTTCTCTCATATTTACTTATCGGATCAAATCATTCATATGAAAAAGGGATATGATGTAATATCTAAAATAAAAGTATAATAATTAATTATTTAATCAAAATTTTTATGTTAACAATTAATTAATTAATTAGGTCTTTTATTTGAATAATTAATAGACTAATTTTCAATTTAAATAGGTGTAAAATTTTCTATAACTACCTTTACTACAATTCAATTTGTGGATAAGTGGTTTTGCTTACATTTATATTGACCATCTCTGTCTAGATTGTAAGGTCACTTATCAATTACCATAAATTATTTTATTTTTTATCTTTCCACCATCCCTCCAAAACTAAAATAGAGAAGGATGTAAAAATAAATCTAAAACAACATGTTTAAGATATGCAAAATTTAATAAATGTTCTTAGAATTTACGCATATGTTGTATTATGAGAAAAATTATTTTACTCTAAATGTTAAAAATAAACACCCATAATTCTTGCATATGAATTAATAATCCTTAAAACATAATAATCAATAAATTAGATTTAATTAAGTATTGAAATAAAATAAAGATGAAAGAGAAAAATAAAATCACTTACTGTCATTTACAAGACATTTTATTAGATTTAGACGGATAAACTAGGGGTTTAAGGGAACAAAAAGAAATTCTAGAAAGCTGACAATGAATAGAGGATGTTTTCCAAATCATGGTGTCTAAAAATTACATCGTTGAATCATTAAGATGACGTTCTAGAAAATTTTCTCAAAGCTACATTTTTATTTGATGATTAAATTTTTGTGATCTTATCTTTTGAAAAACATTCTCAAAATTATGTATCTTCACTTTGATCACTAGAAATCAATATTCTTTATCCTAACCCTAGTTTCACATATCGAATCAAAATGTAATGAAAAAATATGATATTAAATGTTATATACTACAATAATGAATAACCAAAATATATTGATATTTTCAAAACCCCACAATATTATATAAAATAAATAATTGTAATGATTCATTAGCCAAGAAAATGCATGCAATGCATTGTGTCTCTAAACATGAAATTTTGTGCTTGATAAATTATATGATGATTTCTTAGATCTATACAATGTTGATGCATTACTTGAGCAAACCAATTTTCTTGTTGACATCTTGTCAAAATATTTTACGAGCCAATTGAGGATAGTATAACTTATTTTATTGCTTTCCTTGACATATTACATCTTCCGATTAATGGCGAAACGTACATCCGATAACTTTGAAGAGGGAAATTTTTTTAAAAAATATATTAATAAATCACAATATAAATAAAATGAACAAAATAATAGAAAAAATTGCAATACTAAGAACTTATCCACATAATGTTATTGAGAGTAGATGATAATACCATAAATATGAATAAATAACTTTGAGGAGGAAACCTTTATATAATTATAATAAGAGTATAATTTTCAATAAAGTGATTCTCTCTCTCTCTCTCTCTCTCTCTCTCTAGGTTGACTTTCATACCATTATCAATGTATAGAATTTATCATGTGACAAAATTACGAGATTTTATACAAAAGTGTAATGAAAAACACACTCCCATCCTCTTTTGAAATAAGTGGGGTAGAGGTGGGTGAATAACTGACTATCTATTGTGTTTTTTAAATAACAAGAGCACCTCTTGGAATCTATCTCTTTGACCCAATTATTCTTAGCAATTTTCAATAAAAATAGTATTTTAGAAACTAGAATCTATATAACATCTTCAATTTTGAGTTTATATATCTCAAAAACTCATACAAGTTAAAAATTTCATTTTCAAGAAAAAAACATCCACTTAAGACCACCCTTTGGCTCCCCATCTCCATGCACTTACCTAGGAGGTATAAAGAGCTTAAGAAATACAAAACAATTTTTTTTATAGGTGATTGGATAGTAGAATGATTTATTTTAGCCATTATAAGTCTTTGTATAGGATATGATAGTGATTTTAGATTAGATCATGCACATAATTCATGTATATTGGATATAAGCCAAAACTAGCATTGTCGAATCCCAAATGAACAAATATGGGTATCTACATTTGCCCTCCCTTTAATCTAGTTAATGAAAATTTATATTAAAGGAAATGCATATTTGATTGTGTAAAAACACCTTTCAACACATTATCAAGCACAACATTTACATTAAAATGCCTCTCCATTTTCCTTCCCCCACTTATTTATCCTTCAACTCAAAATTGAATGAAAATATATCATACAAAAATACAATTAATATAAAAAGTAAAATAAAATGAATTTAAATTAAAATAATATATAATGCATTAAAAGTGTTAGTTTAATAAATAATTGGAAAAACATGTTGACTATATGACCTCACAAAGACATTAATAAGTTATGATTTCAAATTTTCATCTTCTGAAATTAGCGTAATAAATATGAGTCTTAAGAATGTAATCAAGGTTTCATGACATTAAAAAAATAGGGAAAAATAAATACACCATATTAATTGAGAGGTGACCTAGTTGGTTAGAAATTATGAAGTTTCTATTGCATGTGAAGGTTTATATGGAAAACAAAAATAAATATGTGTTTTAGGAAGATACTCAAGAGAATGTAGTCGATGGTTTCATGAATTTTTAAAAAATTGGAGTAAGCAAGATACCATACTAATTGTGAGGCAACCTACTTGGTTTGAAGGTGACCTTATTGTCTTTGGATTAAAAAATAAGGAGTGGTTCTTAGTTTGAGTCCTATCACATCAATTAAAAAATTCAAATGATGTCGATAACATTTGTCAAAATTGACATCTATGGCTAAATATATTTATCCTATATCGATATATATTATATTTTAAATGGCTAAACAAATTAGGGACATAAAATTAAGGTACATCAAAAGGAAATGTTTTGATAATATGAAAGTTCAAGAATTGTTTATTAAATTAACTAAAAATTTATATGATGACAACTATTTTTTCCAAAATTGACATACATTGAATGTGTAAAATTAATTTTAAGGTTACTTTGTAATAATGAATAAATTTTATTTAGACTCATTTTAAAGGTTAGTTTTCAGTTTTACCTATGCTTAAATATTTTAAACACTTATTTTTTTGGTAAAGTGCTAATTTGTTGATTTTAAGTGGCAGTTGATGGTTTACTCACACCAATCTTCCTTAATCATTCTAATATCTTGTCAAAACTTAATTTGATATATATAATTATTTATATCTAACATCTAAGATTCTAATCTTGAATCAAAGATGTTAAAAGATGTTATAAACATTTTTTCAATGTAAATAGAGAAGGTTGGAAATGTGTTATATATTTTCCATATAGAGTGTAAAACTTGACATGGGCATTGGGATTCGAGGCATCACCTCGGCTAAGTGGTTGGCTTGTAATATTTTTTTGGGGTTCCCTATTTTTTCGAGCTCTATTATAGGTATCTTTAGCCTATGTTAATTATGGGTGGTTAGATCACTCATGTTAATGGGGACCGTTATGGGTTGTATTCTTGGCCCATGGTTTTGGTACCCATTGTTTTGTAATACCACTATGATGACTACCTACTAAAGTGCATACATAAAGACATACATATAGTAGGATAGATCGAACCGAGAAGTACATTATTGTATCTAGTAAAATAGTTGAGTTAATACAATAAAGAGATAAGTTACTACGTTGAGTATTTTCTCAAAATGGTTTCCCAAGATATATATTGTGTACCATGTTATTTTTTTATGTCATTTATCAACTTCTATTTAATCCTTAATATTTTTTGAATTATTTCTTCTCTCTTATTTACTTATCATATCAAACTTTCTTCATATGATAAAGGGATATGTTATAAATTTTAAAATAAAATATAATAGTTGATTATTTAATTAAGGATTATTTAGTTAATAATTAATTAATTAATTACATATTTTAGTTGAATAAATAATAGACTAATTTGTAAGGTATATAGTTGTAAAATTTTCTATAACTACCTTCACTACAATTCAATTTGTGGATAAGTGGCATCGTTTAAATTTATGTTGATCATCTCTATCTAGATTGTGAGGTGACTTCTAAATTCCACTATCTTATTTTATTCTTTAGTTTTCGACCATCCCTTCAAAACTAAAAGAAAAGAATAAAAACAAATAGACAAAAACATATTTAAGATATGTAAAATGTAAAAAAATTTCTTAGAATCTATAACTATATTGTAGACAAGAAAATTGATTTTCTGTAAATGTTGAAAATAAACACCCATAATACTTGCATATGAATTAATAAGCCTTAAACAAATATTAATCAATAAATTATACAATTAATTATTGAAATAAAAATAAATATGAGAGGGAAAAATAAAACCACTTATTTGACATTTGCAGTACATTTATTAGATTCAACCATTATAAACTATGGGTTTTCCTAGAAAAATGACAATGAACAGAGGATTTTTCCAAATCATGGTGTCCGAAAAATACATTTTTGAATCATGAACTATGAAATTTTCGAAAAATTTCTAAAAGCCTCATTTTTATTTGATGATTGAGTTTTTCTTCTCCTATATTTTGAAAAAAATCTCAAAATTATGTATCTTCACTTTGATCACTAGGAAATCCATCTTCTTCATCCTAACCCTAGTTTCACATAGTCAAATCTAAAAAGTAAGGAAAATATGTTCTTAAAGGGTATATAATACAATAATGAATAACCATACAATATTTATATTTTAAAAACCACACAACATTATATAACATAAACAATAATACACAAATAATTACAATGATTCATTAGCCAAACAAACCCACACAATGTATTCTTCCTCTAAACATGAAATTTTGTGCTTCAATAAATGATATGATTATTTCTTAGATCTTGTATTTGATCACACCAACTTTCATGTTGACATCTTGTCGACATATTTTATAAGCCGATTTAGGTTAGTATAACTTCTTTTAATGTTTTCCTTGACTTATTACATCTTCTTATTAATGGTGAAACATATTTATGAAGAAAAAAAAATCTACTTTGAAGAAGGAATTTTTTTGAATTTTGATATTAATAGATCACATTATAAATGCAATGAAAAAATAATATCAAAACTTGCAATAATAAGAGCTTATCCACATAATGTGATTGAGGGTAGATGGCGATACCATATATATATATATATATATATGAACAAACCACTTTGAGGAGGAAACCTTTAAATATAATTACAATAAGAGGGTAAGTGCACGAAGTTGGGGGGTGAAAAGAGGAAAAAAACCTAAAAGCAGGATGAAATGCATACGCATTTTGCTAAAACACGCTTGCATTTTAGTTTTCTTGCTTGGTAATTATCAAACCTATAGTACATACGCATTATAAGGAAGGAAAAATGCATATGTGTTTTAAATAAGGAAAAACGTGTACGCATTTTATAGAAGTGAAAACGCGTACGTGTTTTGAATAGTATGGACCATGTATATGTTTTGTGGTGTCTTATACTTACAAAAATAAATGTTTAAGATTTGTTTTATTATTTATTATAATTTCAATTTATTTCAGTAAATATAAGAAATTAGGGTCACTATGCACTGATGGATTTGGTCCCATAGCTCCAACAGGTTATAATCTAGAAGATAGTTTTGAAATTTAATCTAGTCAAGATACTTACTCATTTTCAAGGATTTTAGTAAATGACCTAAAACTTTCAAGGCATATAAATTGTAGTCGGTCTTTGTTTTGGGAAAGCATATAATTATTTTTCAGGTTTTGTGACCTTCTAAAATGGATTTTGGCCATACCACCGCTTGAATTGGTACTAATTTTTCAATTTGGTCCATAATTCACTTTAGTGACCATGAATCAGATCTATGATGCTAGTCTACTTCTTACTAAAAATATATCCTCACTTTGTAGATAGAGGATTGTTCCCGAGAATGGGAATCATGTCCTATAACCAAAATGAGGTGATTGTAATGTGCCTCCTCCTTAAGGTGTGATAACATTGCTAGGTGTTGAATGAGATGTTACAAATAGTATAAAGTGAATTGCATCAAGTGAACTCAGATGATTGTTTAGTCTTAGAAACATGGTGCTCCATATAAAGATCATCCCCTCACCTTTCCTAGCTCTAAAATAATCCTTTCATGGAATGAAATGCATGATTCTCATACATGTTTTTGCTCATATGTCTCTTATGGAGACAAACAATGCCTTAATAATTTCACAAATAATGGTCATTGATAGTTTGGTGACATGACTAGCTCATTTTAGCTTGTTCGAAGGGTGTTTAATTAACTCCGAGAATGGCCAAAAATGCCATTTAGTCCTTCAAAGGAAGTAGTCTCTCATCAAAACTAAATGATTCGATCGATCACCTTAAACACTATTCCCTACACACTAAAACACGTTGGTTGATCTTCATAGGAATTTCCTTTGGGTGAGGGTTTATAAATTGGGTTTAGGACTCAAGTTTTAGACTTTATGCTTTAAGGTTTAGGTTTTAAGGCTCATAGTTCAGATTTTAGGGGTTACGGTTTAAGGCTCAAGCTTCGGGGTTCATGGTTTAGGGTTTAGGGCTCGAGGTTGAGGTTTTAGGTTTTGGGGTCAAGGTTGAGGGTTTTGGGTTTATGGCTCAAGGTTCATGGTTTGGGGTTTAGGGATCAAGGTTGAGGGTTTAGGGTTTAGGGTTGAGAGTTAACGGTTCGGGGTTTAGGGCTCGGGGGTATAGTTTTTAGGGTTTAGGGTTGAGGGTTAATGTTTAAGGGTTCAATATTTAGGGTTTTGGCTTATGGTTTAGGGTTCAGGGCTCAAAGTTTAGGGTTTAAGGCTTAAGGTTTATGTTTTAGTGTTTAGGGTTTAGGATTTAGGGCTTAGAGTTTAGGGTTTATGGATTAGGGTTTATGGTATAGGGTTTAGGGTTTAGGGCTCAGGGTTTAAGGTTTAGGGTTGAGGATTTAGGGTTTATGGTTTAGGGTTTAGGAGTTAGGGTTTAAGGTTTAAAGGTCAGGGTTCAGGGTTTAGGGTTTAGGGTTTACCATTTAAGAATCGAGGTTTACGGTTTAGGGTTTAGGGGTTAGGGTTAAGGGTTCAAGATTTAAGGCTCGTGGATTAGGCTCACCTATTCAGTCATAGTAATGTTTTATGTCTTACCCATTCTTATAAGTATTGACAAAGAGTATTCAACTAAAAAGGGTTCATCTACTTCGTAGGTAGAACATTCAAGGGAGTCATCAGAATTTGATTCCTTTCATCCACTAATATTTTAAAGAATGGAAATACCCATTGCATGTGAACTATTTCACTCATTGTAATGTTTTGTGTCTTACCCATTCTTATTAGTATTGATAGAGAGTATTCAATTGAAAAAGGGTTCATCGACTTCGTAGGAAAAAAATTCAAAGAGATTCATCAAAATTTGATGTCTTTCATCTATTGATATTTTGAAGGAGGGAAATTCCCACCTCTCATAAACAAGGTAGTTGTAAAAGCATACTTAATGATGGTTCTAGGAACAAGACTAGGAAATATGGTCCTAAGATATTCAAAAATGAACTCACTCATGAGACCTACTAGAAATATATGAGGTTTAGGGGTTAGAGCTTAGGGTTTTGGATTTAGTGTTTAGGGTTTACGGCTTAGGGCTCAGGGCTTAGGGTTCAAGGTTTAGGGTTTAGGGTTAATGGTTTAGGGTTTAGGGTTTAGGGTTTAGAGTTCAGGTTTTAGTGTTCGAGTTTAAGCTATATTTTATATTTATTTTAGGGTTTAGGGTCTATAATTTAGGTTTTAGGTCTCGGGTTTAAGGGTTTAGGTCACAAATTTTAGGGTTTAGCTTTTAGTGTTTAGGGATTAGGTTGTAGGGCTTAGGGATTAGGGTTTAGGATTTAGTGCTTAGGGTTTATATATTAGGTTTAGGGGTCGGGGTTTACGGTTTAAGATTTATTTTATAGGATTTATGGTTTAGGGACCTTTAGGATTTAACATTAGGGATTACAGGTTTAGGGTTTATAGTTTTGAGTTCGGGGCTCATGGTTTAGGGTTTAGGGGTTAGGGTGCATGGTTTAGGGTTTACAACTCAAGGTTTCGGGTTCAGAGTTACGAGTTTAATGTTTACGGGTTACTTACATGTTTAAGGTTCAGCGGTTAGAGCTCGGGCTCTATATTTAGGATTTAGGGCTCGGGGTTGAAGGTTTAGGGTTTAGGGCTCAAGGATTATGGTGTAGGGTTCAAGGCTTAAGGTTTAGGGTTTAGGGTTTAGGGATTAGGGTTTAGGTTTTATAGTTTATGGATTAAGGTTCGGGGTTCAAATTTACTTGTTTATGGTTTGGGGATTAGTGCTTGAGACTCTCGATTTAGTATTCTGATCTAGGGATTATGGCTTAGGGTTTAGGTTCTAGGGTCAAAGGTTTCGAGGTTTAGGTTAAGGGTTTAGGTTTTAGGGTTTATGATTTATGATTTTAGTTTTAGGTTTTAGGGTTTATAGTTTAGGGTTTAGGTCTCATGGTTGAGGGTTAAGGGTTTAGGTCACAAATTTTAGGGTTTAGTAGTGTTTAGGATTTAGGGCTTATGGTTTAGGTTATAAGCCTTATGCTTTAGGGTTTAGGATTCAATTTTTAGGGTTTAGGGTTTAGGGGTTAAGGTTTAGGGTTTAGGGTTTAGGATTTAGTTTTTAGGGTTTAGGGTTTAGGGTTTAACATTTAAGGCTCATGGTTCATGGTTTAGGGTTTAGGGTTTAGGGCTTAAGGCTCAAGGTTTAGGGTTTAGGGCTCATGGGTAAATTTGGATATTTAAGGATTAGGGTTTAGGGCTTAATATTTAGGGTTTAAGGTTTATGGTTTAGGTTTTAGGGTTTAGGGATCATGGTTTAGGGTTTAGGTTTAGGGCCTCGAGTTTAGGGTTTAAGGTTTAGGGTTTAGGGTTTCGATTGTAGAATTTAAATGCTAAAAGATTTAGGCTGAATGCTTTGAAAGCCATAAAATTACCTATGTACTAACAAGATTATATTATAAAAACTACCTTCTAAATTGTGACTAATGGAGTGGTGAGACTAGTTTCATAAGGTGTAGAGTGACCCTAATTTGCTATATTTACATAAATAAATTTAAACTATAAGAAATAATAATAAATGAAAAACTCATACTTGAACATTTATTTTTATAAATGAAGAATGTCAAAAGCATATCCAATGTTCATACTATACATAATGCATACTCGTTATAGCGTTTTGTAAATAGAAGCATGTAAAAGCATATACAATGTTCATACTATACATAACACATGAATTTTTTGTTTTCTCTTTTTCCAAGCCATGTCTCAAGGCCTCGGATCCATTTGGATCCCCAACCTGTGAGGCATGGACCAACACAAACACAACAAACAACATGTTTTTGTAGGAAAATGTAAAAATGTCACTTCCTCTTTGATAAATAAAAATAAAACAATCAATCCATTTTTAAAAAATTATACCATGACTTAGATCATATTTTCTTCTTTCTAAAAATATAATTTTACAAATTTTGAACTAATATAAGGTTTCCATATTATTTATTTTCTAACTATGCATTTTTATAGATATTTTTTCAATTTTAAATATGTTTATCTTTCATCATGTATGTATCTTTTTTTTTGGGTCATCAAAATTGAAAAAAAAATTACCAGCACAAACTAGGCATAATTCTATACATATTCACAAAAAAATCTAATTTTCAATATTTTTGAGCTTGTTAGGGGGCACGGTCAGAGCTCAGTAATTTTTCAAAACATAAAATCTCTTTACTCGAAAAATCATAAATAAAAAAATTCTAACACAAATTAGATACTCTAGTTATCTTTTTACCAAAGGATTTTCAAAAATACTCAATGGTGGTCAAAAAATGGTGGGGGCATGAAATTCACTCTATTATGTCTTTTTAACAAAAATAGGAGAATCTATTGGTATTTTAGTTATTTGACCCACTTAAACTTATCCATTTTTTATTAAATTTAGTAGCTTAGAAACTAGACTCAAAATTCTATGAATCATATTTGTACAACATATTCCAATTTTGAGTGTAACTATTTCAAAAAAATTCTAGAAGTTGATGTTTTTTATTTTTTAGAAAAATGCATCCACTTAAGACCCCCTTTTGGCCCCCCAACTTAGTGCACTTACCCAAGAGTATAATTTTTTAAAGACTTATTATCTCTCTCTCTCTCTCTCTCTCTCTCTCTCTCTCTCTATCTTGTACCACTATGAAGGCATATAATTTATTATCTGAAAAAAATAAAGCATTTTGACAAGTGTTGTGAAAAACACACCCTCATCCCCTTTTGAAAATAAAATGGATCCACCCTTATCATTAGTATAAAAATGTGTTTTAAAGTTTCTAAGGATTATCAAAATGTCTATGTATTTTGTAGTCTAATTGAAGCCATTTAAATATAGAGTTTAAAATTGTTTAGAAACTTGTAAAACTTTCAAGGTTTAGTTCTTACATTTACTTCATAGTTTAACCCTATTTTTATCATGAAAGGTGATGTTTCTAGTGTGATTTAGTGCTTATTATGTGTGTAGACAAAAGAGGAAGAAAATACAATAGCTAGAAGATTTTTGGAGTGAAA
Source organism: Taxus wallichiana var. yunnanensis (assembly GCA_018340775.1). NCBI lineage: Eukaryota > Viridiplantae > Streptophyta > Pinopsida > Cupressales > Taxaceae > Taxus > Taxus wallichiana. Next base: position 598,726,589 of record CM031238.1, read on the forward strand.
AAACTCAAGATACATTCATGTGTTGGAAAAAACCACAACTTTATACTAAGTTGAAACTATCAAGTTTAACATTGTTGGAAAGCTTTGTCTTAGTTTGAATATGTGCCAAATCATTCCAAGTGCCCCTCTTGGACATGTTTTAGTGTCAAATTATGGAAAAAAATTTGAGGCAAGCCAAAATTATTAAGTCTTGCATTGAATGAATCCACCATTACTTCTAACATGGCATATGTCAGCTAGAGGGGAGTATGATGGATCCTCAAACTTTTTTAAAGTTAGGGTGATTCGATTCTCTAATAATATATAAGTGTAAAAAATTGAAATAAATGAATATACACATGCTTGGAGTTTAAGTTTTAAAGGCATGACTTTATTGATTCAATCCACGTGTTGGGGATCATTGATCCAAGGCTATGGTAAATTTGAGATAAAGTTATAGGGTATACGATAAACCCAATGCGGGAAAAGTATTATACATTGATGATTCAAGAGTATGACATGTTGGAAATAAACCACTAGGGGGTATATCAGTGTCTAAAAAAATTAACTTTAATTTTCTTTACTTTGTATGAACAATTAAAAAATTCACCATTATATGAGAAACATAAATCAACTTAACAAACCATCAAAACAAAACAACATAATTCCACATTAGAAAGAAACAAGAGAGAACACATGAACACAACATTTATGTGGGAAACCCTCAAGGGGAATAAAACCCACTGATCATTATATTAATAGACAACAATCAATATTTAGTGAAGCACCAACTCCACAAGGAACACCAACGCCTAATTTAGAAAGAACAAACTTGTAAGGAGGCACAAAACCCTAGTTTAGTGAATTACCAACTTCACAAGGAACATCAACCACTAATTTATTAGGCACCTACCTGAATTTAGAAAAAAAAAAACTTGCAAGGAGTCACCAACCCCTAGGTTTTTAGTGAAGCACTAGCTCCACAAGGAAGACCAAGTAGTTCTTCCTCTTAGTCTAATCTCTATCTCTTATGTACTAAGGCATCTAGCACACACTCGATCCTTAAGCATCAGTTTTCTTTATACTCTTTCTCTATTATTCATGAATACTATTCAAACTACATTGTTTGTTCACTCTCTCATCTACTTCACCTTCTCATGATCATATAAAAACTATCTTTCCCAACAAGACACCTTCATATTTTCAACATGCATGCATTACTCATGGTATCTAGGACCTCATGTACCTCTTTGTATCTCTTCTATCGTGTACTTATCTCCATACACTCTCCTCTCTCAAAAGGGATTTAAATTTTCTTGCTTATATACATGTCTTAAGCATAAATATCATATAGATCATTCATGATCATTAGGTCGGTCATTAAAAACTCAAATAACATATCAACATAGGTCGGTTATGCAAGTATAACAACATATGGGTCAATTTGTACATATAAAAACATCTGTCAAACATCGAGTTACCACACCATAAACTTCTTTTGAACTACCATGACCCAATTATGTCATTTGATCTTCATCCGCTTTAGTTTTCTCTTTCTCTTCTTCTTATCAATTCACACTTTTCTCTGTACATCTCAATTATCTCTAATAAAGCATCCAGGCCGGCTAGGAAATAGAACATATGGAAAATTTTAGTGTCAAACATAGACTATTGGTCAAAAACATGAAAATCACAAATCATTTTTCAAATTCTTTGAAGGTTAGCCAAACATGATCATAAAAATTGATCTAAAAACTTAGAAATGAATTGTAATATTCATCCCACACCGCATTATTCCTAGATAACAACAAACTAAATATTTAAACAAACTCTAAAGCATTTGGTTCGAGAATCGAAGAAAATAGAACAAACTTTAGACAAACTCAAGCAATCAAGTCATACACATGAAGGATGTATTACATCATTCGGCCAACATTTTGATCCCGTAACAAGAAAAACCAAAAAAATTCAAACAAAATATGAAGCATTCAAATAGACTTCAGACATACTCTAAAGATTTTTCCTTCAATACTTTTTCAATAATCTAATTTAGTTTATTCATCTAGATCTTCTAATCCTTGGTATTCCTATTTCAAATGACTGCGCATAATTTTACACATGAAATCTAAAACTCATTATCATGCTCAACCAAATTCTACATACTTGTACATACTCATTTCATCAAGCTACCATGTTCATGCCTTCTCAAAAGACCTCTTTATCTTCAAATTTTTTGTGTGTGTGTGTGTTTACGTAAAATGTCCTTACAAACAATAGACTTACATCATGCATACCTTGACATCATCATTAGGCATCATTTGACATTGATGAAAACTCATTAAAAACTTGGCACAATATCCATTTTGAAATAAACCATGCATAACACTTTTACATCAAATACCACAAGATGCCAACAATATCTCCATTTAACAAATCATGCAAAACACTACTTTGACATCATGATAACTTTCCAACAATCTCCACTTTTTCATTGATGGAAAACATACTACAGAATGAAAACACCTCAAAATGATACTTACTTTGAATTTTCTCATTCTCCCTTTATGGTACTTACATGTGCCATCAACTCATTCTCCCCCTTTTGACATGAATGAAAAAGGATCTTCAACATACTAGGGTCTTCCACAAGTTTCCATCTAATTTCAAAACACAAAAGCTAACACCAATAAAATGATACCAATAGTTTACCAAAACACTCATCTTAGGCTCACCTTCACAACATGGAGCTGCAAGATACCAATTTTATGAAAAATAATGCTCCCCGAGATGAACATTCTCTTCCTTTGGTATCAAAAATACTACAAACTTGTGCCATACTCTCATTCTACAACATTCTCTAATCTTCCCTTTGACATCATACATTCTTAGAAACATCAACCAACTAGTCATGACATTCCCCCTTACTCAATGGATACCTTCTTCAAATGAGCTCAAAACCACAAGACCAAGACCTATTTCTCACTAGGTCACTATATGACTCAAACCAATACAAGTCCTCAACTCAACATATGCCTGATTGAATAGAAAGGCTCCTTCAACTACCACTGCTACTAATTGATTTGAAAACAAGAAAAAAAAATTACCTTTCAACAACTCTTAGCTTTATCAAATATCACAAACATGCTTCAAGACTTTGCATACCTTCTTAGATCAACACAACTGCTCATGGAGCTAGAGACACACATGTTAAGCTCACCCTTGCTTATTATCTTCTTTATTATGGCTTGACACCAATTGGGATACTGAAACCTTGCTAACATTCTTACTGCTAGCTAAGACATATCTTCTAATCATATAACTAGGACCTTTATTATCTTTATAGATGTGAAAACTTAGAAGTTAAATGCACTATCATAGACTATCTTCAAAACAAAATATGAACACCTCCATAGACCTTATGAAAAAATAATGAAACAAGAATTCATTTCATAGCTTGAAAAATAGAGCCAACAAGCTCCCCCTAAGGTCATCTTGTCCTCTTTGAGTTACTGAACCTAAAACTCTACATTTCTTTATTAGGAATCCAAAAGAATCTAGATCAGTCCTACAACCAATAATATTCTTCCAATGGGAACAATCTTATCCACCATATAAGAAAAGGACTATTCATGATCTTCCTAGGTTAATCATCCTTGTACAAGTCACAAAACTTATCATAAAATTCATTTTCATAATACATTATCAATTGGTCCCATTATAATAGTCCATTGTTCATCAAGTCTTCATATTTATACTTCACTATGATAGATCTATGTCAAACCTTATTCTCTTCATAATATAGTAGCTTGAGACAATACACTCATACCTTGGATGTCAAACGCTTTTAATTTTCCATGAAAAAACTATTCAAATAGGTTCTTCATGATTTTAACTTGAGAAAACATAGATTCCTCTTCATATTAGGCCTCGGTGAAAGGGTCTTGCAAAACAATGATTGTGACTAATTTTCCAAAACTTTCTTGTGCCTACCCGTATTCTAGTAACTATGACCTATTTTCCTACCTCCAATTATCTGATCATGACATCAAAAACATGTAAATGGATCCATTATTATCTTCATGTCACGCAAAACATTATAATGCTAAAAAAATAATGATCTTACAAACTAGTCTCCTTCTTATGTGACATAGATCGCAAAATACATTCATCTTCCTAGCCACTCACACTTAAAATTTTCCAAGATTTCAAAGTACCTACCCTTTGAGCCTTCTCATACCATCCTTAAGCTCACAAAACACTTAAGTTTTCATGGTAGTTCTTCAAAGAATAAATCTCCATACATAGACCTCAAAAGGACTCGTTAATCTCAAACATATATATCAAACCCTTCAAACTGTCAAACTCTACTTGTAAGCCTTTATACACCTTTTAAGGGATCTTGATGCACCTCACAATGGAATATAACTCTATGACTAAACTGAATAGATAAAATAAATTCTTTGCAACATAACTTATTCATTTCTCACAGCTGTACCAAGTCTTAAATGTGAGAAACATACCTCACTATTGCTTCTATTGGATGATGAATTCCTTCATGAAGCCTAATGAAGACACCCCATGCTTCTTAGGGCTCTAAAACAACATAAATTTAAAATATTCCTAGATATCCATCTCCTTGTTGTCTTGAGATTTATTTTCCTTCTTTATAATAATTTTGGCCTTGATTGGTAGAATTGGCTTGATGATTGCGTCATCCTCATTTTTCTTCTCTATCCAAATTTGAGTCAAGGACACTTGACACTCATGAGGCTGGTATTCTATCTTTAGGAACCTCTTGGTCTTATTTGGTACTTCAAGCTTAATGCTAACATAATTTTTCTCCTCTACATGAGTTTATAACATGTACTTTTGGTGCTCTTCAACTTCTGGCTTATACTCAACCATGGAAAATAATCCAACATTGTTTGTAGATAGATCGAGAATTAGGCTTGTCTATCTTTGGTTCATCATTCTTAGCTTTATCTGTCATCTTGTCCATATTTGGTTACTCTTTAAATTCAATAAAATTCTCATACTTCTTGAAATAAATATTCTTATCTTGAGTGGCCTTGTTTTGAACTCTAGGATCTTTAAATTTCTTAGTTTGTCTAGTTTTTTCTTGATGATGAGAACCAAATGATATGACCTCTTTCATGACAGCTATAACAAACAACACCACTTTTATCTATTGGATGATATAAAATAAGTTTTATTATACAATTAACAATATTAATTTCATGAATAATAGTATCCTTTGAAAGAAATTTCATATTCCCAAGATTACACATTACTTAAGGGCCTTCTTTTACATTTTATTTCTTTATGACCAAATTGAATACATGCATACTAGTGACCATGAAATGAATTATCATACCTTATAGCATTTGGTTGTCTAAGAGAACTTGTATTCATATTTATATTTTTTTCTTCTTGTTTATGTCATCATTCTTCATTTTCTCCTTGTGATATTCATAAAAATTAGGTAATATTATCATCTCCATTGCTCTTCTTGAGGTATCCACTGAATCCAAGACCTTCCCTATCACCAAAATAATTATGAATGCTTAACATATCATTTAGAGCCTCAGTGCTCTTCTTAAACTTCTCAAATGAATTCAACTTGTTGGATGCTTGATCAAACTCTGCCTTCAAAGATTCCATTTCAGTCTTGAACTTGATGCACTCTTTGGCCTTGAGACTAGCTGACATAACTTCAATATGAGATTCTATATCCTTGATGATATTATCATATTCATTATCCATGTAAGAGATTTGGTATTCATACTCCTTGATCAAGGACTTCAAATTCCTTTTTTCTTTAACTCTTCATATCTTCTAAGGAACTCATCAATTATGTTTCTAAGTATTGCTTAGTTTCTTCATCTTCTAAACCTTCCAAAAATAATTCAAAGAATCATTACCTACATCCTTTGACATGAATATGAATTCATTGTTGTCTTCCTTAATATATTCATCATCATTTTTTTCTTCATTCACTAACATCAAAACTATTATCACCACTATATTCTTTGGAGTAAAAATTCTTCTTGTTCTTAGATGATCTTTTCTTACCATCGTGCTTCTTGGAAATCCTTTTAAATTCTTATGACACTTCTTTTATTCTTCATCATCATAATCTTACTCATCGTGCACTTCATTTTTATCCTTATTTTTGTTAGGACATATATTTGAAAAATGACCAATCCTACCACATTCAAAACATTTAAAGGATAGGTTACCTCTGTACCTACCGATATTATCCTTAATCCTCTAGTAAAAATTTCTTCTAGCTTTCTTTTTTTGAAGCACAATGTAATGAGAGGGGAGGTGAATCAGTCCTACAAAAATTTATTTCGTTTACCATCTATTATTCATTAGAATTAATTTAACCATTTATTCAACCATAATCCACATGTGTGTTTACTTAAACATATTAACAACATTTCACAAGATCAAGAGCAAGAAGAGTACACAAGAACACAAAATATATGTGCGAAACCCTAAAGGAGAAGAAAATATACTAAAAATTTGTTGATATTACACACAATAAACAAATTTAGTGAAGCACCTATTGGTTCTCAAAATAGTCTCACCCCATTTTTCCTTTGACATCCATCAATTTATGGCCTCTGTCATGTTTTATCCCTCGTGTTGGGCCCAAAAGGTCTTTGCCTTCCTTTTGTTTCCATTTTCAATCTAGGTCAAAGATCACATATGGATCCATATGTGATTCCTTGTTCCTCTATCTCTCTCGAAGAGGTCGTAATTTGGGTATCCCATTCTCTATTCATTCTAAAAATTGGGCTTTCTTGTTCATTTCCACATCGGGATTTTCGCCCTTGTCATTTTTGTCTTGAATAATCAAAGAAAAAGGAATGGATGTAAATATGAGGAACATATTTGAGCCTTGTAATAGTCCTGAATTCTTTATCCTTGCAGAAAATTTCATCTCCGGGCTCAAATGGTCATTTTTATGCATTTTACGGTTTGATGGGTGTTTCTCCGGTCAAATTTGCATCTTCGCATCAATAGGAAACTTGGCCTCTTTTGGTTGGATGCGGTTCATCTGGTACTTCTAACATTCTATGACAAGCCTCAACTTAAAATTTTTCCACGTGGTGGGCAGCTTGTTTGAAGATTTAATTTTTGTTTGGACTTAAAAAGCAACGCTCTGCGAGGACATGTGGAGGTTTCGTTGCTTTTCTAGGATTTAGATAAATTTTATGTAGTTTGGCGGGATAGGGACACATGGTGAGCCCGCGATCATTCAAGGTCTCAAATTTGGGCACCATTGTATAATTGTGCCATAGAGACACGTGGAGGTTCCCACTAGGACTCTCAATACTTAGAATTTTGAGTATTGGGACACATGGAATAACCATGCATGTTTGGGGATTGGCCCTTAAGTTTCATTTTAAGGAAGCACCGGGAGGATAGTTGGAGGCCTCTGCTCACTTTGCATTTTGCTTGGATTTTCAACGACCTAAAGGAGATGGCCTCGGACACGACACATGGTGCCTTCTCGCTGATCTTCAATCCTTCAAACAAATTGTTTCGGGCCAAGACACGCGGTGATCCCACGCTATTTCAAAGTCTCAAATTTTTGGGACCATCTCAAGGTGCACCAATGTGACGTGTGGAAGTTTGAAAAGTTAAAATGGGCGGGAAGCGGCACCATCGAGGGCAGCTTAGAATTTTTGCCTCTTATTCTCAAGTTAGTGCAGCAAGTTGGGGGATAATTAAGTGGACATCAAATCCTGAATTTTACATCAAAAACAACAAAACATCAAATTTAGTCTTCTGTGGACTTGAACCATGCCAAAAAGTCTAAAATATGTAATAAAAATGGTACCATCGGATAGGGGAGACTGTTAGCTTTGTAGAAATATTGATCTTAATGTGAATAGAACATGATACATATCATTTTATAATTTTTTACTAATAGTAGGTCTTTAAGACACTTTTTCCCTTGAATGTTTATGTCTATGTTAAGACTGTAATTTTTTTCACTTGTCGAGAATGTGATAAAACTTATACCATACCAACCATGGTGAAATTATATGCATGTTCAAAAAAAAATTATTTGATTTCAATATTTTTTATGAAGTTATGGTGGGAAAACGGAAAGTGCTCTATTTTCTTTATGTTTTCAGACCACTTTCATGGAAAAAATCATAAAAGTAAAATATTCCTCAAAAAAATACAAAGTAAAATCTATCTCAAGATAGATATCCGAATCTAAGATCTCACCAAAGGAAAAAAATATATATCAATTTTTGGTCATCCAAATTGTGAGAAAATAGACTACAATCTTATAGGCATTTTAAAAAAAACCCAAGTCATTAAATTTTGAGTATTTAATATAGCTAAACTTGTCCATTTTTAAAAAAATTAGTAGTTTAGAAACTATATTCGGATGCTACAATTCATATTGGTATAATTTTTTCTAATTTTGAGTGTATGCATTGCTAATAATCCCTACAAGCTGATATTATGTTGTCATTTGCAATATGACATCCACTTATGACCCCTTTTTGTCCCCAACTTGCTTTGCACTTACCCTCTCAAAAGGATTAAAATATCAAAAATGGCCCGCAAGCTTGACAAGAGGATAAGTCAAAATTTGTTTCAAAGTCAGCGATGGAGGTGCGGACTCTCTGGGGAAATTTGGAAAAAATTTCTTTTGGGAGAAAGGAGATAAAAGCATAAAAGGAAGCATGGTTCCACTAGGACCCACAACAAAAGAGTATTTCTTAAGGGTTGAGTTGCGGGAAAACTTGGAAAATTTTAATTTTTCCAAAAAAGGAGTCAAGTGGTAGAATTTATCCATGGTTCCTTTCTGGGACCCACCTTAGGACACGTGTTAGGCTCATTTCTCAAAGGTAGAGGTATCGAGCAAAATGGAATTTTTTTCCATTTTCTAAATAAGTCATAAAGGTCAAAAGGAAACTTTGGGCCCGTTTTAAATTGAATGTTCAACATGGATGGACCAAATTCAAAGTAGAGATCAATGGCAGTTGTGTGTCTAAATCTGACTTTCCCCCCCCATTTTTGCTAAAAGCTCCTGGAAGTGTGAGTTTTCATGATTTCTTGGTAGTTTCTAAATGCCAAACAGAGAGAGGTGAGTTAATTTTAATATCTAAGTTTGGTGGGGAATATTTGGGGACATCTTTCACCATTAAAATGGTCTCGACTATCAAGCTCGATCGGATTTTCCATTTTTATTCTCCCAAGCAAGCAAGGAACCGATTTCACAAATTAGGGGCAGAAGTGGTTGATGAATGGAAGGAAGAGTGATTTTGCGAGAGGGAGTTGAATGCGGGAGATTTTAGAAGAGATTTTCCCCCTGAGCACCTAACAACTTTTTGCAGATTTGATTGTAGGAATCATGATCGTGATCATGGAAAGCATTGGTGACACTCAATGTCTAGATTTTTTGGGGGAAAAGGGGATCTCTTGTAAAGGTTATAAATGGCACAAATTTATCATGCGAGATGGTTCGAGAGTGAAGGGTTGGGACTGATTTTTTCCAATAGAAAAAAGCTTGATAGTGCCCATCCTTTTGAGAAGCTTGTATATCTATTTTGTATTGAATTTGATCATATCAAGGTGGTTGTGAGTGTACAACCATTGGAAATCTCTGAGATTGTTCTATAAAATTTCCTCTGCTTATAAATCTAATCAAATTTGAGTTATTCTATGTTTTCTTGATCAAAATGTGTTTGCTTTATTTCTAAATGTTTGTAAATATTTTTTCTTGTTCCTATTTCAATCTTGTATCAAAATATATCTTAATCACACAAGTCTCAATCCTTGTGATAGTTTAGTGGCATCTGCAATTTCATTTCTTGAGAGATCTCATCGGGAGTGAAATAAGCGATTTAAAATCACTTTTCTTTCATTTGTTGACAAAAATTGTCTATAAGCCTCTGGGTGTACCTCAGGTGTGATTGGGCTTAGATCTTAATGCTTTTTTGGGTTTTCTAACTCGATCCTTCATGCTAGAATCTCATATATTGTGTGAAAAAGTGCTAATCTGGGCCTCCATTGAAGCACATATTCTAGTTAAAGAAACATTTTAGCTGTTCTGTGACATTCTATTGGTCTAACCTTCCATTTTGTAAGATTTCTCAAGGATCTGGTGAATCAAGTTCATCCTGCCTCACCTCCCACCAAAAATTCATTTAGAAATAACCAATCCTACCCATACTACCCCGATTTGTCCTGTGTGTGTACAAATGCATAGTTTCTATTACCAAAACATGTAGAAATAATCGGGATCCAAAATTCTTTAGTAACCTTTTCCTTGTTGTGAAAAGATCTCCATAACTGGAAGTGACAAATCATGAGAGTCATATTTGGTATGTTGATCATATTTTCCCAAGGTATTCTCCATAAAATTTGTGCAAAAGAAGGATCGACAACATTCTTCAATAATAGAGGTTACAAATCGGTTCTCTTACCTTGGTTATAAGGCACAACCTAAAATAGTTAGGATCAGATCACATCCTTTTAAGGTGTTACCCACTCCTTTCAAAACCTAAGTCCTAACAAGTTAGATAGACTACCTCCCAGCTACAAAAAAACATACACAATCATCTATCTTTCTTTGAGTGTCCTGTCAAATCCATGATGTTGCTCTGTCTTTGAAGGAGATTAAATTTGGGTACCAAACATGTTTACTGCACCGTTGCTGAGAAAATTTTGATTGCGAGTTCATATTTAGACCCTATTAAGAATTTATTATATGCTCTAAGTGCTAATACATTATCTCAAAAATAATCTTTTGTTCGAGCTTGTATGAAGTGTTCAAAGTTGCAAGTACTATGTCTGACTCTTTCATTTGCTACTCCACTAGTTTTTATTGATAAATCTAGGTAAAGAAAAGCCAAGTCTTACCATTTCTAGCTTCTAGCGATGACAAACATTTGTGAGATCATAATTTAGTGCATTTTCACAACTAAGATGGAAATCCTTAGTGGTGACTCCTGTTGATCTAATTTCTAATAAGTACCAGTGTCTTAACCTCTGTCAAGTTTTATTTGTACTATTCTTTATAAATATGTAAGGAAGAATATCTTTCTTTGCTAGGGATCCTATTTAGGACATTGTTTCTAGAGTTAGGAAAAGCAAAGTTAGAAGGAAGAAGAGCACGGAGAGTTATGGGAGATCAACGATCAAGAAGATAGATCCCTATTACTGAGAGTGACTGGTCTATCATTGAATACTTCCATCCAAGTGATTCGAATTAGGTAGCCTCTTTGTGGAATTGACTTCTCCGATTGGAGAAGGGCCTTCATTTGATTTTGAAAAGTTTGCTTCTCATTTTGCCCTGTGTTTTCAAGGGTTGATAGGGATTTCCAAGAAACAAGGCCTTTAGAGGGTATCCATTTTGAAAGCTATACTCCTGTGTTTCAAAGACCCCCTGCCCCTTATCAATTTATTTCTCCCCCAAGATCACCTCCTCGAATCAATATGGCTCATCCCCCACCCAGACCTCCATTTTTGTAAACACCTTTGGACCTATAAATTTTATGGGAATGGCTGGTTATCCAAATGCATTACCTCAAGATGTAAGGAAAGACTACCAAAGTTCTAGGGAAACAATGCTATAACTGGTGATCAACATTTAAAGCTTTTTATCAACATGATGGAAGACTTTGAGATTGAACATGAAGATGTATACATAAAATTGTTTGTTCACACTTTGGAAGAGGATGCAAGGGACTGGTATAAAGCTTTTCCAGATAACTCTATTGATTCTTGGACTGAGATGAACAATGCCTTTAGATTGCAGTATGGTGATAGAACTGACCCTAGGTTTCTTTTATCATAATTTGAAAATATCAAGAAGAATCCTAATGAGTCAGTACATGATTTCAACACAAGGTTCAACAAGACTTTGAGAAGATTTCCTGTTAACTTGAGACCATGTGATGAGTCATGTTTGATCAAATATTCTGATGCATTTGATAAAAAGGCTGCATACTACTTGAGGGACAAGAACCCTACCAATTTGAGGTAGGCCTTCACTATGGCTTTACAAATTGAAAACAACATCAAGGAAATTAGAAAACCTCCTAAGAGGGATGGTGTGAAGTTGGTTAACCTAGAAAAACCTCAAACAAGTAAAGTTATTGATCTGGAGGAAGTTGTGAAGACTTTGGTAGGGGTTGTCAAAGAAATTTCCTACAAACTAGCTTGGGATGAGAAAGGAATTGGGTAGAGTTCACAAGGTCAACACAAGCAACAAAGCCAAGACAGGTTTACAAATCACCAAAGATCGATAACAGAGGCAAAGGACTCGTTGGATTTGGAAATAGGTAGCCCAAAGCTAGGAAAAATAGGTTCGTGCCCGATCCTTTGGCTGCCAAAGTTGTTGTTGTGGAAGAAACGAAGGTCATTGATTCGTGTGACAAATTTTTCATGCCCCATGCTCCTTGTAAATAAGATCAACAAGAAGAAGAGGAAGTGATGATGATAATGATGATGATCTCTCCATGGTGGGTTGCTCTATGAGCTCATAATTAGGGGCAACTTCAAATGAGGTGATAAGTGCCCGGAGTCTGCCACTTTTGGATCGCATTCGGAGGGTACCACTTCTTCCTCCTTTCCATACTTTAGAAGTAGGTCTTGTACAAGATTTTGAATTTCCTAATAATGACTTTGAATATTTAAGGGATTTAATGATAAATATGTATGATGGAGGAATCCCATCTCGGGAGGATAGGCAATTATTGATGAATGTTGTTGTGGCTCAAGAAAAGGTAAAGGGCCTCAATCCAAGCCAAAATCTCCCTTAATTTAAAACATTCCTAAAGAGGCTCTAAGAAATATGCATTTGCCAAAAGCCTTGTTGTCCCAAACAAGATTCATACCCCCCCATGGCCAAGCTGTCAAAAATCTTGTACCACCTAATGAGTGTGTCAGCCTTCCTTCCAATGTTACCTTGCCAAAGTCTGTACCATATGATATTACCCAAGTTTTGAGCCAAATCAAAGTCTCTGTTCCAATTTTTGAGTTTCTTAGGATCCCTGAGCACAAGAAAAGGGCATTTGAATACTTGGGATTGAATGAAGAGAAGACTACCCTAGGCAGAAATGTAAACATTATGGAAACTCCTCCATTCATTGAAGAGTTGGAGACACCACCAGTGTTAGAGGACCTAGGTGAACAACTTGAGGTTTATTTGGGTACTTCCTTGGTAGAATCTCGTTAAATGCGGATCCATTCTTCACCACGTTGATCATAAAGGACAAATTGCTTCATAAGCTGTATGTTTGACTCGGGGCATCATGCAATGTCATGCCTTTGGAAGTCATGAATGGGATAAATATCAAAGTGACAGTACCATATGGGAAGTGCACTTTGCCATGGAATCTAGAGATGTACCAGTAGTGGGATGTGTGAAGGGTTTGGTGGTGTAGCTTACAGCTTACCGAGGTAAAAATTTAAAACTTGATGTTGTCATTGTTGACTATCTAGCCAAGAAGGGTATGTTGTTGTCTAGAAAATGGGCTGCAAGTATTGGTGGGAGTGTCCAAATGGATATGTCCTATGCCACCATTCCAATTGAGGGAATCCTTGTCATCTTTGTATGGGGAAAAGAAGATGTTGCACCTTATTGAGGATCCTAATAATGTATCCTATGAAGTATTGTACAAAAATGTTGATCTTTGATAACTTTGTAGGATTTACTTGATGGAAAGGATCTCAAGATTGAAGAATGAAGGTGTCTTGAACAAGCAGGATTTCCTTGGACCTTACTATTTTATGGAGCTTGCTCCAAGTTTGGAAATGGTCTTTGGTGTTGTTCTGCTTTCTCCAGTCGGGGAAAATTTTGTTTTCCTTCAAACTCAACTTTGAGTGCACTAACAACATTTCGAGTATGAGGCATTGTTGTTAGGTTTAAGAATTTCTTGGAAATATGTTTTTAAGGACATCATTGTCAAAGAGACTCGAGAATTAATTGTAAAAGAGTCGAGAAAGCTGTATGCCACAAAGAGTCAATGAATGAAACAATATAAGCATGCGAGTTTGGGATTTCATTGAGATGTTTGATTTGTTCAACATAGTGCATCATGATAGGAAGTTCAATGACTTGGCATAAAATCTTGCAGTGTTGGGGTCTCGGTTTGAAAATTGTAGAATGTCCCCATATTGTGAATATGATGTTGAGGTATTGACAAGACCCTCTGCCCCTGACAACATTAAACATTGGCAAGTTTTTGATGATGATGCTCGATCGAATATTTGAAACAGAGGGAAAGGAAACCTTGTTTGGCAAAGACATCATCTAGCTAAAGATCAATACCATTCCTAGAGGGCTGGTTGCTCTTGAATCAAATTTTGATAATGCTAATTGCATTATTAATAGGCATATGGCAGCATTGAGGGATGTTGAGGATCATGATCTTGTACTAAAGAGAAACCAAGGAAATTTTGGTTAGGCAAGTAATCTCAGCAAGGAGGAGAAGTAGTAATACATCCAATTGTTGAAGAAATAGAAAGATTGCATGGCTTAGACCTATTCTGAATTAAAATCATATAGAGAGGATCTATTTCAACATGAGATTCCCTTGGAGTCTAATGCAAATTCATTCAGGTAGAAACAGAGGCCAATCAATCCACTTCTATCTCTTAAAATGCAAGAAGAATTGAAGAAGCTAAGAGATGGAGGGATTATTCAGCCCATAAGGTATTCTTCTTGGGTAGCAAATTTAGTACCAGTTAGAAAGAAGAATGGTGACATCAGGTTATGTGTGGACTTTAGGAATCTAAATAGAGCATCAATGAAGGATAATTATCCTTTACCAAACATGGAAAACATGTAACAGCTTAGTTCTTTGGTTCGAATTTCTCTCTACCTTAGATGGTTTCTCTGGTTATAACCAAGTTGTGGTGAAGGAATCAGAAAGGATCAAGATAGCATTTACTACTCCTTGGGGAACATATGTTTATGTCAGGATGCCCTTTGGTTTGATGAATGCTGGAGCCACCTTTCAAAGAGCAATGGATGTTGCTTTTGGCTGGTTATGTCAATGAGTTTATTGTTGTCTACCGAGATGATGTGACTATGTTTTCTAGAAGAGAAGTGACCACTTTCTGCACTTGGAGAAGATGCTAATAAGATGTAGAGAATATGGCATCTCACTCAATCCAAAGAAATGCCATTTTGGAGTGCAGAAGGAAAATTTTCTTGGTCACATGGTCTCACAAGAAGGGGTGATGATTGATCCAAAAGGGTAGAGGTCATCGCAAGGTCCCAATTCTAAGAACCAAGAAAGGAATCCAGATCCTTTGGGCGAGATAAAATTCATTAAAAGATTCATATCAAACTTTTTTGAGTTGACCATTCCAATCACTTCCATGCTAAAGAAGGACCAGGTCATCAAATGGGAGGAGGCTTCCATCCAAGATTTCAATGAGATCAAGGAGGAATTGAAGCATGCCCTATTTTATCGACTCAGAAGAACACTATTGCTTTTTTCCTACTACGGAAGGATGATGAAGGGGATGAGAGGCTACTTTCCTTTTTCAGTAAGGCCTTACAGGGGGCTAAGCTGAAATACACTATTATGGAGAAGCAAGAATTTTCCTTAGTAAAAGAAATAAAGGTTTTCATGCCTTACATTCTAATTTCTAAATTGGTTTCTTATGTTCCCCATAGCATGGTGAAGGACATCTTATCGAGATGGAAGTATCAAGAAAAAGAAGCAGATGGGTGAAAAATTTGCAAGAATATGGCATGGATATCCAAACCATAAAGTTGGTGAGAGGTTTGGGCTTGGCTAAGCTTATGCGAGAGAAACTTGCAAACTATTGAGGTAAATGAAGAAGAAGAAGGTGCAGGTGTTTTTGAAAAGTGGATGAGTTCTGAGTGGTACAAGGATGTAATTTTTTATCTTAGAAACTTATACTTCCCTGAGTATTTTAGTAAGAACCAGAAAAGATCCCTTAAGTTGGCTTCCAATAAATATGTCATAATGTATTTTGGGTTAGCTTGGAAGAACCCTAAGGGAGTTCTCTTAAGGTGCATCACTGAAGAAGAAGCCCCCAAGATAATTGTTGATCTCCATGGAGGAGTTTGTGGGGGGAACTTTTCTACAAGAGTCACAACACACAAGATCCTAAGGGTTGGTTATTGGTGGCCAACTCTCTTCAAGGATACAACCTTATTGGTTAAAAGATGTGAGAGTTGTCAACATTTTTCTAGAAGACTGAAAGCTTCAAGCTCCTTGCCTTTGCAACCTGTATCAATTGAAGCCCCATTCAAGCAATGGGGAATAGATTTCATTGGTGAGATTTCAGACCCTTCAAGTGCTAACCATAATTTGATTCTTGTAGCCACTGACTACTTTAATAAATGCGTGGAGGCAATCCGCACCAAGAAGGAAACACACCAAATTGTCATGGATTTTGTGTTGAACCACATCATTTGCAGGTTTGGAGTGCCAGTCAAAATTGTAGCTCATATAGTGGAAATGTGCAAAGAGTATGCCAGGATCAACTTGACATATGCCTCTAATTACAATCCCCAAGGAAATGGACAAGCTAAGTCTAGTAATAAAAATTGCTGAAGATTATCAGAAGAACCTTGGAGCTGAACAAGAGAAAATGGGGTGAACAGTTGAAGTTTGCTGTTTGGGCTGATAGGATCACTATCAAGAGAGTTACTAGATATATTCCATTTGAGTTGGTATATGGAACTCGGGCCCTGCTTCCCCTTCATATGCAATTATCCTTGTATTATTTCATTCAACATCTAGAGGATAAAGAAGTAGGCCTTTATGATGCTCGCATTAAATAGATTGTTGAGCTTGATGTAGAGAGGAGGGCATCCCACCGAGAGGCATGTGAGGTTCAGAGCAAGGCTAAAGAAGTTGTTTGACAAGAAGGTCACTCCCAGGGATTTTAATGTTGGAAATCTTGTGATGTTATGGGATAACACGCATGAAGATAAGGGTAAGCATTGTAAGTTTGACTCAATATGGATGGGCCCTTACTCCATTGATATTAGAATTGGTGAACATACCTTTGTTGAAGGACTTGGATGATGAATTGCTCAAATTACCTGCGTTAATGGCGTGCATTTGAAGCATTTCTTGGATTAATTCCCAAAATCAAGGTAAAATTTTTTTGTACAAGTGTATTGTTGGTTGTTTTCTTCTTATCTCTTGTTTTTTTGCTCATTCTAGTCCTTGGTGACCTATTTTTGCTAGTTTCTCTGTTTCATTTTTGGGGAGATATGTCTATTTCTTTTCTCTGTGGTGACTCTATTTCCGAATGGATATTTCTAGCACTTGGTCTACATTTTTTCTCTTGGAACTCGCAGGGAGTGTCCATCCCTGAGTCGGAGCTATTGTTGGTGCTAAAAATAGTCTCACCCCATTTTTCCTTTGACATCCATCGATTCTACCTCTCGTCACGCTTTATCCCCGTGTTGTGCCTAAAAGGTCTCTTCCTTCCTTTGGTTTCCATTTTCAATCCATTCTTGGGTTGAAGATCACGTATGGATCCATATGTGATTCATTGTTCCTCTGTCTCTCTGAAGAGGTCTGTAATTTGGGTCTCCCATTCTCTGTTCATTCAAAACTCAGGCTTTCCCATTCATTCCATTTTCCATAGTCAGGATTTGCTACCCTTTTTATTTTTTCCTTGAATACTTGAAGAAAAATGAATGTCTCAGAACTCTAAGGAGAGTATTTGAGCCTTATAACAATCCTCAATTCTTTATCCTTGGAGAAAATTTCATCTTCGAGCTCAAATGGTCATTTTTCTACATTTTATGGTTTGACGGGTGTTTCTCCTAGTCAAATTTGCATCTTCACATCAATATGAAACATGGCCTCTATTGGTTGGATGCAGCTTAGCTAGGTACTTAAATAATTCTATGAAAAGCCTCAAATTACAATTTGTCCACGTGGAGAAGCGACATTCGTTTGAAGATTTACTTTTTGGTTTGGCCTCAAGTAGCATTGGGAGGACACGTGGAGGTTTCTGCTACTTTTCCCGGACTTAGATAAATTTTATGTAGTTTAGCAGACGGGGACACGTGGTGAACCCGCGCTCATTCAACATCTCAAATTTGGGCACTATTGTGAAATTGCGCCATGGAGACATGTGGAGGTTTCTTTGGGACTCTCCATACTTATTCTTTTCAAAAGTTTTGGGAGGTCTTGGACATGTGGAGGAACCACTCATATTTGGGGACCGACCCTTAAGTTTCATTTTAAGGAAGCACCAGGAGGACACTTGGAGGCCTCCTCTCACTTTGCATTTTTCTTGGAATTTTCAATGACCCGAGGACATGGCCTCGAACCACACGACACATGGTGCCTTCCATTGAGCTTCAAGCCTTCAAACATTTTTTTCGGTCCATGTTATATGGCGACCCCAAGCTCTTTCAAGGTCTCAAATTTTGGGGACCATCTCAAGGTGCACCATTGTGACGCATGGTAGTTTAAAAATTCAAAAGGGGCAGGGAAGTGGACCATCGGGGCAACTTAGAATTTTTGCCTCTTATTCTCAAAAGGGTTAAAATATCAAAAATGGCTCACAAGCCCGACAAGGATCAGTCAAATTTTGTTTCAAAGTCAATGATGGAGGTGCGGACTCTCGGGGGAAATTTGGAAAATTTTCCTTTTGGGAGAAAGGAGCTAAAAGCATAAAAGGAAGCGTGGTTCCGCTGGGACCCACATCAGAAGCATTTCTCAAGGGTGGAGCTGCGGGGAAAACTTTGAAAATTTTCCTTTTTCCAAAAAAGAGGTCAAATGGCAGAATTTATCTGTGGTTCCTTTGGGACCCACCTTAGGACATGTGTCAGGCTCATTTCTCAAAGGCGGAGGTGCGGAGAAAAATGGAATTTTTTTCCATTTTTCCAAATAAGTTGTAAAAGGTCAAAAGGAAACCCCAAGCCCATTTTAAATTGACTCTTCCACGTGGATGACCCAAATTCATATTTGAGATGAATGACAATTGTGTGTCTAAATCTAATTTCCCCAATTTTTTTCTAAAAGCTCTGGAAGTGTGATTTTTCATGATTTCTTGGTAGTTTCTACACACTAAACATAGAGGCAAGTAAATTTTTATATCTAAGTTTGGTGGGGAAGATCTGGGACATATTTCACCATTACAATGGTCTAACTATTGAGCTCGATCAGATTTTCTATTTTTCTTATCCCGAGCACGCAAGGAGCTAGATTTTACAAATTTGGGACGGAAGCGGTTGGCGAATGGAAGGAGTGAGTTTCGAGAGGAGGGATTTGAATGCGGGATATTTTTAAAGATATCTATCCCCCGAGCACACTGAAAATTTTTACATATTTGATTCTAGGAATCTTGATCGTGATCATGGCAAGCACTTGGTGGCACTCAATGTCTATATTTTGGGGAAAGGGGCTCTATTGTAAAGTTTATAAATGGCTCAAATTTATGGTACGAGGAAGGTTAGAGAGTGAAGGGTCGGGACTAATTTTTCCAATAGAAAAAGCTTAATAGAGCCCATATTTTTGAGAAGTCATTTGAGAAGCTTGTATATCTCTTTTGTATTGAATCTGATCATGTCAAGGTGGGTGTGAGTGTATAAGCATTGACAAGCTCTAAGATTATTCTAGAAACTTCCCATCATTTGATAGATCTAATCAAATTTGAGTTATTATGTGTTTTCATGAGAAACATGTGTTTGTTTTATTTCGAATGTTTACAAATAGTTTTTCTTGTTCCTATTGTAATCTTGTATCAAAATCTATCTCAATCACATAGGTCTCAATCCTTGTGATAGTTTAGTGGCATCTATAATTTCATTTCTCGGAAGAGATTCATATGGGAGTGAAATAAACGATTTAAAATCACTTTTCTTTCATTTGTTGACAAAAATTGTCTCAGTAAGCCTCTCTGGTGTACCTCGAGGTGTGATTGGGCTTAGATCTTAATGCTTTTTTGGTTTTCTAACTTGAGCCTTTGTTAGAATCTTGTATATTATGTGAAAAAGTGCTAATCTGGGCCTCCATTAAAGCACATATTCTAGTTAAAGAAACATTTTAGTTGTTTAATGGCATTCTGTTGGTCTAACCTTCCATTTTGTAAGATTTCTCAAGGATCTGGTGAATCAAGTTCATCTTGCCTCACCTCCCACTAAAAAATTCATTTAGAAATAACCAATCCCACTGTACTACCCTGTTTGTCCTATGTATGTACAAATGCATAGTTTCTATTACCAAAACATGCATAAATAATTAGGATCCCAAATGTCTTTAGTAACCTTTTCCTTGTTGTGAAAATATCTCCATAATCTGGAAGTGACAACTCGTGAGAGTCATATTTGGTGTGTTGATCATATTTTCCCAAGGTCTTCTCTATAAAATTTATGCAAAAGAAGGATTTACCAACATTCTTCAATAATAGAGGTTACAAAATAGGTTCTCTTACCTTGGTTGAAAGGCACAACCTAAAATAGTTAGGATTAGATCACATCCTTTTAAGGTGCTACCCACTCCTTTCAAAACCGAGTGCTAACATGTCGGATAGACTACTTCCCTAGCTACAAAATGACATACATAATCATCTATCTTCCTCTCGAGTGTCCTATCAAATTCATGATGTTACTCGAAATTTGAAGGATATTAAATTTGGTTACCAACAACACCAAATTAACAAGGATGAAAAACCCATGATTTAGTGAGCCACCAATCCCATACGGAGCACCAACCCTTAATTTAGTATAGAACCAAACCTACAAGGAACACCAACCCTCATTTAGTAAAGAACCCACTTCACAAGGAGGCTATAACCCCATAGGATGACAAATCACCAAGTCAACCACCAGAATATGTTTGATCTATGATATTTTTTGACATAATTGATTGAGATCACTAATTCAACTCATAAACCCAAGTGCATACCCTAGGGCATCAAACATGCTCTTTCTCCTTCTTTCTTCACTTGTCTCAACTTTAACTTATTACTATCATGATGTCATATATTCCTCAATATGAAACACATACGATATTCCTAAAATCATGCCTTTTACCGACAATTATCTCTCCCGTACGTCACACTACTCCCCATGCAAGACTAGCTCACCAAATGAGCCAAAACATCACTTTTATATGTAATTCCTCCTTCTTACCCAAAGGATTTCAGTCATGCTCCTTTGGTTTTACCAATTCATAAATAAACACAACCCATCAGTTTTCCAAAACAGCTACAAGTGACCCAAGTATGTCAAACTTAAAAAACCTTCATTTCATGATCCAAAAATCACTAAAACACATGCATTGGGATGCCAAAATTCTCCTCATTTCAAAACCATGCTTATTCAATATCCCATATTTATAAAACATGAGTAATACATCATTTAAACATTTACCATGGTCACAATTTTTTAACCAATCAAATTATTTCATTTAATGGGCCCAGTTCCCTTTATAAATCTTAAAACAATTGTTTCCAACACCCTACAAACATCGTAAGGCCAAAAAATCACTTCTACTGAACCAAACCATGCCATGTGGCTACTCCATGGAAATTTAATAACTTTTAGAACATGTATAATCAAGTTATAAGTCATGAAACATCCATCTATTGAAACCAAAAAAAAATCACCAAAACAACCTACAAAACATTTGTTTCAAATATTAGCTCATAAAACAATTATTACATAAATTAAATAACTAAAAATGATTACATGTGATAGGAAGTATCCCCAATCTATATAATACTTAAAATAACATCAAAATTTCATCAGAACACATGTTGTCTTGAACTTCCAAAAATCTTCTTGCTTTCAAATAATGCCTAGAAACCCTTCCAAATGACCTCCTCATGAGGAAAGAAATATATCATGGGAAATATATTTGAATCTAATTTCCAACAAAACTCAAACTTAACTTTTAGCTCATGTTATAGGCATTTACTGGACCTTGCTATTTGAGACCCCGAAATTGCCCTTTGAGCGATCAACTTTTTTTTGAACATGAAGAAAAATTGTCTTGAAACCTCCATGGAAATCAATAAAAACTCCTATACATCACACAATTCCAATTTATCCATTACCTTCTTTGGATAACATTTCCTCAAACTAATACTCTTCATACACTACAATTTCTAGGTGGGGCCCACGTATGACCACAAACACTATCATAAAGTTATGGAAATATGAAAGAGTTCTCTACAACATAAAATCATAAATTTTGCACTAGAGATAAAAAATGGTCTCGCTAAAAACACTTTTCGTCAAGATCTTGCTCCTAATCTAGGGTTTAAGAAGGGTTTTAGACCACTTTAGCTTCTTAACATTCATTCATAAACTACCGATTATAAACAAACTCATTTTTTTAAACCTTCATAACTGACCATAGAATATATTCATAATATCTCAAGTTCGTGCAAAGGATAAAATTCACAAAGAGCATCAAAAATCAACTTTCTTCACTTGTAACACTTTGTTTCTTACCCAATTTTGTTAAAACTTGCATAACTTCAAAAAAATGCATACTAGCTTGAAACTTGGCATGACGCACCATTACAAGATCTTCTAAGCTGATAAAATTCACTTGCATATCCCAAATATTCATGAAAATCTCCATCCATTAAGACTTACCCATGTTAAACTACGTGTTTCTCACTTGTAGCTTCCCAATGACCTCAAATATTCATCTAACCTCTGAATTATGACCTAAAAATCATCACACACCTCAAGTGAACTGCCAAATTTTTTATCCATACTCCAAAAAGAATCATCGGCTCCAAATCTCATGTCACTACCTCATTCTAGATGCTCTAAGGCTAGAAATAAGCCTGGAATGACCTAACTCAACACTAATATGACCATGATGACACAATGAAGACCCATGTATACCCATAAAACATCATATGGACCATTTATGACCTCATGACACACTCCATCCAGGCCGGGAAACCTCATACTATAACTCAACATATGCAACCATGCACAAGGACCTTTTTGGACTCACTAAAACTTGACACTACCAATCAACCTTCATGTTTGACCACTAAATAACATCACTTGGAGACTCATATGACACCATGACACACTTTTCCATCAATGGGGGTTGACATAAATGAAAAAAAAATCGAGAATGGCCAACATCATCATCAATATTTGAATCATAAATATATTTGACTTTCACACCTTGTGCTCGCTTTCCATCCTTGAAACCCTCATCCTTCTTGTGTGGATTTCCATCATTTTATATCATATCCTAAGTGTTGGTATCCAAATTGTTCTCCTTTTCAAGTTGAGAAGCATCATAGATTTGATATGGAGCTTAGAGACAGATAGATTGTAATGTATGTCATTTTTAGTTGAGGAGGAGATCTAATCGGGCCTTTGTCACTCAGATTGTGGAGAGATGGATAGTACCTTCAAGAGGATTTGATCTATCGTCACTACTTTAGGTTGTGCCTCTTCAACTAGGGTGAGAGAACCCTTAGTTTAACCTCTATTTATTGAAGGAGATGGAGATATCCTTCTTTTGCACAAATTTTATGAAGAAAACCTTGGGAAAGTATGATCAATACTCGTAATTTAACTCTCAAGAGTTATCACTTCTAAAAGATGGAGATAATTTCAAAACAAGGATAATGTTCTTTGAAGCAATTACGAAATCTTGATTGTTCTACATATTTGATAAACAAATTTTTCTCCTTTGTGGATATATAGGGAAAAATAGGGGTAACAGAGTAGGATTAGTCATTTGAATTATTGTTTGGTGGGAGATTAAGCAAGATAAAATGGGCTTTGCCAAATCTTTTAGAATCTTCACAAAAATTGACAACTCGAAATAGAAAGCTTGTAATAGTTAAGAAATTCCTTCAACTAGAAGGTGTGCATCAATGGAAGCCCAAATTTACACGTTTCACACAATATTTTAGAATCTATCACAAAGGCTCGAATTAAAAGACTCAATTAAACATAAAAATGTATTATCAATCATGCCTAAGGTACACCCAAAGACTTACAAACAATCTCTGTTAACAAAATGAAGGTAAAGTGATTTTAAAGCTGTTTATTCCAATACCAAGTGAAAGATATTTTGATAAATGAAATTGCAAATGCCACTAAACCATCACAAGGATGAGATCTGTGTGATTTCACAAAGATTTCAATGTAAGATTGCAATAGGAACAAGAGAAACCATTTTGCGCAGACATTCTAAAATAAGCAAACACAAAATTTCTATAGATTGAAAACAAATTAATTTAAAATTTTCTTAGATTCATCAGCAGGGAGAGCTTCCAAAGAAATATCGAGCTTTTCAATGGCTATATATATGCAACCAACTTGACATGATAGGAAATCTAACACAAAAGAAATTAAGGAGTATCTTAGATGGGTTTCTCGAGAAGATGGATTTTCTCAATTTTTTCTTATTAAATTTAATCCGGACCCTTTGCAAGAGTATTCTCAATGCATTTGTACATTTCATTCACTTACTCATCCCAATTTTTCCCCCAAAAATAAAAATATTCAAGGGACCTTTGCTTATTACCAATTTACCTCATAAAGTGACGTTTAACAAATTTTCACCCTGAAGCCACCACTGGACGAATTATGAACTGATCACATTTCTCAAACCTCTACTAATGACTAGGATGCCATGCCAAAACCTTTTTGACAATCCTTTTAATCATTCTGATTCTTTCATGTGATAAATCCCCATTTTAATCATTCTCCGGATGCTCTGTATAACTAGATCACGGTAGGAATCCTTTTTTATCCTAAGACAACACCTTTTTCATATTTTTGTGCCCTGCAACCTCCATCATTTCATCCTTTTCCCTCTCTTTCCTCTGTAACTCTTCCCCACATCCATCTTCTCTGGTAATTTTTCCTTTTTGCAAGTGCCTGAGCCACTTTAACTTCAAAATATTAGTCTCTATAATCCTTGGACTCATGAATTAAGCTCTGAATCCATTCAATTGCACTTTGTAGGAAAAAAAACAAGGAATTACACCAAAAATGATGAAAAAATAGTGCGTATTTACATTTCCAAGAGTCTTGGAGCAAAAATGGCGGAAAAAATAGATGCAATGCACAACAATGTTGATTCTACCCCTTATCAACTTTAGATCAGAAATTTCTATGTGTTTCCTTAAGACAACCGCAAAGGAGAAATATAGAGGCAAATTTCCAAACAAGGAGAAATACGAAATACAGGGGCCCAAGAAAAATGCCTTTTGGCCTTTGAAAATTTTCGAGTGTAAAATGAGCAAGTGGAAACCTCCACGTGTCGCCTTGGCGTGCTTTTGGTATATCCCTCAAAAGAGGAGACCATAAATAAACGTGGGCCCTCCACATGTCTCATTCGGCAGAGTTATTTGAAAAATTTGAAGGACTAGTGGAGTGCGCCATGTGTCTAGGGTCGAGACAAATTTCCTTTGCCGTTGAAAAAGTCTAAGCAAGGGAAGAGTGAGAAAAGATTCCGAGTGTCCTCCTGGAACTCTTTTGAAAGTAAAATTTAGGTTAGGTCTCTAAATAGGTGTGGTCCCTCCATGTGTCCCATGCATTAGAAAAATTGATTTGAAAAGTTTACATATAGAGTGGAGCCATGGAAGCCTCCACATGTCTCCCGGTGCAACTTTGAGATGGTCCCAAAAAGTGCGAGACCACTCGAACAAGAGCATGCTCACCATGTGTCCTCTTTGCATGAATTCTAAGGTGGGACCCCGAGGTAGTTCCTCAAATGAGTGCAGCCCCCACATGTTAAGAAACTGAAAGAGTTGTATCCACAACCGATAAAAATTCTAAGTATGGACAAATTGAGCGGAGCCCCCACGCGTCCCCTCGGTGATCTCTTGATATGGATCCCAAAAGTTTAGACCCCAAAAAGTGCAGGCCTTCCACATGTTTTGAGTCTAACAAAGTTGAAGCAGGTTGCTTGAAGAAAACTTTAAGTATGGGCAAGACCAAAGAAAAACTTCACGTGTCTCCATGGCGCAATCGCTAAGGTAGGACCAGTGAGGTGAATTTTCGGAAGAGCATAGTCCCTCCACATGGAAAAGACTTGATTTGAAGCAGGCCTCGAATTTCAAAATTCCTTAGTGAGATACATCCAATCACAAAGGATCATGTTTCCATAGATATTGAGATATAATTTTGACAAGGAAAATACACTTGTTAAAACCGTAAAATGGAGGAAAATCACCATTTGCACCCGCAAATGAATCCTTCTTCAAGGACATAGAATTTGGAAATGATATAAGGCCAAAATGTGATCCTCCAAGGTACATCCAATCACGTTTCCACAAATATTTGGACAAAAATTGACACGGGGGAGAACAAAATGTGATCTGGGAAAACAGAAGGAAGGAAAAAACCTGATTTTACGCCTAAGTTACAAATTCTTTCACATGGATAGAGGAAAGGAAAATGAATTATGGACTTAAAGTGATGCTCGACCAAAAGAAGAAACTGGTCATGGTAATCAAATGGAGGACATAGTTTTCATGCATTAATACGGGGAGATTGAAAAGATGATAGAGCCTGCAAACTGAAGAATTTCAAGGACAAACAAGGTGAGACCAAACTGAGCACCAACATCGGCTCTGACTTAGGTATGGGCACTCCCTGTGAGTGCCACAAAAACAACTAATAGACTAAGTTCCAAAAATAACCATTGGGCAATGGATTCATGAATCAACCTTCAAGGAACAAACCGAGAAACCAACACAACGGCCACCAAGGACCAGGACAAACAAAAATAGAAAAACATGAAAGTAGAAAGAAACCAAAAGACTATACACTATACAATGGAGTATACCTTGATTCTAAGAAATCAATCAAGGAAATGTTTCAAATTCCTGCCATTAATAGGAAATTCAAGTAATTCCCCATCTACATCTTTTAATAAGAAAGTATGTTCACCAATTCGAATGTCAATTGAATAAGGGCCCATCCACAATGCATCAAAAATTCCATGTTTTCCCTTATCCTCATGCCTGTTGTCCCATAATAACACAAGATCTCCCACACTGAAAGCTCTTAGAGTCACTTTTTTATCAAATAACTTCTTCAACTTTTCTCTGAACTTCACATTCCACCGATGGGATGCCCTTCTTTCTTCATCTAATTCAATGATTGATTCGAGCATCACATGGACTAACTTCTTGATCTTCAATATTTTGAAAAACTGAAATGAAGACAATTTCAAATGAAGGGCAGAATATCTTGAGTTCCATATACCAACTCAAATGGGATTTTACCAAAGATCTCTTTTGATAGTGATTCTATCAGCCCAAACAATAAATTTTAGTTGCTCACCCCATTTATTTTTGTTTAGCTCCAAGGTTCTTCTAATGATCTTCAACAAGTTTTTATTGTTAGACTCAAACTTGTCCATTTCCTTGGGGATTGTGAAGTTAGAAGGATATGTCAAATTGATTCTATACCCTTTGCACATTTCCATCAAAGGTTTGGCTATGAAACTCATGGCATTATCAACAATAATCTTAGTTGGCACTCCAAATTTGCATATGATTTGATTTAGCATGAAGTCCATGATAACTTGGTGTGTTGCTTTCTTGGTGGGGATTGCTTCCACCCACTTAGTGAAATAATTAGTAGTGGCTACAAGAATCCTTTTATGACCAGACTTTGGAAGGATCTGAAATCTCTCTAATGAAATCCATTCCCCATTGCTTAAATGGGGCTTCAATTGACACAGGCTGCAAAGGAAGGAAACACAGAAGCTTTCTATCTTCCAGAAAAATGCTGACAACTTTCAAATTTCCTAACTAATAGAGTTGTATCCTTGAAAAGAGTTAGCCACCAATAACCAGCCCTCAAGGTTTTATGTGTTGTAAATCTTCCAGCAAAATGTCCCCTGTAAACTCCTCCATGGAGATCAAAATTATTTTGGGGCTTCATCTTGAGTGATGCATCTCAAGAGCACTCCCTTGGTCTAAGATAAAATATTATATCTTTGTACCATTCAGAGATTACCAAATTTTCAAGGACATCCACCCTTTCTCCTTCTACTTCATTCACCTCAATAGTTTGCATGTTTCTCTCAACCATAAGCTTAGCTAGGCCCAAACCTCTAATAAATTTCATGGTTTGGATATCCATGTCATATTCCTGTACTTTTTTACCCATCTACATATTTTTCTTGAGACCTCCATCTTTGATAAGATATCTTTCACCATGGTGTGGGGAACATAAGAAACAACTTTAGAGCTCAATATGTAAGGTCTGAAAACCTTTGTTGCTTTCACCAAGGAAAATGCTTGCTTCTCCATGATGGTGTATTTCAACTCAGCTCCTTACAATGCCTTACTAAAAAGGCAATTGGTCTTTCAACTCCTTCATCATCCTTATGCAACAAGATATATGCAATGGTGTTTTCTGAAGCAAATGAAAATATTTGAAAAGGCTTCTTGTAATTTTGAGCTGCCAAAATAGGGGCATGCTTTAATACTTCTTTGATCCCATTGAAAGCTTGAATGAAAGCTTCTTCCCATTTGATAACTTGGTCCTTCTTTAGCATGCTAGTAATGGGGATGGTCAGCTCAAAAAAGTTAGACACAAATCTTTTGATAAAGTTTTTTTGTCCAAAGAAGGATTGAACTCCCTTCTTAGTCCTAGAATTGGAACCTTGTTGATGGCTTCCACTCTCTCGGGATCAATCATGACACATTCCTTTGATACAATGTGACCAAGCAACTTTTCCTTTTGCACTCCAAAATGGCACTTCTTGGGATTCAATGATATGCCATACTCTCTACACCTTAACATCATTCTCTCCAAGTGTTTTAAGTGATTGTTTATTTTTCTGGAAAACACAGTTACATCATCTTGATAAACAACAATGAAATCATTAATATAACCAGCAAACACTACATCCATTTCTCTTTGGAAATTTTCTCTAGCATTCATTAATCCAAAAGGCATCCTGACATAGACATAAGTTCCCCAAGGAGTGGTAAAGGCATTCTTTATTC
Organism: Taxus wallichiana var. yunnanensis; assembly: GCA_018340775.1. NCBI lineage: Eukaryota > Viridiplantae > Streptophyta > Pinopsida > Cupressales > Taxaceae > Taxus > Taxus wallichiana. The sequence goes on from CM031238.1 coordinate 598,755,533, forward strand.
TTTCTTACTCCTTCACAACAACTTGATTATAGCCAGAGAAACCATCCAAAGTAGATAAAAATTTAGAACCTAGTTACCAATTGTAGCATATTCTCCATGTTTGGTAGAGGGTAATTATCTTTCAATGATGCTTTATTCAAGTTCCTAAAGTCTATGCATAGCCTTATATCACCATTCTTTTTCGACAGGTACTAAATTTACAACCCAAGATGAGTACCAAATTTGAATGATCCCTCCATCCCTCAAATTCTTCAATTCTTCTTGCATCTTCAAAGAAAGGAGTGGATTGATTGGCCTCTATTTTTTCCTGAAAGGCTTGGCATTAGATTCAAGAGGAATTTCATGTTGGAAAAAATCTTCCCTATATGCCTTCAACTCAGAGTAAGACCAAGGAGTTAGGAAGTCTTGATATTACTTTAACAATTACACATAGGAGAGGGCTTCTCTTCCTTGCTCAGATTGCTTGATATGACCATATTTTACATGGTTTTCCATTTGTGTCGGTCGTGCTCTTCTACATCTATTGAAACTAACATACTTGGTTTTAATGATGCAATCAAAATTATCAAATTTTGGTTCAAGTACCACCAAACCTCTGGGAATCATTTTTGTCTTTAGCTTGATGATGTATTTGCAAAATAACATTTACTTTCCTTCAACAACACACACCATTGGTTTGCAATCTATATTTTGGTCAACAAAATCACCTTCGTTATCTGAGAAACCATTTCACTTGGGCATCATCATTGAACACTTGCCAATTTTTAACATTGTCGGGGATGAAAGAGGGTTTAAAACCCTCAAGCTATGGATCACGAGGATGACATGCAACATCAACGAATGTGCAAATGGCAGCATGAAGAGATCTCAAGGAGCGAGAATCAACCGAATGTGCATGAAAATATTTGAAACACGTGCGAGAACCTGGTTAAGACATAAAACCCTCCTCTATCTCATAGATCAAAATGGGTGTACATATAGGAGGCTTGAGTAACCCCGTCTGCAATCATGATAACTCAAGTAGAGAGGGGGAATTACATTCCTAGAATAGAAGTGTAACTCCCAATGATGCATATGATGCAGCGACATGCTTGATACTTCGACGTGCTTTGATGCACCGACACGTAAGGAATCTCATAATGACCCCTAAATGACACGTGGACCTACTGATCTCACCTAGGTGAGATGACTCACCTAATGATGTGGAAAATAACCACACCAACACCCCCTTCATCATAACTTAGGATGAGGTGGCAAGTCGAAATAAGAAATGGGTCCCAAAGACAATGCTTGATGAGGTACCCATGTAAAGAAGAAGATCCCAAGCGGTGAAGGAAAACCCAGTGGGAAAAAAATCCACCACAAGAGAACAACACACTCTCTAGTCTAAGAAAGATGCCAAATATGGGTCTTGGCCATAGATGAGCAAAAGGGTACCCATGTACAAAGAGGAAATCTCTCAGAAATAAGAAGAAGAGATAAGAAGACGGAGACGAGAGGAATGCAAAAGATGACATGGAAGGATCTGAACTCGCAGCTCTAGGAAGTCTCCAAGAAGAATGTCTATGATGAGATCCTCTTCCTCTGGGTGAAGAAGAGCCACCGGACCGAACTATGTGCCTACCCTTAGGAAGGACATAAATGACGTCTGCTAGAATTCTAGCCACTCACAAAGGAAATTGAAGGTAGAAACACAAAAACTCGAGTCGGGTGCGAGGAAGTGTGACATAGGTCTAGCGAGTGAGTGTCGAGGAACCGAAGGTAATGTCATGTGTGTATAAATATCAGATTGAAGAGGAACACCCATGAGAAAAGGATGTCCAAGTGATGTGATGGGAAAAAAACATCCTCCACAATAGAAAAGGGATCCCACGGTGAGGGTGGATCAATGAAGGTCTCTAGAAATGTGGAAGTGACATGATTCTCAAGGGGTACTCCCAACAACAGAGATGATGAACTCCTCTAAAACACCTATAGATGGATGAGTGACTGTGAGAATCACATGTGTACTCTATGAAAAGATGACTAAGGTCGCTAGATACTCGTCCCAATGAGGGGGCTCAGCTTATTTTTTTGAAGAGCAATGTCATATAGGTATGAGTCATCCAATGAAGGTAAAGGACTGGAAGGAGCCTCGCACACCGAAGGTGGAAAGAGGTGGGTGTGATGACTATATGAGACCGAGAAGGGGAGCGCTCGATATACGATGAGATGTGGGAAGTGTCAACACTCTCTATAATAATGAGAGAAAGAGGAGAAGAGTCCTCTTTTAAAGTACTCTCGACATTAGAACTAGATACACAATCCTCATCATCAAAGTAGAATCAAGTGAGTCGTAGTCGATTGGGCTTGTCATCACATGAAGAAGAGGGAACTGAATTAGAAGCAACAACAACGTGCGTTAGTATGTGAAGGGTCTCCATAAAGGGACCTGAAGAATGCTGCCAGAGACGGTGAGGTGGATCTGATTTTGCCACGTGAAACCAGGAGAAAGAGAGGCATGCATCATCATGTGACCAAAGACATGGTCACAAGTGTCAAGAATTCCTCAGATGACGATGATCATTGGCAAGTTGGAACTAGCCCAAGAAAGAAGGGTAAAAGACCCTCGTGAGCTTAAGTAATGTTCCATGGAAGCATGCCAATGTGAATAGTTCCTCTCACTGGTGAGAAGTGGCGAGGCTATAAGGCGATCTATGATGCTCAAGTCTAGAAATAGAACTCTCCATGATGAAAAATGTAAGATGCACAAAAGCAAGACGTTGGACCTAGTTGATAATTTATCTGCATGTGTAGGCCCAAGAGTACAAGCAACCCCCCCAAAATGTGGCACTTTATAAAAGTAGTGCATTTACAAAATTGGAAATGCCATCATGTAAAGTCTGAAAAATCATGCAAATTTGACTAAGGAAGCGCTTAGAAATGAGCAGCGAGTCAAAAGTTATGGCATTAAAATGATTCCCACAATTGATGGAAAAATACACTAGATGTTGCAAATGCATTAAAAAAGTACACGAGATGGGTGCAAAGGGTATTGTGTGGGTACTCATTGGAAATGGCATGAAATTTTAATAGGGGTTTGTTTTGATTGCGAGGGGGGATTAGCCTCCTACCGACCCCGGACCTCGCCCTCGTCTTTGACAAGCGTAGGAAGGTCAAATTATAAGCAAAATACACCCAAAACCCAATTTTAAAAAAATTACAATGCCGAATGAATGAATGTTTTGTTTTAAGCCATAAAACATTAAAAAAAGGGCTGATGGAGAGGAGGGGCCCATGTTGGAAGAGAGCTCTGAGTGTCTTTGGGCTGCCGGAGCCCACTTGGAGCATCCCTGGAGGAGAGCCCATCTTTCAAGCGCTCATTTATGCATGTAGGTCACACAGGTGGGTTGGAGGCCACATGAAGACCAAGTCCGAGGTGCTAGGTGCTACAGGAATGTTGAGAAGATGTGTGGAGTGGGAGGGGTGTCTTTGCAGGTTGTAGGAAGACCCCAAACGTAAAAAAAATGCCAAAAAAGCTCAAAAATGGCTGAGCACGGGTGAAACAGCCACGAGCAGGTCTGGTGTATCACGCAAGGATCCACACAAATGAAAAAATGCACGAGCCAAGGAGGAGTGAACCCACTGCTGAGAACAGCTACATGAATTTGGTGAGCAATGTACGAGAAAAGGATGTAGAACAGCCAACCTCTGAGCCAGTCTTCGTATCAGGGCTCAATGCAAGTGAAAAGGTAAAGACCCAGTTCCAACATAGGTTTGAAACATTTTTTCAATGCAACAAAAATTTTTCAACCAAAAACGTTTTTCAAAGCACCTCAGCAACCAAAAAATGTTTTTTTCTTAAATGGTGCATGAAATGGGTGGAAGGAGAAGTAAGACTACAAAGCATAAACCCAATGCAAGGAAAATGAAGGTCGAACCAAGCAAACTCGTGCACAAAACCAGCACAAATCACATAGATCTGTAACTTGGAATGCAAAAAACACCTCTAAAACTGCATGCAAAGATGTAAAACTATTAAACCCCAAAAATGAACCCACGAACACCTGAAAACCAAACTGAGGTATGAAGCCCCAAATCAATGCACTGAACACACAAACGGAATATCCATTACGACACATGCAAAAAAATCTGAATATCACATCAATTCTTGAAAAATGCACGAAACACCAATGAGTGCACGAATCCACAAGATCCGCTCTTATACCATGAAAGAGGGTTTAAAACCCGCAAGCAAGGATCATGAGGGATGATGTGCACATCAACCTGTGAATGGAAACATGAAGAGATCTCGAGAGGAGCAAGCATCAACCGAATGTGCATGCAAAGATTTGAAACACGAGGTAGAACATGGTTAAGCCTTAAAACTATCCTCTATCTCATAGATCAAAGGGGTGTACATATAGGAGGTGTTGAGTAACCCCATGCTCTTCCAATCATGATAACTCGAGTAGAGAGGGGAGTTACAATAATGAAGTGTAACTCCCAAATGATGCATATGACACAAACGATGCACTAACGTCGTGCCTTGACGCCTTGACGTCTTGGACGATGTCGACGCGTAAGGGAATCTCATAATGACCCCTAAATGACATGTGGACCTACAATCTCACCTAAGTGAGATGACTCACCTAATGATGTGGAAAATAACACACACCAATTTTTAATTTTTAAGGGATAGATGGCCTTGTTAGTATTTCAACATCATACTCACAAAATGGAGATATTGTACAATTTCCAAATTTGGATCCTAGCACTGCTAACTTGTCTACAACAACATTAAACTTTCTATCATGGTGCACAATATTAAATGAGTCAAACATTTCAATCAAATCCTAGACTGCATGTTTGTATTGTTTCATTCTCTTATTTTTAGTAGCATACAATTTTCTAATCTGCTTGAGAATCAGTTCTAAATATCCTTTGACAATGATATCATTTACACCATATTTCCATGCAATTCTCAAACCCAATAACAATGCTTCATATTTAACAATGTTTTTAGTGCATTCAAAGTTGAGTTTGAAAGAAAAAACAAACTCTTCTGGCCTAGAGAAATAAGAACAATACCAACACCATTTCCAAACTTGGAACAAGCTCCATTGAATAACAAGGTCCAAGGAAAACCTACTTGTTCAAGACATTTACATTGATCAATCTTGTTCTCTTTGCCATAAGCAAATCCAAAAATTTATCAACATCTATATCAGCATACAACACTTCATAAGAAGCATTATTGGGATCTTCAATGAGGTGCAACATCTTCTTCTCTCCATACAACTTTACAAGGCTTCCTTCAATTGGAATGGTGGCAAAAGAAATATCCATATGAACACTTCCACCAACACTTACAACCCACTTTCTTGATAACAACATGCCCCATTTGGTAGGGAAATCAACAATAACAACATCAAGTTTCAAGTTCTTACTTGGATAAGTTGCAAGTTGTACCACTAAACCTTTTACACATCCTACAACTGGCACCTCTCTAGAATCCATTGCAATACACTTGCCATAAGCTACTGCCACTTTAATGTTCAATTCATTCATGACCTTTAGAGGCATAATATTACATGATGCTATGGAATAAAACACACAATTGTGCAAGAAAGCTGTCCTTAAAAATTAGCATTGTAAAAATGGATCAACATTTAATCGAGACTCAACAAAATATGTTCCCAAGTAAACTTTAGGTGGTTCACCTATCTCCTCCAATGCTAGTGGTTTTTCTAGGTCTGAAATCATTGGAGGAGTGTCTACATTATCTATATTTCTACCTTGGATACTCCTTTCTTCTTTCAATCCCAAATACTCAAAGGCCCTTTTCTTGTGCTTAGGAATCCTAAGTAGCTCAACAATTGGAACATAAATCGGTATCTGACTCAAGACTTGGGAAATGTCATAAGGAACATATTTTGGCAAAGCAGCATTTGGAGAAAGATTGACAAACTCATCGAGATGGAACAATATTTTTCACATCTTGGGCATGGGTGGGAATACCGATTCTATTTGAGACAACAAGGTCTTTACCAGATGCATCCCTCTTTGGGGTTTCTTTTGGGATATTTGTGAGAAGTGGGGTTTTGGTTTTTCTTAAGGCCCTGTCCCTTTGACAACTTTACTTCTTGTGTTATACTCCTTTTCTTGGGAAACAACAACATTCATTAACAACTACCTATCCTCTTCTGATGGGATTCCTCCATCATACTTCTTAATCATTAAATCCCTTAGATACTCAAAATCATTATTAGGAAGTTCAAAAGCTTGTACCATATCTATTTCTAAAGTATGAGAGGGAGGAAGAAGAGGTACCCGGTGAATGCAATCCCAAAAACTTACAGCATTTCTTGCACTTATTACTTTAGTTGAAGTTGCTCCTTGTTGTGAGCTTGTAGAGAAATCCACCATGCATGCATCATCATCAATGTTATCATCATCATCAGCTTCTTCAACTTTCTAATCTACTTCACATGGCAGGTGGGGTAAGAAACATTTGTCACACCAATCAATTTCATTTGTCTCTTCAACAACAAATCTGACATTTAGAGGATCGACATTACTGTTTTCCCTAGCTTGGGGTTGTCTAGCTCCCATGGGTCCTTTACCTCTGTCATTAGATATTTGATCATTTATAGGATGATTTACAAATTTTTCTTGTCCTTGTTTCCTATGTTGACCTTAAGAACCTTGTCCAATTCCTTTCTCTTCCTGGCTAGCTTGTAAGAGATTTATTTGACAACTCCGGCCAAACTGTTTACAACTTCCTTAAGATCCACAGCCTTACTTGATTGAGGCTTCTCTGGGTTGATCAATTTAACACCCTCCCTCTTAGGAGGTTTTCTAACTACTTTAATATTGTTCTTAATTTGTAGAGCCATGGTAAAGGCTTCCCTCAAGGTTCCAGGGTTCTTATCCCTCAAATAGTAAGCAACTTTCTTTTCAAATGCATCTGAGTATTTTATTAAGCAAGAAAAATCACTAGGCCTCAAGATCACAGGTAGCCTATTTAGGATCTTATTGAACCTTATATTGAAGTCATGCACAGACTCATTAGGATTATTTTTTATATTTTCAAATTCTTATAAAATAAACCTAGGGTTTGTTTTATCTCCATACTTGCAATCTAAAAGCGTTCTTCATTTCTTTCCATGAATCAATGGAATTATCTCGGCAAGTATCTTTACCATTCCCTTACATATTCTTCTAGAGTATGGATAAACAATTTAATGTACACATCCTCAAATTCTATTTCAAATTCCTCCATCATATTGAAAAAGAGCTTCAAGTGTTGATCACCAGTGATTGCATTATTTCCTTGAAACTTAGGCAATATATTTCTTACATCTTATGGCACAACATTTGGATAGCCAGCCATACCTCTAAAATTGATGGGACCAAAAGTATTAACAACAAATGGAGGTCTGGGTGGAGGCTGAGCCATATTATTTTAAGGAGGTGACCTTGGAGGAGATGCAAACTGATGAGGAGTGAGAATTTTGTGTGGTACAGGGATGTAATTCTCAGAATGACTTCCCTCTAAAGGCTCTGTTTCTTAGAAAACTCTATTAGATTTGGAAAATATAGGGGAAAATTGAGAAGAAATTTTTTCAAATACAAATGAAGGCCCCTCTCTAGATGGAGAATTCAATTCAACAAAGAGACTACCTGATTTAGATTCACTTGAGGAAGTATTGCAATCTTCAATCACATGATGATCAGTTTCACCAATGGAGATCTCTTTTCTTGATGCTTGATCTCCAACAACCTTCCAAATTCTTCTTCCTTCTGAATTAGACTTTCCCAACTCTAGAAACAACCTTCTACTAGGGTCCTTGGTGAAGAAATATCTTCTTCCTTCCAAATTTGTAGAGATTAATGACAAATCTTACTTGATATATGTTAAGACACTGGTATTTATTAAGAATTTAAACAACATGGAGTCACCACTAAGGATTTTCACCTTAGTTTGTGAAAATGATATGAAATACCTATCAAATGTCTATCAATACTAGATTCATGCAAATCTTATAAGATCTTCTCTTCTTCTACCCAAATTTGTCAATGATGATAAAAACTTTAGTGCAATAACTGTATAAGCTAGAAATATTACACTCAGAACTTACAACTTCGAAGAATTCTTATAGACATGAAAAAATAATTATGTTTCATAAATGTATTAGCACACAACACGTGTAAGAAGTATTACCAGGGTCTATATGTACTGAATTTGTAAAATACTTCAAAGAGTCCCGAGATAATGGCGCCATTCGTTGTTGGTATCTAGATTTGTTCTCCTTTTCAAGATGAGCAACATCATAGATTCGATATGGAGCTTAGAGACAGATAAATCATAATGCATGTCATTTTGTAGCCAGGGATGAGATCTAACTAGCCCTTTGTCACCGAGATTTTGGAGAGATGGATATCACCTTCAAGAGGATTTGATCTATCCTCACTACTTAAGGTTGTGCCTCTTTAACCAAGGTGATATGTGTAACCTCTTTTTATTGAAAGAGATGGAGATATAATTCTTTTGCACAAATTTTATGAAGAAAACCTTGGGAAAGTATGACCAATACTCTGTAATTTAACTCTAAAGAGTTGTCACTTCTAAAAATGGAGATACTTTCAAAACAAGGCTAAGGTTCTCAAGACATTACAAAATCCTAATTGTTCTACATATTTTACAAAATATATTTTGTTCCTTTGTGGATATACATGGAAAAATAGGGGTAGTACAGAGTAGGATTAGTCATTTGAATGATTTTTAGTGGGAGATTAAGAAAGATAAATTGGACATTTCTAGATCTTTTAGAAACTTCACAACAATGGACAACTCAACAATTGAAAGCTTGAATAGTTAAGACATACCATCAAATAGAATGTGTGCTTTAATGGAGGCCCATATTTGCACGTTTTAACACAATATTTGAGAATCTAGCACAAAGGCTCGAGTTAAAAGAATCAATTAAACACCAAAATTTCGATCAATCATGCCTAAGGTACACCCAAAGACTTACAAACAATCTCTATCAACAAATGAAGGTAAAGTGATTTTAAATTGTTTATTTCATTACCAGGTGAAAGATCTTATGATAAATGAAATTACAAATGCCACTAAACCATCACAAGGATGATATCTGTGTGATTTCACAAATATTTCAATGTAAGATTGCAATAGGAACAAAAGAAACCATTTGCAGACATTTTGAAATAAGCAGACACAAATTTTCCAGAGATTGAACACAAATTAATTTCAAAATTGCTTAGATTCATTAACAAGGAGAGATTCAGGGAAATCTTAGAGCTTGTCAATGGCTATACATCTATAACCAACTTGACATGATAGAAAATCTAACATAGAAGAAATTAACTAGGTATCTCAGATGGGTTTCTCAGAAGATGAATTTTCTCAAATTTTTCTCATGAAATTTAATCTTGACCATTTGCAAGAGTATTCTCATTGCATTTATATATTTCACTAGCTTACTCATCCCAAATAATAAGAATATTCAAGGGACCTTTGCTTGTTACCAATTTACATCGAGAGAACGACGTATAACAAATTTGCACCCAAAGGCTACTAGATGGACCAATTATGAACTGATCACATTTCTATGACCTCGACTAATGAATAGGATGCCATGCCATAACCCTTTTGATAGTCTTTTTAATCATTACGATTATGTCATGTCGAGAAATCCCCATTTTAATCATTCCCTAGGAGGCTATGTGCACAACTAGATCGGACATGAAATCCTTTTTCTCTCGAGGCAACACCTTTTTCATACTTTATGCCTACTGACCTCCATTTCATTCTTTTCCCTCTCTTTCCTCTCTAACTCTGCCCGCATCCATATTCTCTCCGGTAATTTTTGCCTTTTTACAAGTTCCCTGAGCCACTTTAACTTAAAAATATCGGTCTCTACAATCCTTGGACTCATGAATTAAGCTTTGAATCCATTTAATTGCACTTTGTAGGAAAAAGCGACAAGGAATTACACAAAAACAATTAAAAAATAGTCTCAGTATTTGCACCTCCAAGAGTCTTGGAGCCAAAATGGTGGAAAAAATAGATGCAATGATACAACAACCGTTCATTCGCCCCTTCTCAACTTTAGATTAGAATAGTCCATGTCTTTCCTTGGTGCAACTATGAAGGAGAAATACAGAGGAAGGCTTCCAAATAAGCGCATGCCTTCCATGTGCCGTGGGCCCAAGAAAAATGCCTTTTGGCCTTAAAAATGTCTCAAGTATAAAAGGATCCAGCAGAAGCCTTCACGTGTTGCCTTGGCGTGCGTTTGGTATAGTCCTCAGTGAGAGGAGACCCTAAACAAGTGTAGACCCTCCATGTGTCTCAATGTGGTAGATTTATTTGAAAAGTTAAGGGACTAGTGAAAGGTTCCATGTGTCTAGGGTCTCGAGACACGTTTCCTTGGCCATTGAAAATTCTAAGCAAGGGCGAGTGAGCGGAAGATTCCAAGTGTCCTCCCAACACTATTTTGAAAATAAAATTTAGGGTTAGGTCCTCAAATAGGCGTGGTCCCTCCACGTGTCCCAAGCCTTAGAAAAATTCTTTGAAAAGTTTAAGTATAGAGCAAAGTCTGGGAAAGACTCAGGTGTCTCACCGGTAGCAACTTTGAGATCGTCCCAAAAGAAGAGACCTTGAACAAGCACGGGCTCACCACTTGTCCTCTTTATGTGACTTCTAAGGTGAGACCTTGACACCGATCGTCAAATGAGCGCAGGCCCTCCACGTGTCAGAACCCGATAAAGTTGCATCGTGGTGATAAAAATTTTAAGTATGGACTAAGAGAGTGGAGCCCCCACGTGTCCCCTCGGCACTCTCTTTTGATATGGAGCCCAAAAGTGGAGACCCTAAACAAGCACAAGCCTTCCACATGTCCCTGAGTTCGATAAAGATGCGCCGGCCGCTTCTACAAAAAAATTTAAGTATGGGCGGGGCCAACGGAAACCTCAATGTGTCTCCATTGCGCAATCGCTAAGGTAAGAACCAGAGGTGAATTTTCATATGAGCGTACACCTTCCACATGGAAAAGACATCAGTTGAAGTGGCCTCAAATTTTCAAAATGCCTTGCTAAGTTGCATCTAATTAGAAAGGACCACATTTCCATAGATACCGAGATATAATTTTAACAAGGAAAATACACCCATCAAATCGTAAAATGCAGGAAAATCACCATTTGCACCGGAAATGAATCCTTCTTCAAGGATAGAGAATTTGGAAATGATATAAGGCTTTAACGTGATCCTTCAAGCCACATCCAATCACGTTTCCATAGATATTGGGACAAAACCCAGCGGGGAGAATAAAACGTGATTGTGGGAAAATGGAAGAAGAGGAAAAAACCTAATTTTATGCCCAAGTTACAAATTATTTCACATGGAAAGAGGAATGGAAAATGAATTTTGGACTTAAAGTGATCCTCGACCAAAAGAAGGGACTGATCATGGCAACCAAATGGCGGAAAAAAATTTCATGCATTAATACGAGGAGATAGAAAAACGAGCAGAGCCGCAAACCGAAGAATTTCAAGGACAAATGGGGTGAGACCAAATTGAGCACCAACACTAAGATGTCAATGAAGATCATCCATGTGTAGGGTGCTCAAATCATTTTCTTCTTCAACATCTAAGATATTAAGATCAAACTTGGGTGTCAAGGACCTCGGTACCTTTTGGAAAATGCGATTCTTTAAACTTCTCTCCTAAACATATGATGATATTGATTACTTCATCAAATCTCAATTGATAGGTTGTAATGTTCTCATCTTATTTCATTCTTAGGCTTTCAAACTATCTTCTGTAGGTTTGTAACTTGGCTAACTTGACCTTGGTGTCTCCTTCATAAATTATCTTCAACTTATCCCACATAGCTTTGGTTGTATCAAAATGCATGACCTTCACAAACTCAACTTCTGAAAGACCACATATGATAACATTCATAACCTTGGAATTGCTTTCATAAGCCTACTTGCCTACTACATCATTTGGGGGTGTAGTAGGAATAATATAACTAGTAACAACTAATTGCCATATGTCATACCCTAATGACTTCAAATAACTCATCATCTAGAGACTCTAAAACGTAAAATTACTCCCATTGAAGAGATGAGTCTTATTGTTAGAGAAACCTCCTTGAACTTGAATATCCATACATGTGCTTCTAGGATCACCTTCAAGTTGTTAAACTTGCTCCAAATGATGTACTCTCATACCGGTTGTTAAAAGCATAACCACTAGGGGTGAATTAGTGTCTAAAAACTTTTACTTCAATTTCCTTTACTTGTATGAACCATTACAAAATTAACCATTATATGAGAAATGTCAATTAACTTAGAAAACCATCAAAAAAACATAGCATCCATCCACATGAGCAAGAAACAAGAGAGAACACATGAACACCATATTTATGTGGGAAACCCTCAAGGGGAAGAAAACCCATTGATCATTGTATTAATAGACAACAATCAAGATTTAGTGAAGCACCAACTCCATAAGGAGCACCAACCCCTAATTTAGTAAGCACTAACTTGCAAGGAAGCAACACCCCATAGTTTAGTGAACCACAAACTTCGCAAGGAACACTAACCCCTAATTTATCAAGAACCAACCTGAATTTAGAAATAACCAACTTGGAAATAGGCACCAACCCCGTAAATTTTTAGTGAATCACCAAATCCACAAGGAAGACCAAACACCAACTCAGCCATCAAAGAATTTTTTTACCTTTTCTTGTTGTTATTCCAAAAATGATGTAATTATTTTCTATGATCACTCTCTCTCTCTCTGTTATTCTTGATGGGATGCTCTCTATCTACGATGTACTTAGGCCTATAACACACACTTTTATCCTTAATAATCATCTTCTCTTTATAACCTTTCTCTGTTACTCATGAATACTATTCAAATTACCTTGTTTTCTCACTCGCTCATCTTCTTCTTCACCTTCTCATCATTGTAGAAAAACTACCTTTTACAATTGGAAACTTTCAAATTTTCAACATGCATGAATTCTTCATGGTCTTTAGGACTTCATACACCTCTCTCTAACTCTTCTAGCTCGCACTTATCTCCATGCACTCTCCTCTCTTAAAATAGATCTAAATTATCTAACTTATATACTTGTCTCAAGCATAAACATCATATAGGTCGGCCATGATGCATTAGGTCGGTCATACAAAAATCAAAGAACACATCAATATAGGTCACTTATACAAGTATAATAACATATGGGTCAGCCATTCATATAAAAACATTTGAAAAACATGGATTATCCACACCATAGACTTCTTCTGAACTGTCATGACCAAATTATGTCATTTAAATCTTCATCTACTTGAGTTTTCTCTTTCTCTTATTCTTATTAGTTCACACTTTCCTCTTTACATCTTCATTATCTCTAGTAAAGCATCTAGTTTAGCAAGAAAATAGAACATATGGAACATTATATTGCCAAAATCAGATATTGTCAGTCAACAATGAGAAAATCACAAATCTATTTTCAAATTATTTAAAGGTCGATGAAACATGATCATAAAAACTGATCTCGAAAACTCGAAATGCAATACATCATTTGACCCAAACCACCAGCCCTAGATCATCACAAACCACATTCTTCGGATGGATTCCAAAGCATGCGTACATACTCTAAAGAAAATAGAAAAAACTTCAAATACATTCCAAATAAATCAGGTTAGAGACTGAAGGATACATTACATCATTCAAGAAACACTATTGATCCCATACTAAGACAAACCAAAAACTTTAGATAAACTCTAAATAATTGAAAAGACTCCAAATCTTTCTCCTTCAATACTTTTTTAACAATCTGCTATGTTTTGTTCATCTGGATCTTCTACTCCTTGGTATTCTTGTTTAAACTGGCATGCATACTTCTACACATGGATTCTAAACCTCATTCTCATACTCAACCAACTTCTACATACTTGTACATACTCATTTCTTCAAGCTACCATGTTTATGCCTTCTCAAAGGACCTCTTTTTCTTCAAATTATCTCTCTCTGTACTCAAAATGACCTCACAAAAAGTTTAATTGCATCATGCATATCTTGACATCATCATTAGGCATCATTTGACATCATTTGACATCAATGACAACTCACAACAAAATCATCAAAATCTCAAATTTGACATCAACCATGCATAACACATTGGCATCAATGACAACACCCCTGCTAACAAGATCTCCACGACATCAATCATCCACAACACTACTTTGACATCAAGGAAAAATTTCCAACATGATAAAATCCATGAAAACCCAAATAAGGGTGGATCAACCCTAAGGAAACCTAGGCAGTTTCTATGGTGTAGAAATTAGGGGGCACATTTTTTTATTTTTTCACATGTTATTTGCATCATATTTGTTGTTTTTTAAAATAATGTTTTGTTATATATATCAAACAAAAATTGGTTGTAAAAGGTGGAAGATATGACAATATAAAGAATCTATTATATGAAATCTATAAGTGAGACATAGTATCATGGATAAAGATAGTGCATGTATTTACATAGAGTGATTGTGGGGAGGAGGCTGCAAAAAGTAATAAAAATGCTACATAAACATCAAGCTATATACTTCGACATGTACATCTAATGTACACAAATGTAGCATCCTATCTTCTCTAAAACAATTATGATACAAAATGGGATCATATCACTTTTAGTAGTAGGAAATGTCATAATTGAATTGTATTCCAAAAGTGGATGTATAAATCATGATATATAAAAGTTTTCTTTTCATGGAATATAATTATTATGGTATATTTGAATAAGGTAAATGATGAAAAATTCTTGCATCTTTCATTTCAAATTGAAATTAAATTTTGAATAGACCTTAATGAGTTCACTTTTGACATGGTTCCTTTTGTATCAAGGATTAAATAAAATTGGTTGGGACCCTACCTAGTTACATAAATATTCCCAAAGCCTAGATACTAAATACAAAATGATATTCCAAAAAGTACTAGAGAGCATACCAATCGACTAACATCACAATAATAATGGGATGTCAACACAATGTCAACAACTTCACTGTGCAATTAAAAAAATGACCCAATAAAGAAATGGAATAGGTGACAATCCCAAGTCATTTGTTGAGCTTTTAGAATCTCTTATTTACATTCTCCAGCCCCTTCTTGATATATTTGTAAGTGGTACCCTTGTTGGCTTTGTACTTACTATTATGAACTTCAAAATGGGCAATGAAGATGGAGAGGAAGTCTAGAGTGCTCTTTTGCATGCTAAGAATGTTACATTTCTTGGTCTTAAACACTTCCATCTATTTTCTCCATTTTGGTGACTCGGTTAAACATATCAATTAAATTATTTGTATCCACCATTCCATTAGTAATGTCATATTTACATGCTTTAATTTTTCCTTTATGAGCTCTCGATCTTAACTAGTTGAGCATAAGGATTATCTATATTCTTATTATCAACCTCGGGGATGGTTTATTTTCCTTGCACACTTGATGAAAATAAAACCCAAAATGGATTCACCTTCCCCCACAATGGGAGGAGGTGGGATTTTAGCTTCCTTAGCAGATAAAATGACCCTCTAGCTTCTAACAGGTCTGTTAAGACATGGACTAGAATTCATTTTCTAGAATAAGGTAAAGTGGTGTGGGAAACTACATGAGGAGGAGATGTGGGGGCCGGAGAAAGGATAGAAAGATAATTAAGGGGAAAGGATGAAGGAGGGGTAGAATAAGGGGTTAGGGGGTAGGGTGAGATGAGGTGATAAAGGGGAACTAGTGGGAATAAGAAGAGGTAATGGAGGTAGGAGTGGAGGAGGTGGGGGAGGAGGAGAGGTAGGGGAAGAAATGCTGAATGGAGGGTGGAGAATTTGATCATCAAAATATTTAGACGAGTATCAAAATAATTGTTTGGTGCAAGGGATGAATTCTCTTGACCCATTTCACCAAATTGACTTAGTGGAGGATGAAGAATGGGAAGATGACAAAGTGTAATTCATATGAAATTGATTAAGAAAACAAGGCGATAAGAGGGAATTACAAGAAATATTCCCTCTAATATGATAAAATTCATGACGATGAATCCCATAATGTTGAAAATTAGCGGGAGAGATTCATTAGAAAAACCACCATTGTTTTGCACCAATGATTCGGCTTCATCAAGAAATCTCTATTCCTCCACAGAAACTCTATGTTATTCTTATAAAATTTCAAACCCTTTATGTTAAATCCTATAACACTTGTTATGATCTCTTCATTGATGTTAAAAACCATACCTTTATAGGTAACCTTCCTTTCTTTCCAATTTTTGACAAATTAAGTTGACAAATGAAGGTCATGTCCCTTAGTCCTTTCCATGAAACAAGAGAAGATGCCCCTGCTTAAGGATTCCTCATAGCTCCTCGTTTTTCTTCCATTCATCAATTTGCATGGCTCCACCTCGCAACGCTCCCCACTCATTTTGAGAGATGAGATCCAGACGCAACACACAATGATAAATCACTTTTTGATTGCGAGTAAATGAAAAGAGGATATGAATGAAGTGAATTGATCATCCACACATGCCTAATCCATTTCTCGATGAGTTATACCTTCTCATTATTGATGACATTAATAAAATTAGCTAGATGGGTCTTTTCGCATTACCAACATGTAATTTATTGAGATTGACACCAATATTAGCCATGGGATCTGCTAGTTTATTCCCCTCATGATAGGTGTGTTGGATCAAACAATTATGAAAAGTGCTAATGATATGGGTAGCTTCGTCCATAATACTTTTGATTGTCCAACTAATATGATTGCTACCTTTTAAGCAATTGGCAATGTTTAAAGAATCCCCTTCTACAATAATATTATTATCATTTATTTATCTCACAAGTATAATTCCCCAAAGAGCGAAAGAGCTTCAACATAATGATTTGAATTCATACCCATGGGACCAACATACAATCTGATAACTTTCCCTTTCTCATTTCTAATGCATCCACCACCCCCATATTTTCCCAAGTTTCACTTAGAAGATCCATCATAATTCAATTTTATCCATCTTAATATAGGTGGATGCCACTTGATGTGTTCTCTAGAGACCTCAAAATCTTTCTCCCTAATGTTAGAGAACATATTTAGACTCCATTTCTCGATAATTATGCTATCTTCTCTACTCGGTGAGTCTTTTAGGAGGTTTGAAACTAGAAACATCATGTCTTATATCATCCACCAACCCATCTTTGGTTCTTTTAATAGAAGGTTTCTTGTCCTCAAATATAAAAACATTGCGTGTTTCCCATATTTTCCAAATGATGCAAGAAAAGGAAATTCTCCATAACTTCCTAACCACTAATTTTTTTGAAGAATAGTTCCATTGATCCCAAACATGCACAATAGAATCCTGTATAAACAATTTAATACCCATGAAACTAAAGAATAATACCCATGAAACTAAAGAAATAATTCCAAACTTAATATGCAAAAGGAAAATTTAAGAATCAATGGTTAGTTGTCTCTTCTTCCTTTTACAGAGAATACACTTGTTGATAAAATGTTGTCCTCTACTAATCCAATTATCAATGGTGAGATATTTATTATGGATAAAAATCCATAATGGATAACAATCCATAAGAAAAGATTTATTTTAGGGGTGAGTTCCTTTATCCAAATTGTATTCCAGTTAAGTTGAGTAGGTTGGGACTCTTAAAGAATCAAGTATCCAAATCTTACAAAATAAGATCCATCAAAAGTGTTTTCCAAAACAAGTTCATATTGATTCTGAATCCAAGTAATGTTATGATTTCTAATTATGTTCTAGATCTTCCTTATGATTTGATAGTTAAGGGAAGATTTTCCAAAATCTTGAGCTGAATCCTGGATGCATTGCTGATATGACTACATATTTTTTCACCAATTTGCACTTAGAAGTGATAAAAAATATGAGAATCCACTTCAGTATCACAGACAGGGAGATGAGCTAACCATTTTTCCTTCTAGAAATGTATATATTTGCCATTTCTAATATTCCACCGACTGCCTTTGATAAGGAGATTTTTACAGTTCACTAAAGCATTCCAAAAGGTAGAGCCCAAGGGAAAATCATCTTTATGAAGCCAATCCAGATTTTTAGATGTGCCAAGATATTTATTTATGATGATAGAAGTCAATGGGAGGTTTTCTTGTATCAATATCCAACCCATTTTGGTGATCATGGCTCTGTTAATCCATCGATGTTTTTGATCCCAAGTCCACCACATTTTTTAGGGAGACAATTTTTTTCCCAAGTATCACTTTAATCTACTCCCAACCACATAAATCTCTTTTGCATTCTTTCAATCTTTTCAATAATCATACTAGGGATTCTAGAAAGAGACATAATATAAATGGGAAGGTTATCTAGAGTACTCTTGATGATAAAAACATTTCTGCTTGAGATAAAACCATTTCTTTCTAGCCCACAAGCTTCTTATGAAAGCGTTGACATGGTTATTAGTTTGTGAGCTAATATAGTGATTCTTTAAATATGAAAATGTGTGAATGCACTGAAGATAGATTTGTGTTATATATTTATGTCATTAGTTCCCTGGATTGAATGTAATCTAAATTTGGACGAATAGAAGATACATGGGATAAGTGTTTGGTTTAGTCTTTGAAGGGGAGGCATTCACTTAGAGTGCAAGGATTATGGGGTATGCAATCCATGGGAATGATATTGAGGAACTCCATCTCTTTGAACAAATGCAACAAAAAGGGGTAAAGAAAATTTCCATTACCCGTATTGATTTTCTTTCTACTTGTAACAATGCATGAAGGGTAGTACCACATTAATTGCATGACTAAGGATCATAGAGTCAAACAAGTAATCGAAAATTATGGTTGCATGTTGGGTTTTCTTGGACTAGACACACTCTTGATAAAGTAAAGGATTTTATTAAGAATATACCATTGAAAAATGATGCTATTATCAAAGGTCCCTTTCTTTTTTTCCTAATATGACCTTACATATGTGTAGCAGAATAGATTCTTTAATTAGAATCACGTTGTGAATATATCATTTAAACGTGATGTTATTGTATGTGGAGCATTGTTTCATGCATATAAAGACTAAAAAAATTTAATCTAGAGAAGACGTAGCATCACGTACTTAAAGATATTTTCTTTGGATATGGTGAAATCAAATATTATTTCATAAATATAACACAAGACAAAAATCAAACAAATAGAATGTGGCATGAAGAAAAGTGTTTTTATGAACATCTAAACAAGTTGGAAACCTCTCTAATGTGTTGTACTTACAATAATATTCTTGAAATAATGGATGCGAGGTAAGAAATATATACAAAAGGTAGTTGATTTAACCATGGTTGTGACTTGGCATATTTTTTTGATAGATTGTATTTGAAATATGAGAGAATTATTACACATATAAACAACATTATAAGATAATAAATATTGCAAAATTATAAGAGTATGAAATTGATAATAAAAGAAAAGGAAAAGAAAATTTCATTTTGATGAAACAAGAGATGTTGAAATCCCATAATTAAGGAGGACTCAAATACAAGAGTGGAGGTATTCTACATTATTATAGATAATTTAATAAGGGAATTATCAATAAGAAATAATTTATATACTATTTTAAATGATAAGTTTGCATTTTTTAACAATTTTAAACATCATCATAATGAGACGATATTCAAATGCTTTAATTATATAGTAACAACATACAACATAGACTTGAAGACATCCTTGATATTGAATGCATCCATTTCTAGGAATCAACAAGATGTGAAAGCCCAACAAGCTTATCACCAATGTTAAAATATTTAAGAAATGTGGCTTAAACATTATGTTGCCAACTCTAGATGTTGCAATATGAATGTTTCTTTGTATTTATATTGAAAAATGCAGTTCTAAGATAGTATTCTCCACTCTAATAAGAGTAAAAAGCAATTTAAGGTCAACAATGAGTGAAACCATATAAAACAGTCTTTCTATTTTTGACAATTGAACATGACATCAATACAACAATAAATTATGATGATGACATAGACAATTTTACTATAGAAAAGGCAAGAAAGAAGCCTTTTTAACATTAATTTTAAGTGTTGTTAAAAAATCCACAATAAAATGTTTTTAAAAATGAGAGGGAATGTCCTGCTCCAAGAACTACCTAGGGAACTCAAAAACATTAACTCGGCCCCGATCCGAATAGTCATGTCTTTAACCCAACCTCAAGAGTGTTGGCATGTCACTTTTAAAGGAGACATTATTTATAGGTTGTCTCTCCTAAAGTGTTTCAAAGTGATGATGAAAAGATTTTGCGAGAATCAAATCGTAAAAGAGGCACCACGAAGTAGTTGCACTCCAACGGAATCGTGAAAGCTCCGGTGATAGTAAGGAAAAAATTGATCAATAATGGAGGAACTTACTCAATGCGAAACAAAGCTTGATAGAGAAAAGACAAAGTGGAGTGTCTTGGCATGCTCATAAATGAATAGAAAAGGGGTACATATAGGGTGCTAAGTAACCTAGTGCATGACACACATGAAACCCTAAACCTAACCCTAAACCTAACCCATGTGAGATGACCCTCCAACATGAGAGGAGGACACATAAGATAACTCACACTAACGAGATGAACTTATTTATATAATTAATATTTAAAATATTGTGTGACTCCATTTATGATTCCTACTTTACTCTACCTATTGAAGTAAACCATAATAATTCAAACTCGAAAGATTTAAAGAAAAATAAATTTATATTTATTTTCCAAGAAAACTATGCCTAAAATTTATTAGGGAAATTCAAAATGGAATATTATAAGGAAAAGATAACTCCATTACCACAAGGTGAAAAATTGAGCAAGGAAGATAAGACCAACAACGTAATTTGATGTATTTTATAACTATTTGACCAAATGTCTCTCATGCAAGTAAGTCTTATTTTTAGAGTTATACTAGATTCACATATCAAAGTTATGGTGGATCATGGCATTTATATACTATGACAAAGATTCGACATTAATTAGATGTTTAGATTTATATTGTGTTGATTGATAGATGATCGAAAATCAATTATAGGTTATTGTTTTATAAGTCTTGATAACATTATAACTTGGAGATCTAAGAAACAACAAATGATTTTTATTTATGTAGTTGCAATCTCAACATGTTGTCAAGCGATTTGTTTGTGAATTTTATATAACAAATTCCCCAAGAAAAGTTGGAACATTATTTATTTAATAAAAAGAAAATAATTATTATGAGTGTTCTAAAGTTATTTTCCCTAAGATTGAATTCTAAAGTAGAAGAAATAAATTTAAAACATAATAATATTGACCCATGGGGTAATATGTAATAAATAAAATAAACACCCTCAATTTATGTGTGTGTGAGTGTAAAAGTAAAGTAACATGGGTAAATAAAGAGTTAATAAAAGTAAAAGAGTGATTACCGTAAATGGGTATGAATTGTTTATTAATTATAATGAAGTAATATTATATGTAATGAATAGGTGTGATGATTTGTAACCACCTATTCATTACTTGTAATAAGAGGGAAATTTAGTAAATGCGGGGAGCAGGGAATATGATATATATTTGAGGACCCTTTTAATATAGGGTGGATAAAACTAAAACTTTTCAAACATATATGTGTTGAGAAGGGTGATTAGATAGATTAATATTTGTAAAGTAATTAAGGTAGTTTTGAACATATATGTTGGTTGAAAAGCCTACCCGAGGAAAAGTATTTAATTTAAATATTTGGTGTGTGGATTTAAGATACTCATATGAATAGGAAAATGTGTGCTCAAGTAATTGTTATTTGATACCGAGTGAAGGCAAGTGGTGGGCATTGGAGAGGGGCATTCTAGAGGAGTGTCCTAACAGAGTACACAAAGAACAATTCAAGATGGTTCCTAGCCATGGCAAGAAGATCATTTGTTACATATTTCCTTCTGATAATATGGCCATATCTTGAGGTGTTGAATCTTTGGTATCACTTAGGAGTTGTCTTAGCCACACATAGTCCTCACCTAGATATGCATATCTAAAGTATCACGTAGGGATTACTTGAGGCACATAGAGTCCTCCCCATTGTGTTATGTTTAATCTTTGAACTATTGTTTTTTTTTTTTTTCGTTTAAAATACATTAGGAGGATTTTTATATTGTAAAATATTAGGATTATTAAATGGGGAAAAATCATATCACAATGAAGATCTTTATATTGGATTTAAACCATTCACTACATACTTTATACCAATATAAAATATAGTTATAAATATCTTAAATATATTTATGTACGTAGAAATATATCAATTGTTCGTCTTAAATTTATCACATATCACATTGATTGATATGAATTTCCCTTTTAACAACCAATAAAAAATGAGTACAATTTACGTAAGGGTGTAATATATAATTACACCACAGTCAAATTAGAAACTCATATTTGAGATATAGTATTTTATGACCTTCTTTAAATAAAACAGTTGTTGAGACGTCTATTTTAAAATTGTATAAAAATGATATCTATAAGAAATGATAGATATCCCTACCTCAGATAACATGACTCTTTCCTACCTTCTTTGTCTACTGCTCCAATAGCAGTCTAGATTGGTGTGATGGCTTTCCGAACTAGTTAAACGAGTTTCCAAAATGTTAGTTATCTTTCCAAACTGGCCCAACAACTTTCGTTTGCAAAATGAATGGATCAAATTACGGCTGTTTTGAGTTCAACATATTTCAAATAATTATAAAACGACACGCCATTCTACAAAGTTACACGGATATTCATGCCAATATTAATACATTTGCCATGAAATGATCGATGACATGTCACATCCGACATCAAGCCATTATATCGAAATTCATCCCTAAAGAAAGTAAAGTTATAACATTAAACACTAATTAATAAGTAAGTTTGTTCTTCCAGAAATGGGAAATTGTAAATTACCTCTGAGGCATGACTCGTGACTCCGTGAGTGTCTATCGAGGAATATGACAAATTGCAGATCAATACAAAAGTTGTGAAGAAGACTCCTTCCTTTGTCACATCTGGATTAATCTTTAAACTTGTGAGGTCAGACCAAACGATATCAAGGCCTTATCCCTACGATGTTAGACCTGCTACTGGCTACATATCAACCATTCAATATAATCAACAAACTAATTAATAAGTTTGTTTGTTCTTCCAGAAATCAGAAATTGTAAATTACGTGTGAGGCATGACTCGTGACTCCGTGAGTGTCTATCAAGGAATATGACAAATTGTGGATCAATACAAAAGTTGTGAAGAAGACTCTCGCTTTGTCACATCCGGATTAATCTTTAAACTTGTGAGGTCAGACCAAATGATATCAAGACCTTTTCCCTATGATGTTAGACCTGCCACTGGCTACATATCAACCATTCAATATAATCAACAAACTAATTAATAAGTTTGTTTGTTCTTCCAGAAATCAGAAATTGTAAATTACGTGTGAGGCACGACTTGTGACTCCTTGAGTGTCTATCGAGGAATATGACAAATTGCAGATCAATAAAAAAGTTGTGAAGAAGACTCCTTCCTTTGTCACATCTGGATTAATCTTTAAACTTGTGAGGTCAGACAGACGATATCAAGGCCTTATCCCTACAATGTTAGACCTGCCACCGGCTACATATCAACCATTCAATATTATCAACAAACTAATTAATAAGTTTGTTTGTTCTTCCGAAATCAGAAATTGTAAATTACGTGTGAGGCATGACTCGTGACTCCGTGAGTGTCTATCAAGGAATATGACAAATTGTGGATCAATACAAAAGTTGTGAAGAAGACTCCTCGCTTTGTCACATCCGGATTAATCTTTAAACTTGTGAGGTCAGACCAAATGATATCAAGACCTTTTCCCTATGATGTTAGACTGCCACTGGCTACATATCAACCATTCAATATAATCAACAAACTAATTAATAAGTTTGTTTGTTCTTCCGTAAATCAGAAATTGTAAATTACGTGTGAGGCACGACTTGTGACTCCTTGAGTGTCTATCGAGGAATATGACAAATTGCAGATCAATAAAAAGTTGTGAAGAAGACTCCTTCCTTTGTCACATCCGGATTAATCTTTAAACTTGTGAGGTCAGACCGAACGATATCAAGGCCTTATCCCTACAATGTTAGACCTGCCACTTGGCTACATATCAACCATTCAATATTATCAACAAACTAATTAATAAGTTTGTTTGTTCTTCCGTAAATCAGAAATTGTAAATTACGTGTGAGGCATGACTCATGACTCCGTGAGTGTCTATCAAGGAATATGACAAATTGCAGATCAATACAAAAGTTGTGAAGAAGACTCCTTGCTTTGTCACATCCAGATTAATCTTTAAACTTGTGAGGTCAGACCAAATGATATCAAGACCTTTTCCCTATGATGTTAGACCGCCACTGGCTACATATCAACCATTCAATATAATCAACAAACTAATTAATAAGTTTGTTTGTTCTTCCGTAAATCGGAAATTGTAAATTACGTGTGAGGCACGACTTGTGACTCCTTGAGTGTCTATCGAGGAATATGACAAATTGAAGATCAATACAAAATTTGTGAAGAAGACTCCTCGCTTTGTCACATCCGGATTAATCTTTAAACTTGTGAGGTCGACCAAACGATATCAAGGCCTTTTCCTATGATGTTAGACCTGCCACCGCTACATATCAACCATTCAATATAATCAACAAACTAATTAATAAGTTTGTTTGTTCTTCCAGAAATCGGAAATTGTAAATTACGTGTGAGACACGACTCGTGACTCCTTGAGTGTCTATCGAGGAATATGACAAATTGCAGATCAATACAAAAGTTGTGAAGAAACTCCTCGCTTTGTCATATCCGGATTAATCTTTAAACTTGTGAGTTCAGACCAAACGATATTGAAGCCTTTTCCTTATGATGTTATACCTGCCACTGGCTACATATCAACCATTCAATATAATCAACAAACCCATGATTATCCGCAGTCTATCCCATAGTCAGGCGTGCATACACAGGGAGCGGCTACCCTCCACTCAATTTGCACCCATGTATGTGGGTAAAAAAATCATGCGTCATGTGTTGACATAGCCCATTGCCTCCACCGGAAAGGACTGCTCTCACCGGAAACTATGATGTGATGTTGGCGAGACATGACATTTGGAATGAATTTAAATTTTGATAATTCCCGCCTGGACATTTCAAATTACAATAGACACTGCCCCGCCCAAGCATTTCAAATTATGCATGATGCGGAACAGGATAACCACACGGCAGATTCCCACATCCAAAAGCATTGAACAGAACCTTCCATTTTTACAGAGATTTGTGAGCACAAGCTTCCATTTTTACAGAAATTCTGCAGATTGAGAGAAAATGAAACGTGAGGGGTTTGATAGGCTCATGGGGATTGATATTTCTGTTTATCTCGTTGAGAATTCTAATGGTGATGGAAATCAAGATGAAATCGGAAGATTGCAAAGGATTGGTTGGGTTTCATGCTGTTACCAAATCACCGTGACAATGAGGCCAAGGAATATAAAGCCTGGAACCTATTGACATCACACCTCCCTCCTGCTCCTGCTACTGCTGCTGTTGCTGCTGAGGAAAATCATCCCGATCCAGTTAAAAATGTTTCAGTAAGGAATACTGTGATCATATTATTTGATTACATATACTGATTTGTAAGGAATAAAATGATTAACTACTGCACTTATATTTAGAGTTTCTGGTGAGCACTTACATTTAGAATAATAAAAGATTAACTACTGCAAATTTTAGATGAATTGCTGGTGTATTTGCAAAGAAGTTTTTTCCCGTTTTTTGTTTTTACTATGCCTCGTATGCAGGAAAGGGCTCTAGTTTTGTTTGTACCAATCATGCAAACTTTCACCTTTCTAAACTACCAATAATTTCATTTTGTGCCATTGCAGGATATCGATCATATTATATTATTTTATGTTAGCTTTCAAAAACAGGGTTGTACATAAATAACTATTTGAATTGCAACTGTTGTTGTTAGCGTACAACTGTGTGCAAAACCACAAGGCCTGTGAACTGTTTGACAAAATGCTTTGAAGTAATACCTGTGAACTGTGTTTTTTTTGTTGATTTGGTTTCTTGGTTTTTTATCAAATGAAGTCCTTTTCATCTGTCTTGACCCTTCAGAGTCTATTGACAATATTGAATCTCACACGAACTTTCCAAGGTTCAATTCCAGTCAAAGCCTGCAAGTTTTATTAATTTTTTTGCAATTAAACGCGGCATGTGCGGACGCTGTGGGTATATATATTTTATATATATAACATAGTCCTTTCAGAAATGGAGAAACTACATTTTTTTAGGGCATTTTTGCAAATATCTCGCATGCTTGGATGTTTTACAGGCAAACCTTTCCTGTGACGTTTTTTTTTTTTAGTGATGTTTAGAAGACATTTTTGAGATAGCATTTTGTAAAACAGTTTACAAGCTTCCACATTTTGCATACATAGTATCGTTCCTGTGGTACTTACATATATTTTACAAAACTCAAGCAACACAAATTCAGTGACTCTCACTAGTGATAGGTTCTACATTTTGTAGGAGTATGGAGATCTCAAAAACAACTTGAATGAGGATAAGAAATTCAATTTCTAAATGGGTAAGCATATTTATGAAGATATAACAAAAAGTACGTTTGTTGTTTAGATCTTTACGTTGGTAATGATTTTGTTAAAATGTATGCTGAATGTGGGTATATAGGGCATGCATGCAAAATGTTTAGATCTTTACGTTGGTAATGATTTTGTTAAATGTATGCTGAATGTGGGTATATAGGGCATGCATGCAAAATGTTTGACAAAATGCCTAATGAGAAACAACTTCATGGAATGTAATGATTTCTGGATATGCAAATGAAGTGCTGGACCTGTTTAGACAAATGCCTGAATAGAATGTGCTTGTCATGGAATTGCAAAGACGTGTACGAGTGTTCCACTTGTTTGCAACTCATTGTGAAACGCCTAGGGCCCCCAGTGTTCCTAGTCTCCTATACATGATAATAATATATAATTTTGAATACAAAATATTTTGAGTGTTTTATCAGTTATTCTTATCTTATGGTGTATGGAGCACAATTTTAAAATGAGTACTATGCACACACACATCAATATTGGAAAATTGTACAGACGTTTCCCGTACCGTAAAGGTGAGAGGTACTTTAAGTTATTCCTGTAAACATTTAGTAGTTCTGGTGTTTAAACCAATCCAGAGTTTATCTTCATTTATTTATAGTAGGTTTTGTTTAAACCAATCCAGAGTTTATCTTCATTTATTTATTTGGAATCATTTTTGATGATGCCATCTCTTCATTTTCACAATCCTCCTGAATTCAAACTTCAAATTAGTTGCTCTTCAACTGTTTTACAAATTTCCTTAATTGATTGAGAGATCATTTTGTCGTCTAATTGTTTGCAGGCCACTAAGAAACCCAACTTTAGTAGCAAGTGTTCCCAGACTCTGCACCCAACTAACAAACCCAATTTCAGGAAAAAAGTGCAGATAAGGCCATGCCATTAGGCTGAGCACGGATCAGATGCCTCCCACGTTGGAGGAGCATTTTATCATATAGACTTCCCTGCCATCCTACATGGCATATATTTGCTCCCCTAAAAAATGGAGCAACTGCTAGGAAGTTTTTTTGGATATTAAAAAAATGCTATTAGTAGTTATTTTGCATCATTTTTGAGAGCATGATTTCCGTTTTGAGATGGGTGGTTTACACATTATATATTGTATATATAATGAGAATCTAACTTGATTGTATTTATAATAGTAGCGGGATTTGAACCTTGTAAACTATGACTTGATAGTCAATTCAGTGAGTAAAACCATTTAAGTATTGAGAAAGAATGTTATTTGTATGGGTGGAAGGGTAATGTGGCCTAATAGTGGGACTTGAGTGTTTGTCAACCATCTATTTGTGTTTTAATCTTCTACATTCAATCCACTGCAGACTTGGTTATTCCCCTTTGTAAAATTGGGCTCGTGGTTCTAGATTTGGTTAAGCTCGAGTAAACGACAACACTAGAAACATGGCTAAGAGGTTTCCCTGTCACCGTGGAAGCAAATGAAGAGTGAATACAAGCCAAGGAAAAATTGGGAAAGCTATGCCTACAAGTGATTTGCCAACCAGTGATCTATTCTATGTTGTCTACCCTTTTTCTCTTCCCAATTCTCGTATCTTATGTTCCATACTTTTTTTAAATCTTCTTGCAAACTTTTATTTGAAATATGCTTTTCTTCGAGAAAGTTATCATGGTTACTAATTGAAGTAATATATATTTATATCTATGAATAGTTAAAACAGAAATATATGTTGTATTATATAAAGATTTGCATATTGATATGTTTATAATTATATTGGTGATATAAAATATTTGTTTTCATTTCGGTATACACACAATCTTGCATCATTTAAAAATAGTTTGTCGATAAATTTACAATTCGACATGTGTTATATTGAATTTAGTTTTAGTACACGAGAGTAAGCTTGTTTGTGATCCACAATATCTCTCTAATTTGGAAACATTCTACAACAATATCTAATAATGTGCATCTAAACTAACCATATGATTAAATCAACCTTCCATTACTTTTCCAACTTCTATATTATCAACTAATCCCTCTAAGAGGAAAACCTCTTTCAAGTATAAACATGTATTTATAAAAGTACATGATTCACCTACTTACAATATTGATCTCATCTACATCTCAATTGTATAACATCAAACAGATCCTTTGACCCATGCCCCATTAATAAATGTGTTACGATTATTAAATTAATGTTAATGACCGAATGTTTCATAATGAATCACAAGCATAACACAACTCAAAGAAACATAATTCCACTCAATAACCACAATATTGAGTTGGGTAAACCCTCTATGTTGGATCTTTATCGTTATATTCCCTATACTTTTGAGTAAGTTGTTAACACTCTTGCACTCCCGAGGTCATGTGTGCACAACACACATTTGTGCAAAGTAGTTCACTAGAAAATTTTCAAGTTGTTTCCCTATGCATAAGTTCTAATGATATTTAGTGATTAGTAAATAGATGCATACCAAGAATACCGAGTTAGGTAAACTATCTTTATTAGCTCCCTCTGGTTACATTCCCTATAATTCTTAATAAGTTATTCCAAACTCTTGCACTCCTTGACGTCATGTGTGTACATCACACCTCTACACAAAGAAGTTCATGGTAAAAGTTTTAAGTTGTTTCCTTGTGCCAAAGTCCAAATCATCTTTAGATATTGGTAGATATATGCACACCACCAAGATGAGGTTATGGACATAATGTGATACTCTAAAAAGGAATATGTTTATTATGTGCATAATTGATGATTCTTAGGATTGTGTAGTGTTTCCAGTAATCTATTGAACATTCCTACCCCACGTCAAGCATAGAAGTATTAAGATAGTGCACAAAATTGTTTCATCCTCACTTAAGACTCTAAAATGCATATATGTACAATGAAGAGGTGCCACAATGCATTGTGAATGTTCTTTGGCTACACAATATTTTAAGATGCCATATCTCCATTTGTACATTACACTATTAAATATATAGTTGCATTGACTACTAGGAAGTATTTTTGAATGAAGAATCTACTACAAACCTTGTGGATCATTATTTAAATGAAATAAAAAATAAGTATGAAAACCCACGATACTACTTATTCCTACTTGTGGCCTACTCTAAGTATTTTTGAAATTCTTTGATGGCCATCAAATCTGATTCCTTATAAAATAATTCCATCCAAATTAGGTTGAAATTTAATAATGAATCATGTAAATTTTGGTAGAGATTTATCACAATTATACTAAATAATAATGTTTCATTATATTTTAATCATATCCAAATTGGTTTGTTTGTGGCATATTTAGATTTTGATTGGCTTCTTCATGGAATATTTCTTATCAAAATTGTAGGCCATGGGACACGAAGTGGGACATAAAATTAATATTGGATAAAATTAATATGGTATTCGATCAGTGCATATTATGTCAATTGTGTCCAATGTACAATTTGATTTATTTTTTCAACCAAAATATACTTCTTTTGATTGTATATGTGTTTATAAATTTGTCTCCTGTTAATATATTTACATGTTAAATTATTCTCTTAAGGGTTATGTCTATGCGATGGTCTTCATTAATATATGGAGAGGATTTGAGTTGTTGGGGGATTTCAATTGGGCTTACCATCTCCCTTGAATTAATTTATTAGATCCAATCATATTATGTGCACCTCAATCCATGTTTGATAGGATTCATTAGAAATATCACTTATGTCACAAATTATCAAATATTGCATCATCAAATTTGTTGTTATCCTAAAAAATTTTTCTTCTTTCTTCGTCAAATTCATCTACTTTATGTGAGTCCAAAGATGCATTTGGGTATCTTATCTAAAAGACAATAAGTCTCATAAATGGCTAAAACGTCATGAAAATGCATACAATTCATAATATTAGATTAAGCATAGATATATATGGTTTATTCGCAACTTTTTAAATCAAAATCATAGAATGAACATTTAAGACAATGTTGTATCGGTATGAATTACCTCAAATTTTTATGATGTATGATTTGATTGAATTTTAATCATTGGTTTTTGAAAAACATATTAATTTATTATCGATATACTTATTTTAACTTGATGTGTATGTGACTTTATCTCCTACTAATATACATGTACATGTTATAATATTCTCTTAAGGGTTATGTGTGTATGTGGTATTCAATAGATGGTGGAGTGGTTTGAGTTGTTGGGGATTTCAACTTTGCTTACCATCTCCCCGACTTCATTTTAAATCCCTTTTCATTCCACAACGAAGATCAAGAATACTTAATTATAACTGTTTATATATATAATAATTACTATTATGAATATCTTAAACACATCTATCGAGAATAAGCCTAAAGATATAAATCTCAAAGTTATTTTCTGATTTTTCAAAAACTACACTAATCACTAACTCCATTATGTTTTCCTTAGTTGCAGTCATTGATAGAGACATCAAGTAGGAACACCAAAAAGTGGATTGAAAGGCCTAATTGAGAATGAGTGGGTTCAAACCTTGTAAAACATATGCCCACACCAAGACACTAAACTTGGATGTTCGATAAAACAATAACAATTTTGATTTATCAACCCTCTCTTGAGTAAGTTTTAAGCTTCGCCTTACCTAAATAAGTCATTTACAATTGAGATAATATAGAACTCGGGACAATTAATATGTAAATGTAAATCCACACAAAACACAAAATTACAGTGATGTGGTGTAGAGTACTAAAGTATATGTGGAGGTATATTGGTGTTGTGTACAGTTATAGGAAAGTTCACATCTTTTTTTAAGGATTGTCTATACTTATATTATTTTTGCACCTTCATGTGTTTCTTGTTGCAAAAACTTCTCTTTCCATTAGCTTATTATATGGGAGACTATTCACCAAGATTGCGGCATGGTTGAATCAACTTGAAGGTCAAGGGAATAAGAGGCCATGGAGCTAAACGAAAGGTATACATAAAAATTTTACAGGGATACAAAATGAGCCATGTTTATTTTTTCATCTGCTCGATACATACTGTAGCGTGTATCCAAGACGATTTCAAGAATTCTTTGGATGTGTGTTCCAGTAAAATTTGAATCACTTTCTATCATCAAACCACCAACTCCCAAATCTTTTAGGAATCAAACCACCAACCCCAAATGTGGAGTCAAAACTCTTCTCAAGTTTCATAGTATACCACCTAACTATCGATGCGGAATCCTAAGGGGCAAGCCCCTTCATCACTGCAATGATAGTTGGTCATATCAATGTAGCATCCTTGGGGAAAACCCCTAAGACCCCAAGGGGAAAGCCCTTAGACACATCGATTCCTGTCTTTGGAGAGGCAATTTGCCCACATATGCAAATTGAGAGTCGAGTATGATATCACATAATTTTTATAGCTTCAACTTTCATCAAACATTCATAACATCACAATTACCAATATTTAACAACTAATAAAAATATATATATATGATCTCCACATTCACAATATTTACAACTATAATGCATCAAGGAAATCAAACTTTTCCTAATGTATTTAATTTAACACAAATAAGAGCAATTAAATTACAACTAACAACTCGAAGATCGCATGCACATTTAACCAACACCAACAAAATATCAACATAATTAACTAGTCTCATACCAGTGATTAATAAACACAAATTGTAGAAATTACTAAATCCTTTATCATTTATTAACAAATACGTGAATACAATAATACCATAATAATAAACTAGTTCACACTATTATTTAGTGTCTATATACTAAACAAAATATTTGACCACGTCATTCATTTTGAAAAGATGCTTCCAAACAATTGTTGATATATTTGTACTTAAGATGAAGTGTCATGTTATAATTATCCATGTGTATATCAAAAACATATATTTATTCCTATTTACAAAGTATTAGGTAATAGATATGACATCAAATTTCCACCTTTTCTTACAGTTTCAAATATATTAATTAATAATAATAATGAAAAATATAATTATTTTCTAAAGTATAACCTTCAAGGTTTAGGGTTTTGGGCTTAGGGTTTAGGGTTTAGGGTTTAGGGCTTAGGCTTAAAGTGACATTACATCATTTGTAATGTAGGATGTCATGCAATCTCGGTGTAAATTTAAGCCTTTAAAGTGATTTAGGATGTTGTCGTTTATATCTAATAAATTGTGACCATAATATTTTTTAAGTATGTATGTTAAGGCTTTTACAACTAGATGGTTCACTTAACGACCAAAAAATGGAACTCAAATAAGATTTTATTTCGACTAGTAATTGATTTGAGCCGACCATTCAAGTAGTTTACGTCACACCGATGGCTAATACAAGCATGGTCGTATTTTTTGCGTGCATGACTACGGTCTTGATTAAGGAATTAATTATTGAGATTAATTGCATCAACTTCCATGAAGTATACATGAGCAACTTTCTTGATCAATGCTAACATTATAACATCTATATATATATATATATATACATATACATATATAGATTACAAAAAGGGAATTTGTAAAGTCTGAAGTAGATAAATAACTACTATGGGAGATTTACTAACTTTGTGTAAAGCAAGGAAAGGACAATCTAATCTTATGGTATGGTTCTTAACCTAACATGAGAACTTATTATTTGTGAATTTAGAGTTGATATAACCTTGGCTATTTGGAAAGGATGTATAAATATAATTATTTGTGTGAGTCCTTATACACAAAAGGGATGGGCATCTGAAATTTCTATTTGCATAAGATATTGATTGGTCTTTTAAAAACTATATACAATCTAATGTTTTTCAAATTAAATAAAGTGATGAGTTGGCACCTCAACACCAATACATTTGTACTGAGCTCTTTATTGTTTTATTTATTGATATCGTTGACCAAGTTTGAGGGAAATATTATGGGTTAACTAAATTTAAATTCACTTGCATGGCGTGAGGAGGGAATTTTGTAAAAAGTTGGAAACCAAAATGGCTGGTTAGATAAATTTGGCGGCAAGCTCCTTCAACCACTGCATTAATGGCATTTAATATGCAATAAACTCGCAACTTTCTCGGGTAAAGCATGGACGGTTTGGGGAAAGGAAAATCGGTCGAGGTGTAGATTCACTTCATTCCAAGTTTTTGCAGAAGCTCTGCATTACAAAAATGGAACTATGTGTTTTCTTTGTAAGTTGCATGATGTAAAAATAGTTAAATCAGTCAGACAGTGAGTTTACAGACTCAATAAATAGTGAGGAAGCATTGTAATCTGTTGGATGAAGGAATTTGCTTCCAAGTTTGAGATCTTCTGAAGAATCGTGAAAGCTTTGCAAGGAAGGAAGGAAGGCGTAATAGGCATGATATGCCCTAACCCGTCATAATTTCTTGCTCTATTTAGTCATTTCACAAATAGAACTTTACCTAGATTGAAATTTGTATTCTTAATCCTTGGTGATGTGAAATTGATTTAATCCTTACTTCTGTAGAATTTTTTGATCTTGTAGTGTGATGAATGCTGTTTGGAAACAAAGTAATGTTTGTCGGTTTCAATGTGATTTATTATTGTGATGAGACAATGTATTTCATGGGATGAATGAGAAGTTGCAGCTGTAATCATCATTGGGTTTTGGCTTGACAGGCCAGTATTGTTTTGAATTTTTAATTCAAGATTGAGAATTTAATAGGTAATTAAACCATGGAAAACTAGTTTCAATTTCTACCCATCCTTTATGGGGTAGTATAGATTTTGCAAGACACTGCAGAATCTTGGAAAATTGGTTTTTTGAGGTTTTGGTGTAGATAACTTTCCTTGACACAGTAATCGTAGGATTTATGAAGCCGGGTATGTTTCTTTTTAAAGAAAACAATTCCTACGAAATCGTGTTGGTATTGTAGGAGGTATCATTATGCTTAATTGACCTGGTTTTATTTTAAGTAAATAATTATTCTAATGATCAAATAAATGTATTTAATAATAATATCTAGCTGCAGATAATGAGGGCAGTTGTAGTAAAATACTAAGTCTGATCTTCAACCCTTGAATGGGTTTTCTTGAATGACGTTAATGTTTTAGTCCTCGAGCTCCATATGGCAGCTTGACAGAATGCCGAGTCTCCTAATAGCTAACTGAAGTTATTCATTTGCAATCTGGTTTCAGCTAGTTACTCATCAGGTTGAGGTGCTTGGGTTTACTCCGCTCTGTTTATTTGTATTGATCTTTGTTTTTCTTCTTCTAAACTCAGTTAGTGTTTGACTCTTTCCGAGTTCAATACAGGTTGAGGACTTATTATGTTCTGAAATGGTTCCTCTCAGAGACAAATTCTATCTCTCTTAGCACTCAGATGCTTTTGCAAATCCTTCTATAACTAGGAATTTGTTGTGCTCCTGTGAAAACTTTTAGCTATCCCGAGGTCTAAGTCAGTTATTTTATCACTTTGGCTTCCTTAAAAGCTTGGTTGTTCAACCTGAAATGCTATGTTCAGTTTGAAAGAAAATTCAAGTACGACTAAGAATCTTCTTCTTGGATTTAAAAATATGTATTGAAGGTATGATGATTATTTATCAATGGTATTGAACTACCATTTAATCAACTAATAGTAGGTTTAGGAAGACTTTCTAAAACAATTCAAGAGTGTTAAAAATTGGCTTTAATTTTCCCCTTTGTTGTAATCGATGCAAAGCAAAGCTTGATTGACTAGATGACCTTACTTTGATATTTAATTGAAGAAAAAGGATGAGTCAAGCTTGAGTTGAAACCCACTTAAGGTCATAATGTTCCAAGAAAAATATTCCTCCTATGGACATGTTAGATGGGATTGTCATTTAGCTGAGATCTATGATCGAGATAGCACGTAGACGGGTGAGATGTGTTTTTATGGAATCTTGTGGTATTCCAGTTCACCCGGAATTGATTCTCTTTCTCTTGGAAAACTATATTTTGTTTACCTTAGTAAGTTCAGTGTCATCGTGACATTTTAAAATGTTCCTTATTGACTTCGTTGGACTGTGTCTTGGATTTAGGTTGGTATGACCTAACCTCTTTCAATAAAATAGGTTAGTAGATCAATTTATTAATAGGATAGAATCCTTTCCTCATTACGGAATAATGGCACATTATTATTTGAATGTTGCTATGGAAAATTGAATGTCCCGTTGGGATAGTTAGATTTGTTCAGTCGTGTTTATCACGACTCCTTTTCATTATGATTACATGATAAATTGTTCTCATAGGGACTGTTATAAACTTATTTTGTTTATGGGGTCTTGATAAGCTTGATAACCAAACTAAGTTGTGGTATTATGTTTCCCTTCTCCTAAGCTTGGAATGTTCAATTAAATCTTAGAGTCAAGGTATGAATTGGCTATGTGACTTGCTTCTTGCATTTATCTGGTTCGTTACTTACATGATGCTTTGATTCCATTATCCTCATGTAGGGTAAACATTGATTATCTTCCTGGTAATAAAAATGTTTGAGTCATAACCTGACTACTTAGATCTTTTGACCTATCGTGATATTGTGAATCTGCTTGATGGCTCTGTTTAGTAAGATTAAGCGAGATTGCTTGACTATGATACTTGTTATATATATGAATACTAAATTATCGAGTATATGATTTCAGCCTGCAAGTATGGGATTGCTAGACTAAAAGCATGTTACTCGTATAATTTAGTCTATTGAATGGGTTTGATTTAATTGTTTATCACGCAACTTAACCGACTAATTATGATTTATAGAATAAGTTGTATTTAAATGAAAGCCTGAAATTTGTTATTTCCTTGGTTCATTAAATTGGTTTCTCTTGGCATGCTTGGAAAGAATTGGTTACCCTCTTGAGATCTCTAATGTTAATTCATAAAAATAATGAGAGTTATTTTTATGAAATAATTAAGTAGAGTATTTTATTATGATGAGTTGTTGCTTATCATGCTCAATTCATGTGAAATGACTTACGCTATTAATTTTGTAGATTAATGCCAAGAAAGGAGGGTGACGTATTTAGTTTTGTATATTATTATGATCGAAGAAAGGCGGAAGATGCGATTTGTTTTTGGATGTTCCTAAATGAAATCACTTCTCCTTGAAAATGAGAAAGGACATGATTATTTAATGT
Organism: Taxus wallichiana var. yunnanensis; assembly: GCA_018340775.1. Lineage (NCBI taxonomy): Eukaryota > Viridiplantae > Streptophyta > Pinopsida > Cupressales > Taxaceae > Taxus > Taxus wallichiana. Next base: position 598,792,267 of record CM031238.1, read on the forward strand.
AACTATCTAATTAAATGAAAAGAAAGATTTGGTCATGCTTATAGACATGAATGTACTCATCTATTGAATGAAATTATTAAATATTTTTCATGTTGCAATATATTGATTTATAAGAGAGTGGTTGGGAAATGATGTGTTATGAGTTGAAAATCTAACAAGATATTTATTTAATGTCTTCAATAATTTATTGTAATAAACATTAGTATAAATCAAGTAGTAAGAGATACACACAACATACGTATGCTAGGGAACATATATGGAACTATGAGTGGAAGGTTGCCTAAGAATATCATGTTCTAGCAAACCATACGTTAAGCATACTTGGAAATAGTTAAGGTTGCTAATGGATAACTGCTTCATTACAAAATGCAATATATCAACCTACTTGTAAAGTTGTGTTAAGTTCTCCAAAGGTTTTGTATAGGGTGTACTCAACCAGTCAAAGATATCTAGAAATATGACTGTCTAATCTTAATGGCAGCTGCTAAGTAAGCAACTGGATTATCATGAAACCATGGTAAGGTTATGATAATCAGGTACTTTTGTGCTATGACTGTTTTATAAACTCAGGTTATTCTAGCTCATAGCAAAGAAATGAGAATGTAATATTGTTTTCTAAGTGAAATCAACATTAAGTCCTATGCAAGGATGACACACAAAAGCAATAAGAGGAAGGGCTTATGGTAATCTAATATGAAAATATATTGAGTATGGTTCCACTATTCGGGAATTGCATAATTGTGATAAATTGAGTTATGAAATATTTTCTCAATGAGATGAAATGTTTTTATTTAGGGGCTGTCCCATGATGCATCATTATGAGCACATAAGCATGTCAGATGTAATGGAAGTAAGATGGGAACATGCGTACTAAGTTAAAAAGAACATAGTATTAAAAATCTCATCCCTAGCCAATACTGTAATTATCTCTAAAAAGGATTAGAGAGTGATATTTTAAAAGGCTATGATAGGAAAGATAAATGGGAAAGTGGTTCATCAACCATATCATATCGAGATACCCCAGATATATCCTACTTATTGGGGATAGTAAAATAAATGAATGCTCTTACTGTGTTGTAATTAAGTAAAGTGATGTGCTTAAACTGAAAGAACGATTGGCTTTGATAGCCTATGGTACTTAATACAAGAAATGGATCATACCTAAATAATTAAATTTATATAAGTACATATCCCTAGAATATGAAATAAGGATCATGAGCCTAAATGTTAAAGTTGGGACAATTTTTGAAACTGCAATAATGATCATAGATCTTGATAGTATCATTTCTATCAATGAATGACCTGGGTATGAAATTTGGAAAGGTAATTAAGTGTTATAGAGATTGGGGGTTCTAAGATCAACTTAATCCAGACCTTAGGTATGACCCATTCGTGGAGAAAGTGTCATAAAACCCAACTATTCATTAATGATAATAATTACCTTGAAAACATAGAACACTATACACCAATGCAGGATTCTAGGTGGGAGAACTCGTTGCATATGCTACACGGTCGTATCCCTGTGATGACGATTATCACCATTTGGATATTGTTGTATAGCAGTTGTAATGAGTTGTATCATCAAGGGACTAGATTGTAGTTTGGTGTTGTCCTAAGTACAAACCTTGATAGAGTTACAAGACAGATTGGACCTCCTGGGTATGCACCCTTTTATCAACCTATGATGGCTACGGGAAGAGATGTGGGCAAGTAACAAGGGGAATGGTTACGAGAACTCTTTCATTCCAATAGGAATCACAGGATGACATAAAGGTATGTCTTCATACAGGTTAATCTGGTTTGTACCTTATTCAAGGCTTGTAGCTGTTTACAACATATAAGTTGTGAATCCATATAACTAAATAAGTGATTAAGGTGAAACAACAATTTCCTAATGACGAGTGTGTTGTAATGGAATAGAGCATGTTATACATTACTCATAAACTTTGTGTGAAGTGGTGTAAGCTACGATTACACTGTCAAGCTTTCCTCTAATCTAAGTTGTTGGATGCTCGTGGATTTCCTAGGTGGAACCGGTGTAGACACTTAGGAACATTCACTTATATATCATACCTTGACAAAGGAGAACCAAAGGAAACAGCTTTGTGTAAGGGCTCGTATAGAGATTTGAGGAAGAATGAGTAGGTTTAGTATTGTCTCATACATCTCGCACATGGTTCATGTGCTTATCTAAACTGGATTTCATTAAGGTTTATGTAGATTTAAATATATTGGTATTTAAATCAACTATATAATTTATTTTTATTTTTTAAAATCTTGAGATGAAGTAACAAAAGTGGATGTTACATTATTTCTTAAGGTTGAGGGTTTATCATTTAGGTTTTATCCTAAATAACGTAATTAGGAAAACTTAACAATAATATGACCTTGTTATAAATGGAATTTAATTTTTCAAAGTCTTTGAAAAACATTGTGTAGTTTTTAACGTGTCGAAAAACACACTCTATTTTTCAACACTTTGAAATTTTTTAACCCTTATCCACCTGATAATTAGTTGATGTGGATTGCATTGTTACAAAAAATAGGAAAAGCACCATTGGTTACACCTTGTTATAAACTAAATTGCATTTTTCAAAGTGCTGAAAACACCGTGCGTTTTTCAACGTGTCAAAAAACACACTTTGTTTTCTAGCACTTTGAAAAACTTCAACCTTTCTCCACTTGATAATTAGTTTATGTGGATTTCATCATTACAAAAAGGAGGAAAAGCACCATGGGTTGCACCTTGTTATAAATTGAATTACATTTTTCAAAGTGCTGAAAAACACCGTGCATTTTTCAACGTGTCGAAAAACACACTCTATTTTTCAGCACTTTGAAAAACTTTAACCCTTCTCCACCTAATAAGTAGTTTATGTGGATTGCATCATTACAATAAGGAGGAAATGCATCGTGGGTTACACCTTGTTAAAAACTAAATTACATTTTTCAAAGTGCTGAAAAACACCATGCATTTTTCAACGTGTCGAAAAACACACTGTTTTCCAACACTTTGAAAAAATTCAATCCTTCTCCACCTGATAATTATTTGATTTGTATTGAATCATTACAACATGGAGGAAAATCACCATGGGTTACACCTTGTTTAAAACTAATTTTTTGTTTCAAACTACTAAAAACACTATGCGTTTTCAATGTGTCGAAAAACACATGCTATTTTTCATCACTTTGAAAAAATTGAATCCTTCTCCACTTGATAAGTAGTTGATGTGGATTTAATTTTTAGAAAAATGAGGAAAAAAATCGAGGTTGCAATTTTTGAAAACCGAATTGCATTTTTAAAAATCTGAAAAACACCGTGCATTTTTCAACGTGTAGCAAAACAAACTCTATTTTTCAGCACTTTGAAATAATTTAACCCTTCTCTACCTATTAAGTAGTTGATGTGGATTACATAATTACAAAAGGGAGGAAATAGATCATGGGTTATACCTTTTTATAAACCGAATTGTGTTTTTCAAAGTGTTGAAAAACACTACGCATTTTTCAAAGTGTCTAAAAACACAATCTATTTTCCAAGACTTTGGAAAAATTTAACCATTCTCCACCTATTAAGTACCTGATGTGGATTACATTGTTACAAAAAGGAGGAAATTCATTGTGGGTTGCACCTTGTTATAAACTGAATTGCATTTTTCAAAGTGCTGAAAAACATAGTGTGTTTTTCAACATGTCGAAAAATACACTCTATTTTTCAGAACTTTGAAAAAATTCAACCATTCTCCACCGATAAGTATTTTATGTAAATTTTATTATTACAAAAAGCAGGAAATACATCATGGGTTGCACATTGTTAAAAATTTAATTACATTTTTCAAAGTGGTGAAAATCACCATGTGTTTTTCAACGTGTCAAAAAACATAATCTATTTTCTAGAACTTTGAAAAAATTCAACCCTTCTCCACCTGATAATTATTTGATGTGTATTTCATCATTACAACATGGAGGAAAAACACCATGGGTTACACCTTGTTAAATCTTTTGAATTGTGTTCTTCAAACTGCTAAAAAACACCGTGCTTTTTCAATGTGTTAGAAAACACATGTTGTTTTTCATCACATTGAAAAAATTCAATACTTCTCCACATGATAAGTAGTTGATGTGGATTGAATTGTTACAACAAGGAGGAAAAACATCATGGGTTGCACTTTTCGAGAACCGAATTACATTTTTCAAAGTGCTAAAAAACATCGTGGGTTTTCAACGTGTCGCAACAAAAACTCTATTTTCAAAGCACTTGAAATAATTTAACGCTTCTCCACCTGATAAGTAGTTTATGTAGATTACATCATTACAACAAGGAAGAAATACATCATGCGTTATACCTTTTATAAACCGAATTGTGTTTTTCAAAGTGTTGAAAAACAAACGCTTTTTCAACGTGTCAAAAAATACACTCTGTTTCCCAAAGACTTTGAAAAAATACACCCCTTTTCCACTTGATAAGTAATTGATGTGGATTTCATCATTACAAAATAAAGGAAATGTGTTGTGGGTTTCACCTTGTTATAAATTGAATTAAACTTTTACAAAGTGTTGAAAAACACCGTGTAGTTTTTAACGTGTCGAAAAATACACTCTATTTTTCAGTAGCTTTGAAAAAATTCAACCGTTCTCCACCTGATAAGTATTTTATGTCAATTTTATTTTTAGAAAAGGAGGAAATGTATCATGGGTTGCAAATTGTTAAAAATGAATTGTATTTTTAAAGTGGTTAAAATCACCATGTGTTTTTCAACTTGTCAAAAAACACAACATTTTCAAAGACTTTTAAATAATTCAACCCTTCTTCACCGGTAAGTATTTGATGTGAATTGCATCGTTACAATGAGTAAAAACATTTTGGGTTGCACCTTTTTGAAAACTGAATTGCATTTTTCAAAGTGTTGAAAAACGATGTGCGTTTTTCAATGTGTCAAAAACACACTCTATTTTCCATAGACTTTGAAAAATTCAACCCTTTTCCACCTAATAATTATTTTATGTGGATTGCATCATTACAACAAGGAGGAAATACATTGTTGGTTGCACCTTGTTAAAAACTAAATTGCATTTTACAAAGTGCTGAAAAACACCGTGTGTTTTTCAACGTGTCGAAAAACACACTCTATTTTTCATTTGTTTTGAACACTTCCACCCTCAAGTACCTAATAATTATTTGATGTGGATTCAATGTTTCCAACAAGTAGGAAATTCATCGTGGGTTTCACCTAGTTATAAACCGAATTGTATTTTTAAAAGTGCTGAAAAATACTATGCATTTTTCAACGTGTCGAAAAACACACTGTTTTCCAAAGACTTTTAGAAATTTTAACCCTTCTCCACCTGATAAGTACTCGATGTGTACTGCATCATTACAAAAAGGATGAAATTAATCATTGTTTTCACTTTGTTATAAACCAAATTAAATTTTATAAAGTGTCGAAAACACAATGCATTTTTCAATGTGTCGAAAAACACACTCTATTTTTTATCACTTTGAAAAACTTCAACCCTTCTCCACCTGATAAGTAGTTGATGTGGATTTCATTGTTACAACAAGGAGGAAATGCATCGTGGGTTTCACCTTTTTAAAACTGAATTACATTTATCAAAGTGGTGAAAATCACCGTGCATTTTTCAACGTGTCGAAAAACACACTCTATTTTTCAGCACTTTGAAAAAATTCAACCCTTCTCCACCTAATAAGTAGTTGATGTGGATTGCATTGTTATAACAAGGAGGAAATTCATCATGGGTTACACCTTGTTCTAAACCAAATTAAATTTTTCAAAGTCTTTGAAAAACACCATTCGTTTTCAACATGTTGAAAACCACACTCTATTTTTCATTTGAGTTTGAAAAAATTCAACCCTTCTCCACTTGATAAATATTTTATGTGGATTTCATTATTACAAAAAGGAGGAAATGCATCATGGGTTGCACCTTGTTAAAAACTGAATTACATTTTTCAAAGCGGTGAAAATCATTGTGCATTTTTCAACGTGTCAAAAACACACTTTTTTTTCAGCACTTTGAAAAAATTGAACCCTTATCCACTTGATAAGTAGTTGATGTGGATTGCATCATTACAATAAGGAAAAACATCATGAGTTTCAACTTTTCGAGAAATGAATTTCCTTTTTCAAAGTGTTGAAAAATACCATGTGTTTTTAAACGTGTCGAAAAACACACTCTATTTTTAACACTTTGAAAAAATTCAACCCTTTTCCACCTGATAATTAGTTGATGTGGATTGCATCATTACAACAAGGAGGAAATGCATTATGGGTTACACCTTGTTAAAAATTGAATTATGTTTTTCAAAGTGCTGAAAAACACCATGCATTTTTCAACGTGTCACAAAACAAACTCTATTTTTCAGCACTTTGAAAAAATTTAACCCTTCTCCACCTGATAAGTAGTTGATTTGGATTACATAGTTAAAAAAATGAGGAAATGAATCATGGGTTTCACCTTGTTATAAACCAAATTAGGTTTTTCAAAGTGTTGAAAAACACACTGTTTTCTAGCACTTTGAAAAATTCAACCCTTCTCCACCTAATAATTAGTTTATGTGGATTGCATCATTACAACAAGGAGGAAATGCATCATGGGTTGCACCTTGTTAAAAACCGAATTGCATTTTACAAAGTACTGAAAAACATCGTGCATTTTTCAACGTGTCAGAAAACACACTCTATTTTTCATCGGTTTGGAAAAATTCAACCCCTATGTACCTAATAATTATTTTATGTGGATTCAATGTTTCCAATAAGGAGGAAATGCACCATGGGTTACACCTTTTTATAAACCAAATTGCATTTTTCAAAGTGCTAAAAATTATAGTGTGTTTTTCAACGTGGTGAAAAACACTTTGTTTTTAAGCCCTTGTCCACCTGATAATTACTTGATTTGCTTTACATTGTTACATAAAGGTGGAACAAAATCATGGTTTTTACCTTGTGGAAAACAATGGTTCATTTTTTATACTGGTGAACCAGATTGCATTTTTCAAAGTGTTGAAACATGTCTGCATTTTTAACATGGCGAAAAAAACACTTTGTTTTTCATTTATTTGGAAAATTCAACCCATCTCTACTTGATAAGTAGTTGATGTGGAGTTAATGTTTACAAAAAGAATGAAAAAAATGTGGGTTGCACCTTTGGTGAACCAAATTACGTTTTCAATGTGGCGAAAAACACCCTCTTTTTTCATCGCTTTGGAAAACTTCAACCCCTCTCCACCTGATAAGTAGTTGATGTGGAGTCAATGTTTACAACAAGAAGGAAAAACACCGTGGGTTGCACCTTTTGGTGAATCGGATTGCATTTTTCAAAGTGCTGAAAAACACCATGTGTTTTTCAACGTGGCGAAAAACACTCTTTTTTCATCGCTTTGGAAAAATTCAACCCCTCTCCACCTAACAAGTAGTTGATGTGAACTTCATTACCAAGCATTGATTAAGTGTTTAGAAACACTCTCATAAAATATGCATTATTTGTGAGATTGAGATTATTTCCACCATCAATCTCGATGGCTCTTCTCTTATCATGCTCCTGATGGCCATTCCCTTGTTGAAGCTCTTGATGTTTTAGATCTTTCATAGACCTCATGATGTAGGGGCATCAAAGCAAGAGGTTACAAGAATGTCCAAATTTCTTATCATCATGTTTATGGAACCAAGAAGTCATGAGAAGGGATATAAGGTGCAAAACCAAGTGCTAGTTTAAGCCAAAATGCTCATAATTTCAAATTAGAGGTTTTTCCCTCCAAGTAAAAAAATTAAAATCTCTAAGTATGTAAAAAGTGACAAATATAGTTTCTAAGGTGTTTTGAAGGATTTATAAGGTATGTGACTATTTAGATATGTTATGTTAAGTCTTAAAGTGGGTATGATACAATAAAATGTTGTCAAACAATGTAAATTACCTCATTATGGATGCATGGGCATGTGAAAGGTCCTAGTGAGTCATAGGGATAGTTAGGGTTGATGAGAGGAGAGAGATATGGGGAGAAAGAATCAGTTAGAGGATTCATTCCTTGAGGAGGAGGAACTGAGGGGAGAGGCAAAGAGAGAATTTTGTATGTAAAGCTATAGACTATTAAATAAACTCTATTCTAAATTGCATATGGATCTCCTTCTTGTACATTGTTGAGATTTCCCTTGATGTTGTGGTTGAGGCCTATGATTCTATTGATGGGTATATAGAATTATTTGTTTCTTCATAGACATTTCATGGAAGTTAAATAGCGGGCACTCTGTTTCAACATGTAAATTCCTAAATAGAAATTGTAAATGTGTATTGTTGTATGTTTGGGGTATATTGGAATGTGAATATGGAAGAGTCTTTTCTTTGACAAAAACCATGTGATGAGGGATGTGGAGCTCTGCTACTTGAGTTTTAGAATTGAACAAGTTGTTATTATGTGTTCCATGCATGAATCTCTAAGAGAATGTGGACTGATACAATGAGAAACTGATTGAAGGAGTTACTTTGCATGTGTGTGGGAACCATTAGACTTGAACAAAGGGGTAAGAAGACTATTCTCATAAGTATTTTCCTTTGATTGAAGAATAAAATCATAGGTAAGCCATTATGTTGATTGTGACTGTATTGGTGTACAAAATTTAGTATCTTGGGTAGAGGTAGGAAGAAGTATTGAATTTAGTAAGAAGAGTAGAGGAATGTTATTTTAAAAGGTTACTTTTGATGCTTTTAAGGTCAAACAATGCAGATAATGTTTGTGTTATTATCTATCTTGAATATAACTAGAGGTTAAATAGACAAACCCTACTGAGACATTCTTGTAGCTACAAGTCAAATGTGATCTAGAAGATTAACTAGTGCAAGAACCTTCACTACTAAGATAGAAACAAAGGAATAGTTGGGACCATTCGTGTGTCCAAAATTCCAGGTTTAAAAATGATTATAACTCTTTTTACAAGCTTATTTGCTTTCTCGGGTTGAAGGCATGGTACAACTAGTGCTTAGGTTTTTAAAACCCAAATCAGGGAATTTAGACCCCAAATTTTCAAGAATAAACAAAGACAAGGTCCTTGAAAGGAATATGAAGAAATTTTAAGTTTTCTTTGGTCAAAATCAATGATATCATTGATAGTTAGCATGCACAGTTACAGTCACAATTTGAAGACCTAAAGGGAGACTGAGACATATGGTTTTGAGGGATGTTTTGCAAAGAAGCACATATTGAAATCTTGCATAGAGGGAGAAGGCATAAATGGGTATCTAGGAAACCCATAAGTATGGTTTGAAACCCCCTAGATTGAAAGGTACACTAGAAAATGCACAAGACCAGGGCTAGAAGAGAGTTAATAGGCTAAAAATGAGACAAGGTGATAACAAAATAAGTTTAAAGGGTTGAACTTTGAAATTTTTCATGCATTACACTGAGCCCAAAGGGTATCTTAGGATGTTTTTTTAGTTTTGGATATGATTAGATGTGTATAATCATGGATATTGCATGGGAATGACTCTTGATAGCTAAAATAGGGTAGGCTTGATTAAACTTGAGAGGATTAATGATTTCTTTGATTAATTGTCACTTTTTGAGTGGTTTCATGTTATTCTAAGCATGGTGAAACAATATAAAGAGTTGGAAGGAGAAAATGGATTTATTTTTTCAAAATTTGTGTTTGATTTGGAATTAGGACACTTAAAGCTAGTGAAAGGAATAGAGTGGAAGTCTGAGAAAATGAGGTTTTACAATAAAGTGAGTCATTTTAACAGTTGATTGGGCTTGTTTAAAAATTGTGAGAGTAGGATATGGGGGTTGGAAGGGTAATTTTTAGGTTTATTGTGTCATTTTTGCATATTTGAGCCTATAGAGCTTGTTGGAAAGACTTCTAAAAACATGATACTAATGAGAATGATTGAAATTAGTTACTATGAGTTGATGAATGCATGCAAATGTGTTGGAGATCTACATCACCTCATGATGACCATTCCTTGATTCTTTAAATCGATAAAAACTTACATGTGTGTTTTAATTTATTATGTGTTATAAGGAATTACATAAGTTCATAAATTAAAGCAATTGTTGCTTCCTTTAAGAGTTGTGAGGTTTATAAAATATAGTTTTGACACATCTAAAACTCCTAAAAATTTCAATAACCAATCAAGAAGACTCCAAAACCTAAACAATGACTATATTCTTTCCCAAAACAGATATCGATTGTATAATTTAAACTTTAAAAACTTTAGGTTGAATGCTGAAATCCTGAAAAATACATATGTATTGACCAGATTAAAATATGAAAAACTATCTTCTAAATTGTGTAAGATGGAGCTATGAGACTAGTTCCATAAGGTGCAGAGTGACCCTAATTTATTATATTTACTAAAATAAATTTAAAGTATAATTTTATCTTTTATTATTATTTCAAAGAAAAACTTAAACCATTTATTTTAGTAAATATATCCCTCCCATTAACACATATACCACATAGCAAACAGGAACATGAGTGCATTATAACACGCTTGTGTTATATCACGAGCGCATTATAACACGCTCGCATTTTAAGATTGGTAATTATCAATCCTAGAAATCCATAATGTGCTTGTGATTTCTCAAAAAGCGCTCGTGTTTCGCTTAAAATCATAAATTTGCCCGTTTTTTTCTACCATCTCTGTGCACTTGCCCGAATATTTGCTAGATGAATTATTTGTTTTTTTCATGAAACTTCACCTACTCTATAGTTATCATAAAATTTGAATCAAATATGAGGATATATAAGATATATTTTGGAACCCGTAAGGGCCATATGAAATTAAATAGTGATGTCTTTTGGCCTTACAAATACACAATCTACATTTTAGAGTTTAATGAACTCCATCTTTCAACCATTTCTACAAAAACAATCATCATATTCAGAGTTATTATTCCTCTCTACTAGTGATGGTGCATATGAAGGATGAGATTTGGGGCATGTGTCTAGACTAAAAATAACTCAACAAGTACTCCATCAAAGATAAGTTCCTAGTGCTTCTAGTTGATGATTTTCTCTAATAATTTACATGGTGTTGTTTATTTCATGAATAATGACCTATTATTTTGATATCATCAAATTAGAATTGAAGAAAATGATAGACATAAGATATCTTTTAATACATATGAGTTCCACTATCAATTTATGCCTAAAAAATTCATCATCTACATTTTTTTCTTTCAACCATTTATTAAAAATTCCTATTAATGTTTTTTTAATGAAATTTTAATACAATAAAACCTGGAGGAATACTTAGATCATGTGAATCAAGTATTTAATAATCTTAAACAACATCATCTTTAAGCCAACCTTCTAAACTTGATTTTGGAGTCAAGGATGTCGATTATTTAGGTCACATTGTTTTTCATAAAGGAATGAAGGTGTAAGCTGCGTACAATGGAAAAGTGACAAGTGAGCATGGGAATCTACAAGTAACTCTTCCTCGCATCCGACCTCCCGAGGTGGTGCCGAGAAAGCGGTGGGGATGGAATACGTGTGGGATGTAGAAAACTAGTTAGGTAATCTTATGTCTTCGACGCGTACTAGTGGAAACTACGAATCTAAGGCAAAGAAGGCCCTCGTAACTTGAATGGTGTGATAGATCAATCGGAAAGGATGACTGCTCAAGGATCCAATCAATATCGAGCTCTGGTGTGATTCGGTCTATGGGTGGTGGGATACGTATAAAATGACACTGGGATAGTTTTGTGTATGTCTCTGACATGTGGTCATAGGGTGGATGATGGGTACAGTGGATTCTATGGGCGATTATCCGGTCTAGTCCATAACTCCTTAGCTATATTAGCTAATATGTCTAACAAGGATAAATGTTCAATGATGATAGGTGGAAGTGGAGTAGATCTAAATACTAATGTGCGTAATCTAGAATCTATATCTAATTCACTGTGGATTCGCGGCAGGTTGTGGGATTTGTGGGTCACAACCGTAGATTCATGGTTATTGTGGACTCGCTATGGTCATGTGCGGAGTCAGTCCCGAATCCCTAGTATCCAATAGTCATATGCCTTCTTGGCCTCTATATTTAGAATTAATAGTTGTGCGATCTTCTCGGAGTATCTCACACGGGCATTCGTGCAACTTTGAATTCTTAAGCTAGTATCTATGTATGTGATAGTATCTCCTACGTCCATTTGTGGGACCAAAGGATCAAACCGAATGTTTGCTCTCTTTCAAGCCCTTCTATAGTCATGCGAGATATTTATCTAAGATAATATATAGTTTGGCTGATTTGACCAAAACGTATGTGCTTGGTCGTCTTCACGTTTAACCCATTTAACTAGGAGGTGATCTGCTGCAATTTTGCTATTATTCGGAAGACTTGGATTCTAAGATTCTGATCTATGTTGGTTATTGTTGTGATGAGATTGGGTTGAGGTAGGATTGGCTCGAATATGTATTCTCTAGGTTCCCTAGGTCCCGTGATTGTCATACAAAAGGAAATTATACAAATCGAACTAATGATAGAATAATTTAACTGTGAAAGATATATCTGTATATCCATAAATCGATAGTTTATGGATAAACTACGAATAGAATTTAAAGAAAAATTATCTAATGTATCTAAAATTGACAACTAAACTAATAATGTAATTAAAAAAACAAAGCAACCGAGTATAGCTACTTGTGTATGTATTTTATAGATCTATTCTAAATAACCTGATAATTGATCTACTCTATTTGAAAGACTCTCGATCCTACCTCAGAAGTGAGGAATGAATCATAGTTTCTCATAAGCTATCAATCCTCACTGACTTCCACAGCAATATCGAAAGTGAAACTAGCTGAAATGAAATGATTGACTACTTTATTTGATATGTTTTAACTAGAATTTTGAAATCTTGAACCCGGATTTTGCGTAAGTGGTGAATCCAATGGTGTGTGTGGTTTTGTCCCCTCAAAGTGTGATATCCTTACTCCTTCGTCCTCACGTGGATCCGAGAAAATCATGTAGTGCTAGCATAAACAAAAGTAGATATTGGAACAAAGGTAGCTTAGGATACAGATGAATATAATGTGAGTAGGAGACGGATAGCGCAAGAGTACAGAGCTTGGACTATGCAATTCCTAGGGGATTTATTGTGAGTCATGCAGCATAAAAACGTCAAGAACCCGAAACTATCCTATTTGATGAGAAAAACCTGCAACTTTAATGGCTTCCTACTGAAAATTAAACTTTCTACCTTAATGGATTGCATGAAGTAATGAAAACACTTGCACAAGATGGATATGTGGCTTTCTAATAGATAAATAACACTAACTAAGCATGCAATGAACAAAACTATGAATCCTAGACAAAATGGAAGACTAAGCTATCGAAATGAGAAATTGAGAGGCAAATTTGAGGGGCCGTTTTTGAGCACAAGCCAACTATTTATAGCATTTCCATTTACCCAAAGGTAAAAACCAAATTGATCTCTTAAACCATAAACAATGCCAAAACACTATTCTAGGGAGCCAAAATCATTAATGCAAGCCAAAGGTGGTGAGAAAAAGATGGTAAACATTGAAATTACGTGAGTCATGTTAAAAAGTCCATTCTAGAAAATGCTTGAAGGACCGCTGCCCAAGCGGGCGGAAGTTACAAGACCGCCGCCCTATCGGGTGGCGATCATGAGACCTCCGCCCTGTAGGGTGGCGGTTTCATAACAATCAAGAGTAGAACACAAAGAAAAGAGGGGAAACAAGAAAAACAAAGCACATAGGGGTTAAGCGGGCCATGTGGGATGTTAACACATACTTGGGGAGATTTTCCAAATCGAACACCTTGGGAGGAGACTGTATCATCATTGGGGCATGTGTTACGTTGTTCGACGGTGCAAGTACCCTACAATTTTGGGTACATAAATATTTCCCCCTCGGAGAAGTGTTTTAGCCATGAAGAGGCGTAAAACGGTGGGTCCGAGTATGGCAGTCCCGAAATGGGAAGTTGGAGGTTATACTGATACATCCGTGTGTCGAAATGATGCCATCTGAAATTCCCGCCACCTGTAAAATGAAAAGAGAACTCAAGTGTAGATAGACAAAATAGATAGAAAAATAAATACTAAAATAATATGAAATGAGGACATAGCATTTGCGTGGGGATAAGAACTTACCTCGTTAGTGCTCTAAATCTATGGAAAGGGGATTCAAAATAAGTCACGTTGCTATATATGAAAAAGTGGGCCCATTTTCCTATTCATTTACGCGTGTTGATTTGGTTGATTTTGAGCTCTGGGACCCACGGTGACGGTTTTTGATGAGAGTAGAGTCAAAATGTTCGTGACGAGATAGTGAGCATCCCTTCACGAGTAGAAAATCGACCCACGAGATCACAAAGTTAGTTTTTCTCAATTTAACATTTTACCCCCAAAATTTTAAAATGCTAAAATCTTTGTCATGGGGGTTTATTTTTTAAAATGTTATTTTAATAGGTCTATCTAGGGGGCGCCTCTGGGTAGGCTTTGTTTTAGTTAAAAATTGTTGTTTTTTTATGTTTTAGGCCTTTTTAGGGTACAAAACCCATGGGTTTTCGGGACACGACCGCCGCCCGAACGGGGTGGCGGTTACATGACCGCTGCCCTATTGAGGGAGGTGGTTACAAGACCGTCGCCTTGCTCATGGTGGTTGTTCTTCATAAAATGCCAAAAGAACACTTGTTTGAAATTGTTTTTGCATTTTTAGCATGTTTATGTGTTTTCATGTTTTTTCTAATCTCATTTGGATGCTAACTTTCTCTATTTTATGTGTTTTTGGGTGTATGTAGGAGAGGGAGGAGTACATTCGATGGAGCCAAGAGAGAGAGTGTGACTGGATCCCAGCAGTATTAGATGCCCTTTTGCAGGATGAGGAGGACACTCTTCAGAGGGCCGTTATACTTCGTATATCACGTTTACCACATGTTGCACCATCCAAAGTCACATACTTTGTGACTTATTTTCATATGGGACACCGATCGAAACACCTTCCAATTACCAGGGGTCCAAGATGAGTGGACCATCACTTTGGAGGATGTTTACCATATCCTCGGGGTCCCGATCATCGGGAGACGACTTACTCTTGAGACAAGCAGGTTCACGGGCTCAGATAGCACAGTGGGCCTCTTACATGGGAGATGCAGTTATCTCCATTGGTTTAAAGAAGGGGTGAGGGTCCGATCAATTCCTATCCTACGCATCCCCTTGATTCGCTAGGCCATTATGGGGATCCTTACCTCGAGATTGATCGGGAACAAGGGAGGAGACACTCTATTATACTGCTGGTCCCCCATCATTGCACAGATTGAGGGACATGGCCGGATTTATGCCTGGGGAGCCGACATACTTGGGACTACCTACCATGATTTGTATAGGGTGGTCCATTTACGAGGCGATCTTTAAGCCATCCGACCTTGGTTATGAGTGGGTCTATGAGTGCTTCATCCCATACGGTAGAGGTGTAGAGGTGGCGAGATCCACGGAGCTTTGAGGGAAGCCATATGGACAAACATGTCGGTGCTTAGAGCACCTAACCAGCCGATTGCTTCCGACTCACCGATGACATGGAGGCCACACCATACCAAAGGCCATGGCGGAGTTTATGGGGTGAGGAGGCCCTTACTTTGATTTCCTGCTCCACCACAGGGTAGCTTGTTGATAGGGTAGGGAGGGTGGAGATACATCCTTTGGTCGAGTTCCTTAGCGGTTTGGCCTGCATTACATGGGTATGCTTCCCGGTGGTTCCAGTATATAGATTAGTTTGAGAGGCCGGGGGAGGTCCTAGAGGCCGAGGTTGGATAGAACTTGTTATTCCCGGCATTCCTATTGTGGCTAGGCGGGAAGTACGTGCTCGAGGGAGAGTCGGTGCTCCTCGTGCACCCCTACTTTAGATTGCCACCAGTCCCGCCCCATAGAAATGATGACCCCATTGACATAGACTCGATTTCCGAGGAGGAGTTCACGGGGAGAGACGGAGGAGGAGACCGAGGCCGAGGCTAGCGAGTCGTCAGGTGGAGAGGAGAACAACGATCCCGAGTGGCATGACACTCAAGATATTTTATAAGCAAAGAGGGCATAGCGAGAGAGCAAAGAGGGTGACTCTAATTTCGAGGAGCCACTCTCTCACGGCCTTGGTGGGGAGGATGAGTCCGTAGCGGGACACTATGTTGCTCATGCCATGGGAGGAGTACCTCGGTCGGCGTGAAGCATCGTGGCAGGGTGTTGACCCTAGAGATCCATCTTGAGGCTTGGCAATCCGATTGAGTTATCTTCCTTCTTTCTAATGTTTGATTTGAGTTAATATTTCCTTAATTGCTATCTCTCCCTTTGTTTACATCTATTTTTATCTCTTGATTATTTCTAAATTGTTTTCTCCTTTGTTTGCAAAGACCGACGACGAGTGGCTAGACTTGATTCGCAGTGGTATGCACCGATACACCCGATGATCCCTATGGAGAAGACCTATGCAAAGTTATCTATGGATGCAGGGGAGCCTTGATGGTGGCGCAGACATACCGATGTCTTTGCCTGTATGGAATGTGGCCAGATGGTATCTACCCTCCGTCGAGGCGACAGAGGGTATAGACAAACAGAGTGCCGATGAGGAGTCATTCTCATGGCAAGACCGCAGCTGCCCTCAAGATCATGAGCCCTCCGTGGACTCGGAGTGCCGGCGTAGCCGGAGTTATAGCGTGGGTGTGCACCCTCGAGGGATCTCATAGGGGTTGAGAAGCCGGTTGGCTCTTTTGGACTATTTTTATGATGTATTTTGTATCTCCTGGGATCTTTGAGTATTTTAACCATGCTTAGGGCATGATGGCATATGTACAAGAATTTGTTTGTTTATATATATATATATATATATTCTTTTGGATAAGAATCTCGCAATAATATTCTTATGATTTGGTTACACATGTAAATTATAATGTTGTTTTTATATGCTTCTCGGAATGTATGCAATGGAGAACAAATGATACAAATGTTTACTTTCTTTTTGTATTTCATGATGCTGATATATGAAAATGTAGGCACAATGTGACTTCGAACTCTAGCTTCTTATAAGCAATTTTTCGGTACTTCATATTTGTTTTGAAAAAATGTGATGATACACCGGTATGATGAGTAGATAAACTTTCCCCACTCCTAACTCCACACAACTAGTAAGATGCGAGGGCTCATCACCGAGAGCTAGAAAGGGTACAAGTTATAAAATGTGTTGAAATGATAGTGATGAGAGATACACAAAGCTTTGGTGGAACCAAATTAGGATGCTACAAGCCTACTCTTCTCGAGTGACTCTATAGTTTGGGATGTAACTTACTTTGTCATTTATCCGGACTTAGATCCGTAGATGGCCACATGGTAGACAAAAACGGGTTTCGTGGTTTTGAACTCTCTTGGAATTTTGGACATCCGACTCATTTGTTTTTGACTCAAGATTTCAAGATTTACATTGTTTGCTTATGACCTTTAACATTTATTCGTCAAGAGGACCCCCTACACCTTGCCCCACGCTACCAGTAAGAAGTGTGGGTTTATCACCGTGGGCAAGGAATAGGTGAGTAGGGGCATTCCCATCCTTTCTCAACCCTACATCACTAGTAAGAGACACAAGCTCATCACCGAAGGTTGGTAGGGCAAGGAAATGTGTAAAATTTAAAATTTTATGTTTGATTTATATTTGACTTTCTTATTTGAGGAAACCATTAACATGCTCTTACTTCCAAAGAGATATACATATGGGATAGATGTGACACGATGAAGCTTCTAGAATAGACCATAGGAAAGACACCTATCCTAAGAAGAAACCAAAAGTGAGAACAAGCATGCAGACCTTGGTATGGTTACCATTAAGACTTTTTCATATCTAGATTTATGTGATGAAATGATTCAAACAGTTGATGATATCATGGAAATGGAGAAGTATGATTAGAGTGTTTATGCCAATACCACCAAAGTTTGTAATGAATTTATTTTAAGAATAAATTCCTTAATCACAAAATTGTACGAAACAAGCGGAAAAAATGAACCTAACTATATGAAGATGTAATGTAGATATATTTATATAAATAGTGCAGGCCGCTTATGCGTAGAATTGTTTAAGGTGCAGGGAATTGACTGTTTCGCCAAATTCCTCACCCTCTAGTGTACATAAGAGATATGCACCATTTCCATAGTCTCTTGTGACTCAATATGGGCCCAACCATTTGGGCCGAACTTCGTTCCTTCGCAGGTCTTTTTATCGATCCGATTGTCTAGCCTTAGAACTAGATCACCTTCATATATGTCTCATTCATAGACCTTCTTGTTATACTATCGGCACATCCAGTTAGCATAGACTATATGTCGTTGTTCAACATCTAACCTAGCTTCAACTAGAATTTCTAGCTGGGAGAGACATGCTTCTCTATAAGCCTCTTCATCTAGAATCCCTTGTAATGAGATACAAAGACCTGCGTATTTCAATCTTAAGCGGGAGAACTACTTCTACCCCGAATACCAACGAAAAAGGAGTTGCTCCTGTTGGTGTTCTTATTGAGGTTCGGTGGGCCCACAAGGCCGGATATAACTTCAAATGCCAATCTCACTTGTTTTCTTTCATAGTTTTAAGAAGAATGGATTTTAGTGTTTTGTTTGTCACTTCAGCCTGTCCGTTGGCTTGAGGGTAATACAGGGAGGCTGTATGATGGCTTATTTTAAATTTATTGCATAATTCATAAACTTCTTCATTCTTAAAAGAAGTCCCATTATTTGAGATAATGATTTACGGGACACCGTATCTGTAGATGATTTGGTTCAAAATGAACTTGGCGATTACAGAACCCGCAGTACAATAGTAAGAGGCATGGCCTCTACCCACTTGGTAAAATATTCGGTGGCCGTGATTATGAAATTATGGCCATTTGTAGATGAGGGAGAGAATTTCCCTATCAAATCTAGGCCCCACGTAGAAAAGGGCCATGGAGTAGCGATTGGTTGTAAAGCTTGTGCCGACATGTGGATCTTGTGGGAGAATTCTTGGCACTTATGACACCGTTGTACAAACTCTACTACGTCATGTTCTAGAGTGGGCCATAAATAACCCATTTGGTGTATTTTACGAGCAAGCGGTGGCATGACCACCGAAGTGGCCTCCACATATCCCACTTTTAGATTCATGGAGAATCTTCTTGGATTCTTTTGTGTGGACACATCTTAGAAGCATTCCATCAAATGCTTTACGATAGAGAACTTGCTCTATAATGACGTATTTAGCTACGATAATGCATAACCACTTTCTTTGTTGTAGTGTGGCACCTTCTGGATACGTATGGTCCATGATATAATTAATAATATCAGTATACCAAGGACACTCAGAGATAGGAGGTCTGGTTTCAATGTAGTATATGCATTCATCAGGAAAGTCCAAATCTACCTGGATTGCCTCCATCTAGTGGGTTATCACCTATCCAATCCGCAATGATTTGTCCCTTAATGATTTCTAATTTACAAATGTTAATTTGAATTCCCCCATTAAGGTTATAAAACGTCCAACCTTTTTTAGACAAGGACCCTTATGTGAGGAAAGTTCGTAAATGGTCTGTTTTTACAATGACCCTTGTTTCTTGATTTAGCATATAATGTCTTAAGCATTTGGTTGTGAATATTATGGCAAGGCATTCTCATTTTTCTTGTGTGTAACATGTTTCATGGTCGAGCAACGTTCAGCTAATGAAATAGATCACGCGTTCTCTCTTGTCATCGTCTTCTTGAGCCAAAGATATAAGCTAGCGAGACATTGGTGGCTCGCGAATACAAAATTAACGGCGGTCGGCTTAGGTGGCATTAGCGTAGGTGGTGATAACAAGAAACACTTAATTGTGTTGAAAGCTTCATTACAGTCTTTGGTCCAATCAATACTATAATATTTCTTGAGTAGATTGTTGATTGGATGAATGGCAAAACTTAAATCGGGATGAATCTTGGATTGACCGAGTTTTCCGAGAAATGACCTGATTCCGATTCATCGAAGGTGGGACCATTCCGAGAATAGCCTAAATTTTGGTTGGGTCAAAATCGATCCTCGTGAAGATATAATGTAACCTAGGAGCTTCCCTCTGTTACACCAAAGACACATTTTTCTAGATTCAAGACATGACTCGTATTCTATTAGATGTGAAAGGATGATGTGAAGTACTTTTGGATGATCACAACGCTTCTTAGCCTTAGCCAACAAGTCATCTACATAGGATTCTACAATTTATGAATAAGATCATGAAATATATACGTCATATCCCATGGGTATGTAACGCCAAACTTGCCAGCGTTCTTGAGACCGAATGGAATAACCGCGTAGCAATAGGTTCCCCAAGGAGTTATAAATGTGGTTTTAGCTTGGTCTTGTTTGGATATTCTGATCTGATTGTATCCTAAGAATCCATCCATAAGAGACAAAAGCTAAAATCCAGTTGTTACATCAACAATGATGTCTATGGATGGTAACGGGAAGTCATCCTTAGGACATGCCTTGTTAATGTCTCTGGAAGTCTATGCAGATGCGTATCTTCCCATTCTTTTTAGAATGGGAATGATATTAGATACCCACTGAGAGTAGTCGATCTGGTTTGATGAACCCTACTTGGAGGAGTGTCATTACTTCTTCTTTCACCATGAGAGCTACCTTGGGTTTCAATGGTCTCAATTTTTGTTTAATCGGCTTTGTGTCGATTTAGTGACGAGGTTATGTACCGCAATGTGTGGTGCAACCACTGTCATTTCTTTATAATTAAATGAAAAATCCTTCGATGTTCCTTGAGGATTCGAGTATGTATTTCTACTTATGATGGAGTTAATGAGGATCCTAATTTCAATATCCTTCGTTCATCCTCTTTTCCAATGTTAATATCAATTGTTTCTTCGATTAAAGAAGCGTTACCTTCTTCAAACTTAGGCAGGCCGGAGGTAATTCCAGATCATCTCCATTCTCTACCGTGTATATGCTGAGCTCCTTTTGTGGGGGAAGCTCTATCATGGGATTTCCAAAGTAAGAAGATGAATGTGGGATTAAGGACAAATCTATCACATGATGGGTGAGATGTAACGCTACATAGGTGTTTAAGTAATCTAGAGTGGCTCTATCACTATCAATGTGATCTAGGATAGTAGATTTGTTCTCATCTCTGTTTGTTAAAAGAGGGTTTGACATTTTTTTCACCAATGGTTCAGTACGAAGGGATACTATGAAATGAGCATCTTCCAAATCACTGTTTGGGGTGAAGCGTGACGCCAAGGTTGCTATTGAATCAGTGAGAAGATTTTGTTCTCGTGGGATTGCTTCAATTGATATGAAGTCAAACTCCTTGCTTAAATTCAATATAGCTATTTTGTAGAGCTGTAAGTGCTCAGCTCTAGTTTCATACATCTCAGAGACTTGGTTTGCTACCAATTGTGAGTCTCCTAACACCCTGATGTTATTAACACTGATCCTCTTAGCTAAGATGAGGCAAAGGAGGAGGGCTTCATACTTAGCGCCGTTGTTTGTACATTTGAAATTTAGTTTAAAGGTGAATGGTAGGATTTTTCCCTTAGGAGAAGTAAAGATTACACCTTCCGCAACTCCATAACAACATCTAGCTCCATCGAAATGGAGAGTCCAGTATTTAGCTGGGAATATAGATGTTGGGATATTTGTTGTGTTAACATCTTCTACTTCCACCATGCAGAGATCCTCTGCTGGAAGAGAACCAACACCTAGGGTATATCCCATGCCTACTGTAATCATATGGTAGGAACATTGGTAGATCCTGTTGTAGTAAGTTGATAATATTCATAGTAGTTCATAATGATATTGTTTCTACAATGTTAGCCTCATCTTTGAGGGCTGGGATAGTATTGATTAGGCTCATAGTCTCAAGATCTGTTGTAGGTACCAACTTCTCCTCTGGCTCTGCGTCGGTGGGTTTATTAATTTGGTTTGTCGGGAGTTCAAACTCCGAGTGAATGACCTGGTCTTTTCTTTAAGTCAGCTAGGTGTATATCGAATGTCTTGGATCCCCTGGCTATGAACACTTTTCCTAAATGCAATAATCTTACTTATTGAAATAATGTAGAGGGGATTTCCTTTATACGATGTATCCATGGTCGGCCAAGGATCATATTATAGTTGGTTTCCGATCTATGATATAAAACTCGGAGTCGATTTTTTTGGGTCCTAAGGTGACTGGTAGTATTATAGTTCCAATCGACGTGGCTTTAAGGCTATCATAGCCTCTTAGTGTATTTCTAGTCGTGGAACAATTCATCTCGCCATACCCTAGCTTTTGAAGGAAAGAGAAGGGGACTATGTTAATTACCGCCCCATCATCAACCATCACACGTTTCACATAATTTTTATAAACCCATACTTGAAAATGTAAGGATGGATCACCTTAGCATGCAATCTCAAAGATCTCGTTGGCATTTTTTTATTTCGAATATGAATTTGGTATCCCTATCCGACTGTCCCGAAGGGTGAATATCAAAGTCTATATGGTTCACCTATGTTTCGGGAGGTGGAGTGATGTTAATTAAATGACCTAAACCTAATGCCTCCAAAAGAGCAGCCCTATGGGTAGGATAATTCTTGAAGAAGTCTAAAAGAGAAATCATAGAAGGTTTTTGTTAGATCATTAATTAAATCATAGTGCACCTACGAGCATTACTAACATTTGTTGGATGTTATCTCATTTCGATAGGAAAATTTTACTTGGCTGAGAGGAATACTCTCGTGTCCTTATACTGACTTCCAAAGGTAGTTCGGCATCTAATTCCACTAAACCGACTATCTTGGGTCGCGGTTGACTTCCTAATTATGGTGCAACTAATGGATTTAGTGAAGTTGAGGCTTCATGATCGTTTTTTCTTGTCATAACACCCTTATTTGTCCCATTTGGATTTAACCCATTGTTATTGTGATTTGGGAGTGGATCATTAAAGATTTTGAGGGGTGCATTTTGAGGGGAAACTATCCTTGTGAAAGTATTTGGTGCCGGTGACACAGGATCGACCAAGAACATATCTATGAAAAGTTATCTTTGTTCCTCTGGCAAACGTTGCATGAATTTATCGTATTCATGGCATGTTCTAGTGTCATGGCCTCAAATTTTGTGAAAACCACAATACGAGTTTGGGTTGTAATTCCTAGTTTGCTGGTTTGGTGCATATAGTGGCCCAAAACTCGTCAAACCGCTTGCCTATTAGGATTAAAGTTTTGTGTTTATTGTTTTGGTTTTGGTTTTGGTTTTGATATCTAGTTGAGTTTTGGCTCAAACCCTTTGTAAGTTTTTTCCATTGTTGTTGTTGTGGATGATTGAAACCACGCATTGATTGTTGGGGTAAAGTTGTTGTTTCGTTGGTTGTTCATTAGTAGTGGAGCATTCACAATATTTACCTTTTAGCCTAATCGGTTACTCCATCCATTGTCACTCGCAATTTTTATTGAGGATTTTAGGTCCTAGATTGACATTTGTGGTAGTAGGATAAGCCGTAGTATTTTGGTTGGAGGTGATTAACCTACCATTTGTTCCATACCTCTTACGACCGCTATCTATTGTTGCTTGATCTATTCGGAGAGAGCTCTCAAGCACTTCATCGTAAGTCCTTAGTGGGAACTTTTGGACTTATTCCTTCACCTCTCTGCTGAGGGGATGAAGGAATAAATCACATAATTCCATCTCGATCCATATTTGGAGCACTTGCCGAAGATTAGAGGACTATATGCCACCTCTGGATGAAATGAGCGACAGATTCATTGTGTTCTTGCTTAATGTGCAAGAATTCCCTGATTCCTGTTCTCAACAGCTTGTTCATATCAAATGCCTTGATGAACTCTGAAACAAGATTTTTAAATGAATGGATGGAAGCCTTAGGTATTCTATAATACCAATCGAGAGTGATGCCTTCCAAAGTTTTGGGGAATATTTTAGCAACAACCCCATCCCAAGGGAGTAGTTCTCGAATGGCTATGGCGTAAGCCTTGATATGTGCATTCAGATCTCCCTCACCTTTGTATTTGGGAAAATCAGGAAGAGGTCTTGGAAGCATGACGCTTCATATGGTGAAATCTAAGGCCTCTTTCAAATATTCTGAATAAGTTCCTATCGCATAGGTTTTGATCATTGATGGTGCTTGTTGAGGAGAAGCAAAGGAATGGGTTGTTGATATGGTGTAGTGTATGCATTGGCAGGGGCATAAGGAAACCCCTGTGTTTGAGCAACCATGCCGGGAGAGGAGAACATATCCCCTTGTGGTGATTTGGAGTACATGTTTAAGTATGAAGGGGTATTGTCCAAGAATGGATTATTTTGTACTAGACCGGGAGGTATCGGAACGATGTTAGAAATGGCGGTTCTAGTTGGCATTTGTTGTGAATACCGAGGAGTCATGCCTAATGTGCCTATTCTTGTGAGGAGGTATACTGGATAGAATGGGGTGGAGGATTATAATTTCTTTTCCCGCATAAATTGAGAATGGTGATTTTCCGAGCATGTTCGAACCCCCTAAATTTTTCTACTAAAGTTGAAATGACCTCATTTGGTGAGGTCACAATTTTTTGCATTAGTGGCGTTTGTTGTATATTTTGGTGTTGATAGGCATGTGATACCTGCTATGAACTGATCGCTTCCCCGCAAAGTTTCCCAAGGGAATTTCCTATATGTAGTGGTATGGAGGTATTTTCTTGAAAAGAGACCTTGGGTTGCGTTTGTAAACTCCTTATGGGTGGGTACATACTCCTAGAGCATTGTTCATTCC
Organism: Taxus wallichiana var. yunnanensis; assembly: GCA_018340775.1. Taxonomy (NCBI): domain Eukaryota; kingdom Viridiplantae; phylum Streptophyta; class Pinopsida; order Cupressales; family Taxaceae; genus Taxus; species Taxus wallichiana. The sequence goes on from CM031238.1 coordinate 598,817,024, forward strand.
TCGGAATAACGTGATCGAATTTTCATCATCTAAAACCAGGTATGCGTCGATTGTCTACTAATTTGTGATCTAAGTAGTATCTAAGGAGACGAACAGATTCTCCCGTGAACGTCATATTGTTTGAGCCTAAAGGCTCTATTTTTGTGTTTGAGCGAGCCGACCCAACTCCTCCGTTTGGAAGGATGAGCCATATCTAGTCCTTGAGGTGTATTTTGTATTTATAATTGGTTATTTGAATATTTGTCACCCCATACCGAGAGTGAAGGCGATGACTATCTATTCAAATTTGAGCGTAGTATGCTTCAAGACCTAGGAGAGGTCTACCATATGCATTGAATCATGACATATTCGGGGTATATGGATACCTACAGAATAATGGGTAAGAGTGAAGGTGGAAGGAAGAAATATTTCATTTCACGTTAGGTTCACCAATTTTGTACGATGGAAAAGTGACAAGCATGCGTGGGAATCTAGAAGTAACTCTTCCTCGTACTTGACCTCCCGAGGTCGTGCACGAGGCAACGGTGGGGATGGAATACATGTGAGATGCAAATGAACTAGTTAGGAAATCTTATTTCTTCGATGTGTACTAGTGGAAATTGTGAATCTAAGGCAAAGAAGGCCCTCCTAACCTTAACTAGTGTGATAGATCAATTGGCAATGATGACTACTCAAAGGCTCTAATCAATATCGAGCTCTGGCATGATTTGGTCTATGGGTTGTGGGATATGCGGAAAATGACCTTGGATAGTTTCGTGTATGTCTGCTGATAGGGTCATAGGGTGGATGATGGGTACAGTGGATCCTACGGGTAATTATCCTGGTCTAGTCCGTAACTCCTTAGCTATATTAGCTTCCACGTCTAACAAGGATAACTGTTTGATGATGATAGGTGGAAGTGGAGTAGATCTCGAATACTAATGTGCGTAAGCCATCATCTATATCTGATTCACCCGTGGATTTGTTGGGTGTGGGATTTGTGGGTCACAACCGTAGATTCACGGTTGTTGTGGACCTACTATGGTCATGTGCGGAGTCAGTCTCTAATCCCTAGTATCCAATATTCATATGCCTTCTCGGCCTCTATATTCGTAATTAATAGTTGTGCGATCTTCTCAAAGTATCTCACAGGCGTTCAGTGCAACCTGAATTCTTAAGCTAGTATCTATGTCTATGAGAGTATCTCCCGTGATCCGGTCATGGGACCAAAGGATCACAACTCGAACGTTTCTCTCTTCTTTCAAGCCCTTCTACAAATCGTGCGGATATTTATCTAGGAGAATCTATAGTTTGGATTATTTGACCAAAACATATGTGCTTGGTCATCTTCTACGTTTAACCCATTTAACTAGGAGCTAATCTATTACAAGTCTATTGTTATTCAAAAGACTTGGATTCTAAGATTCTAATCTATGTCGGCTTATTGCCTGTGACGAGATTGGGTTGAGGCATGATTGGCTCGAATATGTATTCTTTGGGTTCCCAGGTCCCGTGATTGTCATACACAAGGAAATTATACAAATCTAACTAATGATAGAATAATTAAATCGTGAAAGATATGTCTATGTATATCCATAAATCGATAGTTTATGGATAAACTCATCGAACAAAATTTAAAGAACAATTATCTAATGTATCTAAAATTGAAAACTAAACTAATAATGCAATTAAAACAAACAAAGCAACCGAGTATAGATACTTGTCTCGTGTAGTTTATAGATCTATTCTAAATAACCCGATAACTAATCTACTCTATTTGAAAGACTCTCAATCCTACCTCGAAGTGAGGAATGAATCATAGTTTCTCGAAACTATCAATCCTCATAGCATCCTTGGCAATATCGAAAGTGAAATTAACTGAAATGAAATGATTGACTACTTTATTTGATATGCTTTAACTAGAATTTTGAAAGCTTGAACCTCGGATTTTGCAGAATAGTGGCGAATCCAATGGTGTGTGTGGTTTCTCCCTCGGTGTGATCTCCTCATTCCTTCGTCCTCACGTGGATCCGTAAAAGTGTGTAATGCTAGCATCAAAAAAATTAGATATTGGAACAAAGGTAGCTTAGGATACGATCGAATACAATGCGAGTAGAGAGGGATAGTGCAAGAGTATAGAGCTTGGCCTATGCAATTCCTAGCAGGATTTATTGCGATTCATGTAGGATAAAACGTTCGTAACATGAAACTATCCTGTTTCTATGAGCAAAACCTGCAACTTTAATGGCTTCCTACTGAAAATTAAACTGTTCTACCTTAATGGATTGCATGAAGTAATGACAACACTTGCACAAGATGGATATGTGGCTTTCTAATAGCAAAATAACACTAACTAAGCATGCAATGAACAAAACTATGAATCCTAGACAAAATGGAAGACTAAGCTATCGAAATGAGAAATTGAGAGGAAAATTTGAGGGGCCATTTGCTTGAGCACAAGCCAACTATTTATAGCATTTACATTTACCCAAAGGTAAAAACCAAATTGATCTCTTAAACCATAAACAATGCGAAAACACTATTCGAGGGAACGAAAATCATTAATGCAAGCCAAAGGTGGTGAAATAAAGCTGGTAAACATTGAAATTACGCGAGTCACGTTAAAAAGTCCATTCGGAAAATGCATGAAGGACAGCTGCCTGCCCGGAAAGAGGCAGCGGTTACTGTGACCGCCGCCACTGCCTCAGGCAACGATCACGAGACCACCACCGGGTAGGGTGGCGTTTAGTAAATCAAGAGAAAAATGAAAAGAAAAGAGGGGAAATGAGAAAATAAAACACGCAGGGTTAAGGAGGGTATGTGGGATGTTAACGCATACTGGGGAGTTTTTCGAATCCGAACACCTGGGAGGAGACATGTATCATCATTAGGGCACGTGTTACGTTTTTCCTCGACAGTGAAGTACCATACAATTTTGGGTATGTACAAGAACCTCACAAGATCAAGACCATGGAAAAATAGTTATTTCCTAGACCATTCAAATACCTATGGGGATTATTAGGGCTCACAAGTGATTATCATTGTTTTGTACAGAATTGTGGTAGTATAAAAACACCACTGATAGATTTATTAAAGAATAACTCCTTCTATGGGATTGAAGAAGCCATTGGGGTATTTGAGAAGTTGAAGGAGGCCATGTGCACCACCCTCGCTTTCGAGGTACCCTATATGTTTCCAAAACCTTCATTATTTAATAATGTTTCAAGTATGGAATGTTGACAATTTTTATGCAAGAGGATGGCCCGTTGCATTTAAAAGCATCTAAATCGAAAGTAATATTTTTGGAATCCCGTTTATGAGAAGGATGTGATGGTTCTCCTTCATACAATAAAAAAATGGTGACCATATTTTATGGAAAGCACTTTAAAGGGAAGATAGATTTGAATAGTCTAAAATACTTCTTGGAGCATATATTTTCATCATAAGAAAAATAAAAAATGGATCATGTAGATATTGTTGTAGAAATTACTCCATATCGAAGAATTTATTTCTTGTGAAAGAGCTTAAGGCTCAGATGTGCACAACACAAAATGGGCGTCAATCAACTTCATTATTTTACTTGAATGTAAGCATTAAATATATAGTGTGAATATCTCTGATAAGAAAGGAATCAACACTTATTCTTTTATCCCTTACATTTCTCATTCTATTCCATACATCTCTCTCTTATTCTCTCCTAAATATTTTCACTCAACCTATCTTCTACGTGAGTTGCATTTTCAACTCATTATTATTCACACACAAATATTAAATTATCTCTTACAATAGTATTGGTCACCATGTGAGCACTAATACATTTATTTCCTAAAATTCCCCCAAGTGCAGACATGTGGAGGGGAATCGAACATCTATATCACGCCCACAAGTTTAATGTCAGATTTGGTCAAGAATAAACCCAATACAAAATATGTGATTAGTACATTGAATTGGATAGATTTATTACGTTGAATATCATTCAAGATATTGTTTTATTAAAAATCTTACTTTTAAGGACTTATTTTACAGTTTCAACAATAATTGATTGATGCTCAAAATGACGAAAGACACAAATAATGACTCAAGTCACAAAACTATCAACTATAGACACAATAAAATAACTATGATTGAAAAACAACAAATATTAAAAAAATACAAAAATCAATTTTTATTTAAATAAAACTAATCTAGACTTATAAAAAATAAAACTAAACTTATATGAAACAAACAATATAATAACATATTTAAAATTATAATATATAATAATAATAAAACTTAAAACCTAAAGTCTATAAATCTAAATAACACGAACCATTACATAACAAAACCATTTAATCCTAAAAACTATTATAAATTCAGAAAAAGTAAAAAGTAAACCATTTAACACTTACCTACATGTACATGCCTACCAACCTCGCATTGATAGCTTGAAAGGATGACTTCCTAAGAATGGAAAAATAGAACACATTTTGTTGATATGGTCCATTTATTATGTGGCATATTATGTTGACATGGTGATTTTGTATGGGTTAAAGTATGTATGTGGTGCAAAATGAGTGGAGGGTAAATATATCTCGCATTCACATTCTTGTTCATGGGTAGTTGAAAGAGCGTGTACTTAGAGGGTTTGTGTGATATGTAATAATATGTACTTAGAACAAATGAACTTTTCATTTTTGAATGTTTAATATATATGGATATCTTAGTTAAATATGAGGAAAATTTAATAGTCATTTTACCAAACCTTCATCGAGTAGAGAAAAATAACCATAAACATTAAAAAAATCATTCTATTTTGTACAATATTCATTCCTTTTACAATATATGTAATGCAATACATGTAAACTTGTAAGAATTCATAGTTGATCATAACCTGAATGTTCAAGGAGAATTTTTGTAGGGACACTTTTTTTTTTCTATTTCTAAATAAATATTTGTAGAAAAACTTAAATATAAATAATGAATTTTAAATCCTTAATAATTTATATGAAATATATTTATTTTGATAGGAGTTATTGTGAAGGGGCATGTTATACAATAGCCTATTAATGGTCATTTTATCTTTGGCAGTGACAACCACTAAGTTTTTATAGTTGTTGATTCAGAAATATGGAATTGTTTATGTTCAAGAACCTCCTCGCTAACACATTTTCATCTATTTCATTATTATTTGTTACTCCACAAAGAAGGTCCTACACAATGCAATGTGGAGCTCAAGGGGGACAAGGAAGATGAAAATACTTATCGTCCATGATCTCCCAATACCACACATTTAATGTTGTTGTTTATAAGGTTTGGTTGATGTCGGGTGTAGAGAAAAGAATATCGATCAAAGATGGAGGTATCCACCTTCCCTTCATTTGTTGTTGACTATCAGAAATGCCTATACCTCTACTTTAGGCAACAATTTATGTTATATATTTTTATTTTCAGGTTAGGGTTTGTTTTTGGATCTTTAAATCATTGTGTTTAATAAAATTATGGAGATATGATGAAAAATGAGTCTCTGTTGAAATGGTAGATTGCAATGTCCATTTAGATATGTCAAAAATGGGTTTTTGAAATGGCCTTCATAGTTTTCCACCAAATGTTTTCATTAGTTTTAATGCCCAAAACCCCAACCTTTTCCAACATCCTCTCACCTCTTACAAATCCACAATAAAGTAAATATATGCATGCTCACTTTTACCATGAATTTTTCAATGGTGCCATGAAGGTAAAAACCACACATGCATATATGCTTGTGAATGGGAGTTATGTGTTTGTTAGGGGTAGTATTTCCAACATGTATGAAAATGTGGTAGGGAAAATATGGTCTCCAAATGTTTGATAAAATGCATGTTGGCATATTACATTGTAATAGATGTCTTTGACTCGGTCCACCTTCCATGACCGTCGAACTACCCTATCTATCGAGCTTCCATACCTCCTCTAGTTATGTATAAATAGACCTCGTATGATCAGTAAATAATTATCCAATGCAATTCAATATTAATTATTTTTAGATAATGCCTCAAATTATGATTGAAAAAATTGATTGACCAATGATTTAGGAATTTATAATTATTACTAATTTTTTATGATTGTTAATGTGCAATAGTTAATAATTGTATGAATTTTGAGATCATTGTCTTCAACAAAAAGCTAATTATTTTTGGTTCTATAGAAAAGTAGAATTTTTCATATATGTCAATATATTTTGTTAAGTTGCAATTATCATATTCTCGTGGAGGAGAATTTGTGCATATCCTAAAATTATTACACCATGGGACCACAACTCTTTAGGAATTATGTATAATAGTTCACATATATTGTGTATGCAACTACAATTAAACTAAATAGATCTTTACATTATAATTTGATGGATGTAAATTCCATGTTTGAAAGCTTCCATTTGACACAAGATAAGATGATGTTAGCAAGAGTTGTGAAGTTGGGTTTTCCTCCGCCGATCGTGCATTGCATGAAATTTCCCATGATGTTTTCAACAAATTTTTTCTACATATCCTCAGTAATCCTCACAATACATTACACCAAATTTAGGAATTTTTTGAATGCAATATGGATAAGAGGTTTAGATATAGAGCTTGGAAAAAGGTTCTTTGATGTATGTAGTCATTAGTTGTAAAAATTATCAATGTATAAAAATCAATATTTCTATACATATTATCTAAATAAATGAGACTCCACAATATTAGGTCCCAATGAATTTTCTAAGTATAGGACCATGTGATGGGTTACTTCCTACATGAATGTCGGAACATAATGCAAGGAGAATGTTGAAATTATGTTTATTCATCAAAATCGCTGCAAATTAATATTTTCAAAGAAAAATGAAACCATAATACCATCTATTTTCATTGCATTAGCTTTAAAATGTCCAATGATTCTTCAATAAGTCCATTTAGTTAATATCCTAAATTCATTTTAGTCCACGAGAACACATCAGACTAAGGTATTTTTTGAATGGAGAGACCATTCAAGGAAGGATGCAAAGGATTAGATGGCTCTGCTTGTGGGGTTTGGAAGGAAATTCACCTCCCCACTCAATATTCCCTTCCACATCTCCTTCCCATGGGAACATCATAACGATGCCCACTTTCCCGCACATGCAATTACCTTATTTTCCTCGTAGTCTAAACTAAATTGTTTATGTGAAATAGATGTAACTTTCAAAATCAACAATGTATTACATTATTGATCCTTATGTTTGTCCAATTTTCATGCTCCTGTTTCAAGTTAATGGAATGGTGGAAAGAAAATAGGAAAATCCAAATTATGGGAGGGTTTAAGGCTACCTCTTGATATGCAATGATGATGAAGATACGGGCACAAAGATCCTCTCTACGGTGAGCTTGATAACATGCACAAAAAGAGAAACTAGACAAGAAAATGATTAGTAGATAAGATGGTGGGTTGCCTAAAATTCAGTCCCAAGAAGTGATAACTTCCTAGGGAGGATGTCAACCCACTTTGATAAAAAGATCGATAAAAGATAACAATTAAATATGATGTAGTAGCCAAAAATGAAGCAGAGATCATAGATATGCTAAGATAAGATAAGATAAAGATATGATAATGTAAATTATGATAAATAAAATCAAATCTAGTCAAAGTCAATGATGACATGAGACCGACAGGATAATCGATTTATGACCGTATGAATAGAGTAGATAAAGAGAAATGCAGTAAAAACATATATGAAATAGGATCTAAAAATTTTGATGTGTTTTATTTTATGCTTGGATGTAAACGAAACATAAGGATGAAGATGTGATAAAATGGTAGATCAAAGTCAATGGTGAATGAGCTGGAATGATGGCGAATGGGGCCAAAAAGCATGATCTAGGAATTTAAAAGAGTGGATCATAAAATAGAGAGGCTCAAGGTAGAAGAAGTTGGAGAACATATTATAGATGAGGCAAAATGCATGGAATAAAGATGATGTAAATTGGATCGATGATGACTAGGTTGGTCTTATAGAACTAGGGTGATGAAGATGATATCGTAAATGTTAGGTGAATAGAATAGGAAGGTTGGAAGATTTGAGATACTTTAGGGGATGGAAAATATATGATAGAAAAGGTGGAAGAAAGAAAAAGGTAGATGTAGATCGAGTCAATGGTGATTAGGTAGAGTCGATGGTGGACAGGGGTAGATTTAGGGTTTGAGTGGGTTTATAGATGGTAAAATGGGTATGAGGGAAGGACAAGGAAGAGTGATGATGCTACAAATCTCCAATATGGTAATAAGACCTACAAGGCTGATACAAAAGGATGATGAAACAATGGTGGAACACCAAGAAACTCCAAATATTCAAATTTTCAAGGATATCATGGAAGTGATCCAAAATGACTCCAACTTGATGATTACAGCTCCCTAAGAAGAGAAAGAAACAGAAAATCTCACAAGAGACAAAAATACCCAAAAGTTCATCCTCTCGAGGAGGGGAATAGAGTAATACTTATAGGGTCGATGGAAACCCGCATGGGTCACCATCAATTATGGTGACCATTAATTTGGGACAAAGGGAGATGATGCTCAACTCAATACAAGGGGCCTTAAAGAGTCTAGATTAGGATTTCAAGTTGTTTAGGCATGGAGTGTTACATAGGGAGGATAAAAGGTGGTTGAATGGTGAAAGGGAATGAATGAGGGTAGATGGGATTCTAGGATTATAAATGGGTTGTTAGGGATGTGATTAGGGATTAATTAAATGTAATTAGGGATGAATTACGAGGGATAAAATAATGATAGGATTGGATAAGGTTAAGATGTGAAAATAGGGAATTAGAGAAATTAAATGGGATGGAAGATAGAAAGGCATATTCAAATGGGAAGACAATGTGTATGTGCAAGATGATAATGAAAGGGAGAAAATGTAGGGGTGGGGGACAAGCATACCAAAATTTGGTGTCTAAATTTTTTTTTTTTCGAGTGGTTCGCATTAAGAAATCCACAAGAAAAAAATAATAAGTGATAAAGGATGGTGGTCAAGTGCTCCCCCTCATACTAGGAATCAATGACATGAAAAATAATCTATGAATAAGTTGAAAGAGATTGATAGAGGAAAGGAGGGAAAAGAGAAAAGATGCCCGATAAGATAATTATATGACCATTGTAAGAGGGACGAGGGTAAAAAAACAAAGAATAAAACTAAAAATATGGGAAGGATCATGGAATCAATTTAGTAGGGAACATAAAACAGCCTCAATGAAGGTGACGTTAAAGTCCTAAAACCCTTGAGTTGGTAAAAATCACCGCAAAGATGGCTGTAATATTGGAAACACCGTAATATTGGAAACACATCGATAGGGAACATAACATAGCATGAATAAAGGTGAAGTTAATATCTTATGGACCCGTGAGTCGAAAATATCATTGCAGGATGAAGGAAGTCCAACGGAATTCACTTAGATGGATTTGCAAGTCGTGGGACCAATGGATAAGAGGAATACATCGAAAATATACACAAACAAATGAGAGGATGTTCAAGAAAATTGTTTGATGAAATGCGGGAAAAATTATAAAATGTCCTTCAAATATGAGGAATCGAGAAAATATGCATCCTGGTGGGATGAATATGGAAAATATGGCCACAATGGTGGGTTTAAGATGAGATATGGTGCCCCTAGAGGGAACATAGAGATGGCCACGAGGTGGGCTGATGGATGTGATATGGTGCCCCAAAAGGGACACAAAGATGGCCATAAAGCATGATTGTGGATGAGATATGGGTGTGCTACAAGACAAGATGATAGGTCAAGATTGCAAGATAAACCATGTAATGACAAAGATCAATGTGTTATGGGTGACACACAAGTCTAAAAAATATAATTGGATAAATATTGGATGAGATAAGATAATAGATTGGATAAGATAGATTGTGTGTGATAAGATAAGAGAGTGATTAGATGAGATAAGATAATAGATTAGATAAGATTAGGTAATAGATTGGATGAGATAAGATAATATATTAGATTGGTAAATTAGATGAGATGAGATAAAAGATAAGATGATATGTGATAATAGATTGGATAAGTGGATTAGATGAGATGTGATGAATGGTGAAAAAAATATGTGATGGATTTAGATATTAGATATGGTGTAATGGATGCTAGATTAGATATGATGTGTATTAGATTATTGTTGATCCGAGTTTCAGCTTCCTATTTAGATGAGTGTACAAGTAATCAAGAAACACTAAAAATGTCGAGTATACAAGGTTTTAGTACCTTGGAGAATAACGATGGATGATACGGGCGCAAAATTGATATTAGACTCCTTTATGTGATCCCAAAGAAACCCGCACTTTACATACACTAGAAAATAATGATTAGAGATTTTATAAGGGGTTTCGAGAAAGCAGACTTGGGAAGAGTTTACTCCTTTGGTGGTTGTCAACCCCGTGCAATAATAATAATAATAATAAAATAGATTCCAAAACAAATAACATACAAATTGATAAACAAAAGAACCTGGAAGATACCGGTGTGCAGATGGTGTTATTGATCTGATGTGTGCAACATGAATCTCATCACATGAACCAAATAACAGAAGAGTATCATGGAAATTCCACATGTTATCACCAAGATAGAATAATAATGATATTATAAAATGGCTAAAATTTCTTAGCATTCACCCAAATTTTCTAACTTTTTCTTCCTCCCAAATATGGGAAAAAACCCATATTTATAACTTAGATGTGAGGTTAGATTGGGGTTAACAAGTAACCGGGGTTGAGTAGAGTAACCCAAGTTAAGAGACCTGATGTGATCACATGGGGACCACGGCTTGAATTATTAGATGGAGTGGGGAGCATGATTGACATGGTGGGTGAGATAAAAGATTCCACTTTAAAAAAGGTTGGTCGAGATAGGTGTATTAATACTCATGGATTAATAATTTATGGAAGATGGAAATAATATCAAAAAGTTGAATTATCAAATGGGTCTACATGGAGCCCATTTGATAATTAATTAAGAAAATGGATAGGATTTCATTTAATTTAAGAGAAAGAGATGTGAGAATGGAAATAGCGTGAATGTGAGATGACTAAGGGCGTTATATCCAAAAATAGGTGTCTACATTTGCCCCTTTTTTTTGATTTGTTTGCAATAGAAAGCCACAAGAAAAAAACAAAAAGGGTTAGATGAAATATATGTTTAAAGATGGATGAATATATGACCAAAGGTAGGATTCCTCTGCAAATAAAAGATCACAATAATAATGAAAAACAAAATGTATGGAAGTGAATTCAATATCACATCAAGAGAGGAAAATTCATGGTCTCTACGGAGACAAACAACAACATTCTAAAGAACAAGTGAGTGGGTGAAAAAAAGTGCAAGTATGGATGTAAACCAAGATGACCAATGGTCATAGGAAAACATCAAAATATGTCCAAATAAATGTGAAAGATGTGTATAATCCTTTTTTGCGAGGAATCGTGCAAAAAAAATAAAATCATGCGTCCACAAAAGGGACGTGGATGAAGATAATGATGCCTCAAAGACAGGCATGAGAATGACCCAAAGTGAGATATATGGATGAAAATATGCCCCAAGATAGGGCACGAAGATGACATAACAAGAAATGGATGTCTAAATAAAAATTTCCCAAGGGGAATAATCATAAATGTGCACATGTTGAGCAGATAGGATAGAAAGCTGAGATAAAATGCCCTAAAGTGGTAATAAATATGATGGTAATCATGTTTCATATGAAAGATGCATAAGTGTTAGAAAATTAGAAGATAAAAGCAATCCTACTTGTTCGGTAAGTAGGATAAGAAGTCAAGATACTTTTGCGACAAAACAAAAGAAGAGAAAATATTCATGGAAGAGTACAAAATAAGATAGATGTTGGCCATTATGGTATCCTCCAAGAAAAAAATGTCCCAGGAAGATGGGATGAAAGATGTGGATGATAAATGATAGAGATAAGAGAAAGCAGACATGGTTGGGGTAAAAAAGACATGGTGGAGGAGAGGGATCAAATAGTAGAGAAGGACGATAAGAGAGGTGAGAAGATAGATGAAATCACAAAAGAGAGAGAGTGGCATTCAATAAGAGCGTAGTGGAAAAAGATAAGGGGGAAGTAAATAGGTAAAGTACTAGGGACTTGGAGAAAAATAAAATAGAGAAAGAGAGGAGAAGAAGAAGGGAGGGAGGAAGTCTAAACAAGAAGAAGACGAGATGAGAAGGGAAAATAAATTAGAAGGGAAGGTGAAGGTACGAATATATATCATAGTAAAGAAGCATCAAATATAATAAAGAGGAGAAATGTTGGAAGAAAGAAATGATGAATGACAAAGAAGAAGACAAGAAAATGACAGAATAAGGGATGAAAGGGAGATGGAGATCAAAACAGAGGGAGAGAAAGAACGGATCATGAAAGAGATGACAGAACTAAGAAAGAGAAGTTGTGAAGAATATGAGAGAAGGATGATTGGAGAGATGAATATGTATAGTAGGATGGAAAGATGAAGGAGATGAAGAAGATGAAGAAGTTAAATAAGATGTGGGAGGAGGTAGAATGGAAAAGAGAAAGAAAGGAACTATGAGGAGCTAGGAAGATAGGGGTGATAGAGAAAGAAGTTCAGTAATGGGGGAAATGAAAATAAGAGGGAAAGAAGAGATGATAGAGCCAAAACAGGAAGGGAATTGAATATGAAACAGAACACATGGAAATGCATGTGGATGGTGGGATGATTAAAAATATGGGACAATGTTGGTGATTCAGACTATCAATGGATAAATTGGATGAAAGTGTGAGGAAAAGAGGAGATGAAGATGATACAAATGAAATGAAAGAAAACCAGGGTAGAAAGGAGGAGAGGAAAACAAAGAAAATGATGCAAAGGCAGTATGTGATGACGATAGTAGAGATATTGAAAAATTCAAAGGGAAGATGAAAAGGTAATACCAGCAGAGGGATGTTAGGAGAAATCCTCGATAATGATTAGAGGGCACAAAAGAAAAAAGGAAGGAAGAGAAAATGGAAGAGGTAAAAAGAGTGAACCAAAGATTAGTAGAAAGGGGATAAACGACGTTTAGGAGAAGTCCACCAATAATTCTTATCACAATAATGGAAGATGATGATGGCATTAAGTTAGATGAACAATGATAATGACGAGTAAATATGGTGATAGATATGGGGAAGTATTTTAGAAAATGGACCGGAAAGAGTAAATAAAAGAGGGATAACGATATGTAAGAAGATGAAGGCGAGGAGAGAATGTAATGGATGAGGATGTGGATGAAGATGACGGAAGTAAAGATGAAGGAACAAGACATAGTAAGAGAGGGTATGAAGTAGTTAAGTTGGATTTTGAATGAGGGATGATGGAGATGATATTTGAGGAATTTTGAGATATTTTGTGTGAGGAAAAAGAGAAAGGAAGAGGATGTATTTGTGGGAAATGAAGAAAAAATATGGATGATGGGAATATGAAGGAAAGAGGGAAGGAAAGAAGATAGATCATTCTTAAGAGAGACTCTTAAGTAAGATCACCATGCCGTAGGAATGGTTAAGTAGGATCGTCAAGCTGAAGAAGAAAAAGAAGGATGAAAATACTGAGCGGTGTATACCAAAATGGAATAGGAAATGAAAGGAGGTGATAACAAGGAAACAAAGGAGTGTGACATGAGTGGATGGAGGAATGTATGCAATGTAGGATGGAGAGTGTAAGGGGAATTCTTAATTAGGATGCCTATGTTGTATGAGTGATGATGTTAGAGCGTTAAGCAGAAGTTATGGAGTAGGAAGATGTTTCTAGTGTTGAATGGAATAGAAAACAATGAAGGAGTTTCTACAGTGGCAGGATCTTAAGAAAGAGCTACATTGTGATTAAGAATCCTACATGGAATGGATGGTTAAGTAGGATCGTCAAGATGAAAGAAGAATGAAAGGGAAATGGATCGATAAAATAGATGGCAGTAAAAGGATATTAAGAGAAAAACACAAAAATAATGGCTCAGGTGGTGGACATGTGAAGTATCAAACAAACAATGGAGAAGGATGAAGTGGGTGAATATCAATAGAGAATGAGATGAGGTGAATTTTAGGATAAAATTGGGTTGATAAAAAGGACTAGGAGGAAGGAATGGTCAATGAGACATGCTCACGAATGAGACCTTGTCGAGAATGACAGGTCTATTTCAAGTAGGATTTCGATGTTGCATGGGGAATTACATAGATGTGCCAAGTTGGGGATGAAAGGTATATGATGATGAAGAAGATGATGTCAGTGCTAGATGAAAAACAAAAATAAGAGCGATGGAAAATAAAATTGGTGGATGATTGTAGAGAAGAGAAGGATGATGTGACAGAATGGATGGAGAAAGATAACATTGGTCAAGGTAGAGGATGAGAAGTTGTCAGATAATCAATTCTACTTCAAAGATAATCTCAAGTAGAATTCACAAACAAGCAATGGAGATCAACTAGAATTCCCAAACCAAATAGTGTATTAAAGAGAGGATGTAGAAATAGTAACGGGCCTCATAGATTAATGGAGGATATTGATAGGGGACAACCTTAAGAGTAAAAAAAAATATAGATGCAAATTTAATGATATAAAATTTGATTATAATTGTAATAAAATATGATTTTGATGAGATGGGTATCACATAACCATAGCAAGGGCCATGTAAGAAAGTTATGCTTTTAACCGGATAAGAGGTAAACAAGAAAAGGTACTACTCAAAGCATTGCACTTGCAGTCGATAGCAAGTGTTAGTACATAACTAATGAGATTTGATTATATCACAAGACCAAGAGGAAGATATGGATGTAATCTTCTCATAATCTTAATGTCGACATAATGATGGATTTGAGATGTAACCTGTATGCGGGAAGAAGATTCTCCAAAGGTGGTGTTCTTGAAGTCTATGCCCCATCTCTGGGAAAGGGAAAGAACAATAATAGAAGAAATTTGATCAATGCAAGAACCTTTCTGAATGCTATATAAAAAAATAGTAGCCATCCTTTCGAGGCTATGGTCTACTTTATATACAATATAGATGGCGACAATGATAGCCATCCTTTGAGGGATCGATTTATTTTAATACATAATGTAGATAACAACAATAATATAATAGTTGTTCTTCAAGGATCGGTCTATTTATTTTGATTTTGATTTGATTTTTTATTTTTATATGTATCTTTTTCTTCTTTTTTACATGAACAACCGTCCTTCGAGTGATCAATTTGTTTATGGATAGATTTTGAATTTTTTTTGCATGTATGGATGTTAGATTTACATGGGGGAGAGCTGTGAATAAATAAGTAAACCACTTATGAGGGGATAATGATGGTATAGGAGACACTCTAATACCCTTTACATGACTACCATAGGAGAATGAGAGGGTGATGGATGTAATGATTACAGGGTTCTCACCGAATGGGAGAACTTATCCATATTGAATATGATATAAGTGGAGATGTTGTACTTATATTCAAGGTCATATTAAAGTAGTGACAGTAGACCACATAATTCATATCTTTACCATGATAGATGGAAGTGGATAATTATGGAGATAAGGTCTAAAGATAAGACTATACTCATAAGTGTGTGTACTAACAATAGAATGGTCGTAAGTGCAATGCGTTAAGGGGTTTGATCTCTAGTTTACCATCAGGAGAAGCTAAATGATAAGCCATAGACCCATACTTATGTGTGATAATATGTGGTCCGATCCAATAAGCGTAAAATTTCCCTACTGGCTCCTTTCTAAGGTAGTGACATTCGATTTTCTTTTAAAACCAAGTCACCTATATTAAAATCGCGCTCTATCATCATGTGTTTATTATAAGCCCGTTGGATACGATCTTGATAGACATGATGATGCTCAAGAGAAAGAAGGAAGTGCTCATCTAATAACTCAAGTTGCATTAGATGTTCCTTCATGTAATCTTCATCGTAAAATGAATTTGCGAAGGGACATGCGTAAAGATGGCATTTTAACTTCAAGGGAAAGAATGATCTTGGATCCATACACCATAGAAAATGGAGTAGCCCCTGTGGAAGTGTGAATGCTAGTGTGATAGGCCCATAGAGAAAAGGGAAGTTGGAGATGCCAATTTCGTCCTACTTGGTCAATAGTTTTGGCCAAGATATTTCGAAGAGTTTTATTAGTGGCCTCAGCTTGGCCATTAGATTGAGGATAATACGGGGAAGAAAATCTAAGTTGGATCTTAAATGTATTGCCAATATTTTTAAGGTCCTTGTGTTTAAAGGACTTCCATTGTCTATAATAAGTTTATGGGGAATGCCAAAGCAAAGCAAATGATATGTTGATATATAAAATTAATGATTGGGCCAGATTTAGTAGAGGTGAGTGGGATTGCCACCACCCATTTAGTGAAATACTCAATAGCAGTGATGATAGAATGATGTTGTTGTGATGAATGGGGATTTATTAGACCAATAAGATCAAAGACCCATTGCGAAAAGGGCCATAAATCTTGGCAGGCTGTAAATCTTGGCTAAGAATATGAATAAGATTAGAGTGTTGTTGACATCTTACACACTTCTTTACATATTCACAAAAATTGTGATTTAAACAAGGTGAATAATATCCCAAGATAAAGAACACATTTGATAACAGATAATACACTAAAATTCCCACCACAGATACCGTGATGGATTTCTTGGATAGCTCTAGAGGCTTCATGGGATTTAAGGCATCGGAGAAGGATACCATCAATCGCACGCTTATAAAGAATATCACCAAGGATTACATAATGAGTAGCACGTTGGACAAATATATCTTAACGTTCTTATAAAGATCAAGGGGAGTAATGGATTTGGATAAATATTTAAAAAAAATTGAATACCAGAGATCCTATGAATTATATTCGATCGGATGAATCGAGATATGCCATAGAATGGTTGTTTATGATGATGTATAATAACTGAAATCTTGGACTCTCTGCGTTGAACAAGGGATAAGGGTTACAAGAGGACACCATTGTATCAGCAAAATGATTGGTCGAATGCGGGACAAATTGAATAGTGTAAGAATCGAAGGCTTTAAGAAAATGATGAGAAATATCACGATATTGTTGTAAAATATCATTTTTACACCGATACTGTTTAAAGTGATATTCTTTATTATTAGTCGTAATCACCAAAAATGTCAAAATTTATTATAAGGGCTTTGTATTATGCCATATTGTTTGTACATTCAAAATCTAATTTAAAAGATAAGAAGTTTGGGAATCCTGGTAGGAATAAGAACAAATCCTACCCCTACACCTTGTTGGGATTTAGAACCATTAAAGAAAAGATTCATTTTAAGGGGATCATGATGAAATTGATTAATTGATTCATCTGGGAAGTGATTAGAAGGAGTTTGTGTATTAGAAAGAGGGGCTTCTGCTAATTGATCCGCAATAGCTTGACCCTTAATTGCCTTTTGAGGAATGAATTCCAAGTCAAACTCAGCCATGAGAAGGAGCCATCGGGTGATGCAATCATTGTGATATGGCTTAGAATGCATTACTTTGAGGGGTTGAAAGTTAGTAACAATATAGGTTTTATGATTAAGAAGACAGTTTCAAAGTTTTGATGAAACGAAGAAAATAGAGCAACAAAATTTCTCTGCTTCACAATATTGTGTTTCACAATCATGGAGAGTACAACTGATATAATATATAGCCTTCTCGCATCCCCGATCATCACGGTGCAAAGCTAACATAGATCCTAGATCATGATTAGTTATAGAAACATATAAATAGAAGGGCTCTCCTTTGCGTGGAGGTGTGAGTACTGGTGGAGATAACAAATATCACTTAAGATCTTCAAAATACTTTTGACAGTTTTGGTCCGAATCATAGGTTATGTCTTTTCAAATAAGGTGATGAAAGGGTGACAAAGTGATCGAAAGTTGTGATATGAAGCAACGAATGTTCAAGTCGACCTTGAAGACCGAGAAGTTGCTTCGAGACCTGGAAGGAGGAGGCATTTTGAGAATTTCTTTGATTTTTTTGGGGTCAACCTCAATGCCTCTGATAGAGACAATGAAGCCAAGGAGTTTTCCAGTAAGAACTCCAAAAACACACTTCTCTGGATTGAGGCGAAGGGAGAAACAAATGAGACGCTCAAAAATTATCTCAAGGACCGAGAGATGGTCACATCTATGTTTAGATTTTGCTAAGAGGTCATCAACATAGTCCTCTACGGTTTGATGTAAGAGGTCATGAAATATATATGTCATGGCTCATTGATATGTAGCCCCAACATTTTTTAAACCAAAGGGCATGACACGATAACAAAAGGTACCCCATGGGGTGATAAAAGATGTCTTGTACTGATCTTCAGGTGCAATCAGAATTTGGTTATAACTAGAAAAATCATCCATTAAAGAGAGCATCTCATGTCCCACTGTAAGATCTACAAGTTGATCAATACTTGGAAGAGGGAAATCATCTTTAGGACATACAAGGTTAAGATCTCAAAAGTCAATACATATACAAATCTTTCCAGATGCTTTTACGATGGGTACAATGTTAGAAACCCATTGGGGATAATCAATGGGAATAATGAAGTTGGTAGATAGGATACGTTGCAATTATTCTTTCACAAGAAGAGAAATTCAAGGATGCATTCGACGAAGCTTCTATCTAACTAGTTTGGCATTGGGGATGAAAATGATGTTGTGGACAATGATGGAGGGATCAAGACTGGCATGTCCAAATATGACCATGCAAATGCTTGACTATATTTAGACAGAAATGAAGTGAAGGCTTTGAGCTCTTGAGGTGTCAAGGAATAACCTATTTTAAGGATGTGATGTTCCTGAGGAGCTCCAATAGTAATTTCAACAATGGATTCACTCAGAGATTGGATTTTTCTGGTGGATGAGTTATCTTGAGAACCTTTGGCTCCCATGTAAGAGAGACTAGAAGTGTCATCATCGCATTGAAGAATGTCAATGATAGGGGAATCTTCCTCTACCATCTCTAGATATTTAAGGGGAAAATATCGAGTTTCATTTTCAGCTTGATAAGTCACCGGTCGAGAAAGATGGTGGAAATAAAAAAATTAGGGGAATAGGAACCATATCATCTTGATCTAGATCTGTGAGATAATTGGATGGAGAAAAATCATTATCTGAGCTGGAAGGATAGTTGGAAGGAGATGAGATATTATTTGAATTTGTAGGATAGTCAAACAGAGAATAAGTGTGTTCTGAATTGGTAGTATATCCAGATGGAGAAGAAGTGGATGAATCAAGATGAATGGGAGAAGATGCAGATGTTTTGGAAGGGTGTATGGTGGGATCGTCATATCCCAAACCAAATTTTTGGCATGATTCATGGGCTTGGGAAAATATATTTCCGTGAGGGATCTGTTCATAAGCACCTAAACCAAACCCCTTCCATGCACAATGATAGAGGTATGTGTGAGTGAAAGATGGTTTACTAAGAAATCCGAAACTATTTGTATATCATTTGGCATGAAAACAATTTTTAGTGTGAGAAGAAGGTTGATCAAGGCTGCCATATACTAAATTGGTTTTGAGGGAAGAAGGGCCAAATGAGACAATTTCCCCAACATTCAATTGATACATAAGGGCCTTATTACAGGGCAAACGAGGTGATTGGGAGAAGGAAGGGTATTGAGAGTGAGGATTTGATATTCCCCTAAAGCAAGATTTTGCATTATAGTATCAGAAGAATCCGTATGAGGTAAGGTAGATGGAAGTATAGAAGAACTGGTGGATGCATCAAGAGAAAAATTGGTTTTAGGAACGAGGACATCTTTAGGTCTGTAGATCATTTGACATGTATGGAAGGCGGAATCTCAGCTTAAAGAGCATAAGTAGTCCCTTCATGTTCATATTTGATACAATGTCAAGAGTAGATGGGACGCAATGCATAGAATGAATCTAGGGATGTCCCAAAGAAGAGATTATATTGGAATTATCCTTTAATGATGTAGAAAAGTTCATGGAGGATTTTATGACCAACATGGATAGGAAGAAAAGTCTGTTCCTAATGGGGAGTGACAACATCGTTAAAGCTGCGAAGAATGGTAGGAGACTTGGCAACAATGGTATTGGGAAATTTAAGTTGATTGAAGGTATGAGAAGAAATGATATTGATACTAGCACCATTGTCAATCATAGTTCGACGGATGTAGGTGTCATCGATATAGACTGTGATGAATAATGGTAGATCATGTTCTTCTTGTGGTATCCTAGGGATTTCTAAACTTTCAAATGATATGGTAGCAGATGTTACGAAGGCATGAGCTAAATCTGTGAAAGGTTGGGGCTCATCGGAGGATACCAGGATCTATTGCAAGACCTCCATAAGAGCTTGTTTATGGTGTGGAGAGCTTTGGATAAGCTCGTAGAGTGACATTTTGATAGGGGCCTGGTGAAGTTGTTTAATAATGGTGTGTTCAATGGGGGAAGGATTCAAGGGCAGCCAGAATAGATACCTTGGCTTTAGAAGAAGATGAAGATGTTGTTGTGGGATGATTGGTAGGAGCAGTGATGACAACCTTTGGCCGTGATGGAGGTGCAAAGGCAGCAAGATCCTTAGGAGGAGGGATAATGACATAAGTCTTAGGGGTGGATGGTGAGGTAGAGTTAGAGTTATATGGCTTTGAATGGGTGGTTATCCGAACAACATTGATTACAAGAGGAGGAAGATCCTTAGGATCATCCTCTTTTGATAATATTTTGTTGGCATCATTGGTGATATCTTTATTTGGTAGTGGAATAATGATAGGATTTCTTAATAAAAAGAGTGGTTGAAATGTTTCGAATGGATACATGTTGGGATGTGGAAGTTGATGGTAGAATTGGTTTTTCATCGTTATTTTTTCATTAAAAAAATGATGCACGATGGCTTGGAGATATTTGCAATGTTCAGTGTCATGTCCAGGGGCATGGTGAAATGCACAAACAAGATTGGAATTAAACTAGGAAGGCCTTGGCATGTTTGGATCAAAAAATTTAATTGGCGGTAAAGTGATGGCTGAGGCTTGGAGTAGTTGGTGAAACATAGTGGTATAATAACCTGGTGTTATCGACGGAGAACTTTGGAATGATTCATGGGAAGGTGGTGATGTAATAATGGCTTTGGACATTGTTTTGGATTTGGAAAGGTAGATGAATGTGCTTGATGTAGGATAGTAGTGGAAGACACAGACGCCTTTGAATTTGTTTTAAGATATTGGTTGGAAAAGGGTAGTTGAATTTTTATAGTAGTAGTATGGGTTGTTAGTGGAGGGAAGGTTCCTAAAATGGAATAGGAAGATGAGGGGTGTGGTTTCTAGAGATCTTCTATTGGGATTAGTGAGGTCTACTTTTTGACAAGGATGTGAAGGAGAACACTTAGGAAATGGGGTCTAGGTCTTGTATATGAATGGGGATTGTTAGAGGGAATGACAAGAATCTCTATAGGAGGAACTAGAGATATTGAAGTGGATATTTGTGGGAACTGTGCCGATGTGTGAGTATCTAATGGTATAGAAGAAATGGGATGATAATTTGAAATTAAGGAATGCTAGAATGTTTGCCAAAAATCATTGAGTAATGACATGGCCATGGAAGAGGGAGATGAGATAGGTGATTGTAAAATAGTAGATGTAGTAGGTGTTGGTAGAAGTGTAGAAAGAGGGATTGGAAGAGAAGCTAAGGATGAGATAATAGGTAGAGGTGGGATAATTTCTGATAAGGTGATTGGGTTTAATGGAGTAGATGTAAGAGGTAATGATACAAAAGTGATATTTGCATCTGAGGAGAGGGTGGTAGGTGTTGAGAAAGATGTGAGTATAGGAAAGG
Source organism: Taxus wallichiana var. yunnanensis (assembly GCA_018340775.1). Taxonomy (NCBI): domain Eukaryota; kingdom Viridiplantae; phylum Streptophyta; class Pinopsida; order Cupressales; family Taxaceae; genus Taxus; species Taxus wallichiana. The sequence continues at coordinate 598,838,806 of CM031238.1, forward strand.
GTACTGACATGGGCATGGATGTAACTAATGTTGGCATGGAGATGAATGTTGATGTGTTTGGGGATGTAGATAATGTATCAAAGGGGACTGATGTAATGGTTGATGAAGAAGGTAAACTTGTGGGGGAAATTGGACTTTTATTGTCAGCATGGATAGTGTTTATGGTGTGGGTACTAGGGGTTTGAGATATAGATGTAAGAGCAGTCTAGTTTGTCTCTATGTGGGTGTATGATTTGGAAATGGTTGATTAAATATATAAAGGTTGATTGGATGAGGCATTCGGGTTATCCACTTGAAGTTCTCTGTGATCGACGAGTCTTCGGATAGAATCCTTGAACATCTGATATTTTTCTATGTCATTTCCTCGGACTTGATGATACTTACAATAGTGATCCTCTCGATACCACATAGGTCATGGTCTAGATTTGTTAACAAAGTTAGATAGGTGGTATTTTGATCAAGTGTGTTGTTATCAATTTTTCAAAGATGACACTATATGATTCTCCTAAGGGAGTATAATTGGGCATTGGCCATGTGAATCGTTGTTGAGTTACTATGGTAGATGTTGGGGTAGGAGATGATCTAACAATGACAGCGTTGGTAGTTGTCTTTGATTTATCATTTGATATGGATGGTCTGACAAATTTAATTTTTGGCTTATTGGTCTTTAATTTTAAATGCCCTTGTTCTAAGGCACGTGTCTCAAGCTTATCAGCCATGGTGAAAGCCTCTTCAAAAGTGTGAAATGATTGGATTTGCAAGGTTGATGAAATATGCTTAGCGCAAGAGCGCACGAAGAGCTTGATGAGATAAGTTTGAGGTAGTGGAAAATATAATTGATTTATCATATTGCGCCATCATGCGATGAAATCATGATGGATTCATCTTCAATGCAGATAGTATACAAGTCATTGATGGTTTTTTTGTGTGCAATAGTAATGGATAAATTCTCAACAAATAATTGTGCAAGATGATAAAAAGAAAATATGGAGTACTAGGGAATATTATTATACCACTCTAATGCGGGACCAACTAAAGACATGGGGAAAGTATGAAGCATCAAGTCTTGATCATGCACAATGAGATAAAACATATGTTTACATGCTTTGAGATGTTTTTGTGGGTCCTCCTTGTTGTTAAACTTGGTGAAATTTGGCAATTCCCAGTGTGGAGGATATGGTTTCATGGGCATGGATGGATGGATGGGTTCATTACATATCTGTTCATAAGAAAATGTGACTTTGGACCCTAACTTAGAGCCTCTAGGTTAGCTAACTAACCTATTAAGATTTACATGGGCTCATTAGTAAGTGCTTGTTGAGAAGTGAAAAGTGGTGGTTGGACTTACGTATGTGTGGGAATCGAGGGAATTGGTATGGGTGAGTGTAAGCTATGTTTTTGGTTGACGTGGTTGTTGATAATATGTGTGTTGGTGGGAAATAGGGGCATGATATGATTATTGAGATTGTGTAGGTTGGTGAGGTAATCTGCCGAGTGGGGGTATGGGTATATGTGAGTTGATAAATTGGATATGACAATATATGTTGCAAAGGTATTGTTGGAGAAAGTTGAGAAGTAAGGGTATAGACTTGTGATGTAGAAGGAATTTGTTGTTCGGATAAGGGATTTGACACATGGGATGGTTGAATGAAGGTACCAGTGACCATCGAGTCTGTTGTAGTGGTAGGGATGGAAGTCATGATAGTCATGTTGATGTGAGGAAGATTGGGTGGAATAGGCATGACTACCTGGGTGGTCTAGTGTGCTGATGGGTTGGTGGAGGATGACGTAAAATCATGTAAGGCCATGGACTAAGGAATTTCAGAACTAGTATTATAAGGATAGACCTACTAAAGTGGTGGGCCATCTAGAGGAAGGTGTATGTATCTTCTTAAAAGATAGTCTTGAAGGGCCATAGGGTTGGCATCAAGAATCTATCTAAATTCTGGGTCCCCAAGAGGGAAGATGGAAGTACCAATAGGCTTTGATCTGACAGAGGGTGGAGTGGCTAGCCTAGATGGGATGAAATGTTGGTCTAATGCCATAGTGTGGATGAAAGGTATTGAATGAGGTATATTATTGAAATAATGGGTGCTTGTGGGTGAGATATGAAGAAGCATGGATGATGAAGTTGTTGAGGTAGTGATTGATTGATGAAGCATTGTGTGTGGTGAGGTTATGTTCCATCTTTTTAGAAGTGGATCAAGTGATTATGGGCATACAAAGGAAATCATTTTATATCAACAAACAAGTGAGGATTTTTTTTTTTTTTTTTTAATTCAGAACATGTGTAAAGGAAAAAAATAAAATGGTGAAAGAGGACCTAGAAGAAAGTAAACTACGTTTGGTTTGAGGTAAGTTATGGCTAGGAAATGTATGAAACAATTTTTTTAGGTGATCAAATCGAATAAATGAACTAGGTGCGAGGAATGTTTCAATGTGTTGATTAATTTATGAAATTTTTTAGGCAGGTGTGTGGTGATAGGTGTGATGTAAAAAGGTAACCCCTAGTTACACTAGGTGAACAGCAGAATACATGAGTTCGTTTTACTCCCAAAATTGAAATATGAAATTCAATACTAACAATCATCCAAAATAATCGAAGTACCATGTTGAAAATATGAAATAGGGAAAACCGAGAATACCTATATAGCACTTTTCCTTTTATTTGATAGCAAGTTGAGCCAAGTGTAAGATTTAAATGATCTGGAAAGAACCTTTTGTCATATCTAGGTAAAAATGTTTGAAAGTAATAATCAGTGATCAAGAACATCCAAGGATCTTATGACTGCAAATGAGATTGACAAGAGATGATTGGAGATGTGGTTTGGGTTTAAGATTTTATCTTTGATAGGACAATCTTGTAAAGGCAAGTATGAAAATTAGTGGATATGATCCAAAAGAGATAAAAAGAATAAACAAATTATCGGGATTAGTCGAATATAAATTAAATTAGACACTAAACAATGCAATGACTATTATTAAGTAATAAAATAAATGATGATCAAATGTGAAAATAATGCAAATCGTAATACAAAATGATAGACATGACAATGTGATAATCAAATCAAAATAATAAATAACGACACGCACTAGATAAATGAAAACCTATTTTAGACTTGTAAAGATAAATGAATAAGGTAATAACTAAGCTCAAATGATAAACAATGTTATCAAAACCGATGTGAATATGTATTTATTTATTTAACAGCTCATCAAAATCTAAAGAAATTTAACTAATATACATTTATTAATGATATAAAATATAGTTATCTAATACTAATGAAATATAGTTGAAAGTTAGATGTTAATAGCTTATACAATGAGGTAAGACATTTAATCGATGGGATGGAGAAAAGGAAAATCTTATCTAATGATATATTCCAAACCAGCTGATTGCAATAAAGTGGCTTTTAGTCATTGTCCCCAAAGCTATGAATTTGATATTGAGACAGACCCAATGGGGAGACTCAAACATTAAGACCTCGTAAGGCTACATAGAAACCTACTATATCCATGGAGAGTAGTCATCTAAGCGGTGGTGGAATGTCATTTAAAAATAAATAAATAGGGAATGGGAGTCGAGTTGGGTAAGTAGGGAGTTGAATGGGAGTGAGTAGAGTAGAAGGGAGTCAGTGTAGGAGATGGATAAAATCTCAGAGTAGAGGATTTGGATAGGGAGTGGAGTGGTCCGTGGAAGCTTAAACGAAGGAGGTGTGGTGGTGGGGTGAAGTCAGAGTGGCATGGTGAGGGGTGTGGAGGATAGAGCTCATGCAGAGGAGGATAACAAGTTCTATGAATAGTTGAATATAGAGAATTATTGATGGCGGTGTGGCCTGGGGTCTTTCAAAGAAATGGGGATCACAACGATGCGTGAGCTGAGGATGTGGGAGAATTCCAAGATTTAGTGCACAAGATTCTTCACATAAATAATTCCAAGACTTTTCAATATCTTCCCGATCTCATAATCACGGCCTCTTCGAATAAAGTATTTAATAAAAAAACTAGGCATAAGTCATGAGGACGATTGGGTAAATGTGGGTATCAAAATTTAGGTGAATCTAAATATTCATATTGGAACATGATAATATGTTCCTAGATCCATACATTATATACAAGATAATACTTTTGATGGTGGTTTCTAATGCATGACCAAGTAGTTTTAAAGGGGGGAATATGTAATATTGTCTTGTTGGGTTTGATTTTATCCACGTGAAGCAAGGTGGGAGAAGCATTTTGTGTGGGAGATAGGCGCATGGAGAAGGAAGTGGAGCTATGTGAAATGAGCTGAGTGGAAAAGAAATGAAGCAGTGGTGGAGATGGGGATGAGAAGATGGTCTATGATTCGAGGAATCGGTTGGGTGAAGGGGGCGAGGTGAATGCTTGAGGTCGATGAAAGGGATTTTATGAGGGAAGGTTCTTTGGGATATGGAGGGCGTATGGAAGTTAGAGGGGAGATGTATGGAAAGCCGAGTCAACTCACATGGGAAAAGAATGGAATAGAAGGTAGGAGTGAACGGTGGATGGTGGGAGAAATGGGTATGATCAATGTGGTGTGAGAAGTATTGAGGATGGGTAAGTGTAGGAATGGAGAAGCGGAAGGTATAAGGGGTATCGGTGAGGAGGAGAAGGGTAGGTCGGGTAGGGAGATAGGGAGTAAGTTGTAGATGGGGTAACGTAGGGTAGGGTTAAGATTTATATATATATATATTTTATTATTTATTATTATTATTATTATTATATTATTATACATATATATTATTAACAAGTAGCAATAAGAATAAAATTTTACCCTGATTATAAACAAATCAATAACCGACCTTTTCAAATGAGAAATTAACATACCTTAATGGCGACATAATCAACTACATGTATGCATCACAACACATGGATGAAGATAGTACAAAGATCCTGCAAGCAAGAAAGTTAGTCTACAAACAAAAACTAGAGAGCATATTTGTAGATCAACGCGATGTCATACTGACAATAATACAAAATACAGTAATTGTTATACATACGACACCTATACAAAGTAAACAAATAGAAACATGACCAAAGCCTGGATCTAGTCCCACCGAGCGTGCCAAATGTTGATATGAGTTTCTAGCTTCCTATCTAGATGAGTGTATGAGTAATCAAGAAACACTAAACAACATCAAGTATACAAGGGCTTAGTACCTTGGAGATGACGATGGATGATATGGGCACAAAATTGATATTGGACTCGTGGTGCGATCCCAAAGAAACCCGTAGTTCACATACACTAGAAAAATAATGATTAGAAATTTTATGCGGGGCTTCCTAACAAAGCAGATCTAGGAAGCGTTAACTCCCTTAGTGGCTGTCAACCCCCATGCGATAAGAATAATAATAAAATAGAGTCCAAAATAGATAACATACAAATTGATAAACAAAAGAACCTGGAAGATACCGGTGTACAGATGGTGTTATTGATCTGATGCGTGTAACATGAATCTCATCACATGAACCAAATCACGAGCAAAGTATCATGGAAATTCCATGTGTTATCACCAAGATAGAATAATAATGATATTATAAAATGGCTAAAATTTCTCAGCATTCACCCAAATTTTCTAACTTTTTCTTCCTCCCAAATATGGGAAAAAACCCATATTTATAACTTAGATGTGAGGTTAGATTGGGGTTAACAAGTAACTGGGGTTGAGTAGAGTAACCTGAGTTAAGAGACCTGATGTGATCACGTGGGGACCATGACTTGAATTATTAGATGGAGTGGGGAGCATGATTGACATGGTGGGTGAGATAAAAGATTCCATTTTAAAAAGGGGTGTCGAATAGGTGTATTAATACTCATGGATTAATAATTTGTGGAAGATGGTGATAATATCAAAAATTTGAATTATCAAATGGGTCTACATGGAGCCCATTTGATAATTAATTAATAAAATGGATAGGATTTCATTTAATTTAAGAGAAAGAGATGCGAGAATGGAAATAGCATGAATGTGAGATGACTAAGTATTATACTCGAAAATAGGTGTCTAGAATTATAGATGTGAAAATGACTAGATGTGGATTTGGATATGATTTGATTAAGATTAGCTGATGTGGTGATTGTGAAATGATTAGATAGAGATGATGATTTTTGGATATATATGTGTTAATTTGGTATTGAGAATGAGATAACATGGTGTGATTGGATTAGAATAGACTTGATAGATAAAATAAAAACTCAATAGGGTTACCCAAATATAGAAAGGTAAAATTTCTCATAGTAAGGAGCATGCATAAGATATATTTTTGTTACTATATTGGAGTTAAAACATGAAGAGGAGGAATAATAAAACAATTCACTTGCAGCCTATGGCCAATGTTAACATATAGCTAATAATAGTTAGTCACACCTAAGATCATGAGGGAAAGATGAAAGGTTTGTTTATGCACATACTATAGACATGACATGGGGTTTAGATGTAGCCTATACAGTGGGAAATAGTTTCCCTTATGTGGTTGTCCTAGGTCTATGCCCCATCTCCGAGAAAATTCAAAGTGCTCAATGTGTGAAGTTTAATTTAGATGGGAAAGCTAATTGATGCGGAAGCTTTTTGAGGATGCATTATTTTGAATTTTCCTTTGCTTTCAATATTTAAAAATGATGATCAATGGAAGCCTTTTACTATCATGATATAAGAATGTAGCCATCCTTTGAGTGAGTGGTTTACAATTAGGGATTTTTCTTTGGATTTTTTAATTTTTTCTTTAGATGGTAGGATGAGATATTCGAGATAGTTTTCCTTTAAGGATCCAACTATAATTTTTTATAATAATTTTTTTTTTCTTTATATGAACAAATATCACTCAAGGGAGGAATCCATTTTTGATAATAGAGCTTTTGATATGGGAATCCATATTTTGTTAATTTTATGAGAGAGCTAAGGATAGCCAAGTATACCACTTGGGGATGGTAAATAAGATTTACAAGCTACACCTATGGACACTTATCATGGTTCCAGAGGTAGATAAGAAGGGATGGATGTAATTATTATGGAGTTCCCACCTAGAAGGAGGAACTTTTCCATGAGGAATGGAGCAAAGCCGTGGTGACCATATTAACGGTTATAGATAGGATAGTGAAAAATACCACATAATTCCAAACCATGACGATGAAAGATGGAGAAGGCTAATGATGGAATTTAGATCATGAAATGTGACTATTAGCATCTTTGTAGGTGTGTTAATAGTAGAAATTCCATAAGTTTAAGGCATTGAGGGGCTCCATTTCTAGTTTACCATCAAGATAGTATAAATGATAGGCCTTGAACCCATACTTATGTGTGATAACATATTATCCAATCTAGTCCTGGACAAAATTTTCTACGTTGGCTCCTTTCTAGAGTAGTGACATTCTATTATTATTTTAAGACAAGGTCACCAATGTTAAAGTTGCATTCCTTAAGATGTTTATTATAAGATGTTTGATTCACTCTTGATAGAGATGGTGATGTTGGATAGCGATTAAGTGATACTCATATAACAATTCAAGTTATGTCGACACTCTTTGACGATAATCCTTTTCAGAGATAAAGTCACAAAGAGAAACATGCAAGGATGGGATTTGAATAGAAGAATGACTTGATAACCATGGACAATAGAGAAAGGATCAGCTCGTAGAGGTGTGGATTCTAATATGATAATCCTAAAGGGTGAACGAGATATGAACGTGCCAATCTCGACCTACTTTATCAACAATTTTTGCAATAATTATATGAACAATCTAGTGGATTATTTTTGGCCATTTTCTTGAGGATAATAGGAGAAGAGAAGCTAAGGTTGATGATGAAAGTATCGTAAAGATTCTTAAGATTTTTTTAAGTACTTTCCATTGTCCATGATGATTTTATGAGGAAACCAAACAATAGATGATGTGCTAATAAAAAGAATGGACAATCTTGGTAGCTTTGGTGGATATGAGTGAAACAACCTTAACCCATTTGGTGAAGTATTTGGTAGCGGTAATTATAGAATGATGGTGCCAAGAGGGGCATGGATTTATGAGGCAAATGAGGTCGAGCCCCCATTGTGAGAAAGGCCAAATATATTGATCCAGATGTATACCTTGGTTAGGGATGTAGAGGAGATTGGAATGTTGCTGGTATTTAATGCACTTTTTAATATAATCAAAGCAACCTTGATTTATGGTGGTCCAATAGTAGCCCATCCAAAGAACATGCTTGGTGATGAAAAATCCATTAAAGTGTCCACCATTAATAACATCATGGATTTCTTGGATAACATAAATATATTCATGGGATTTAAGGATACATAGTAGAATAGCATAAAACCAATGTTTGTAGAGGATACCACCAAGGATAACATAATGGTTAGTGCATTGAATAAATGACCTCCCATTTTAGATAAGTCGAGAGGATTCTATATTAAGATAGATAATCAAATATCTTAGTATACTAGAGATCAAATTTTTGGTGTCGATAAGATTGATCTGAGAGAAGCTCATGTTTATGAGATGGTTGATTGATACGATGAACAACAACGAGGATTTTTATTCTTCAATTTTCTAAGGAATGAGAGATGAAAGAGATGACATGGTGTTAGCAAAACAATTAGATGAGCGAGGGACAATCTAGATGGTGTATTAATCGAAGGCCTCGAGGAGAAAGTTGACGATGTCCTTGTATTTTTGAAGGAATTCATTTTTACATTGATAGACTCCCTTAATTTGATTAATGATGAGTTAGGAATCACCATATATATATCGATAATTTGAACACCGAGCATGGTAGTGGTTTGGATACCTAATATGAGGGATTCATACTCAGCCATATTATTAGTGCACTCAAACATAATCTTATAGGAAATGGGGATAGGAGTTTCCCAAGGAGGAATAAAGATGACGCCCACACTTCCCCTTTCCAAAACTCAGATCCATCAAATAAAATTTTTATTTTTAGGGATATTACTCTTGGTCGATGGTGTGGGTGGATTTGACAAGGAATTGTTCATGAAGAAGTTGATTATTAGGAAGAGGGGCTTCAAAAAGTTGATTAGCAATATCCTGGCCCTTGATGTATTTTTGAGAGATGAACTCTAGGTCAAACTCAGTCATGAGAATGATCCATCGAGTGATGTGATCATTATGATAAGGTTTGGAATGCATGGATTTGAGAGGATTAAAGCTAGTGATGATGTAAGTTTTTGATTGAGAAGATAGTGGAAAATCTTAGAAGTGGTGAAGAAGAGGGCGTAACATAAATTTTCATCTTTAGTGTACCAGGTCTTATATTCCGAAGAGTACAAGTGATATAATAGAAAACCTACTCCCTTCCATGCTCATTGTGGTGTGCTAACATGTCACCTAGAGCATGGCCGGTGGGATAGATGTAAAGATAGAAAGGATACGCCTTACAAGGATATGTGAGGATAGGTGGTGACAAAATTTAAATATTGAGATCATCAAAGTAATTTTGGAAATTGGAATCCCACTTGAAGTGAGTTTCTTTATAAAGGAGATGATGAAAAGGTTGGAAATGGTTAGAAAATTGTGAGATGAAATGAGAGATTGATTGAAGTTATACTTGGATACTACGAAGTTTCTTAAGATTGGAAGGAGAAGGAATTTAAAGGATGGATTTGATCTTGGTGGGGTCAAATTCAATGCCCATGATAGAAACAATGAAGCCAAGGAGTTTACTAGTTATAACTACAAACACACACTTGGCAGGATTAAGATGAAGGAATAATTGGATAACACAAGAGAAGAGGATTTTAAGGAGAAACATATGGTTCTATAAACATTTAAACTTACCCAATAGGTCAACAACATAATCCTCTACTATTTTGTGAATGAGGTCATGGAAGATATTACTCATGGTGCATTTCTAGGTGGCCCTCACAATTTTCAAACCAAAGGACATGTCGTGATAACAAAAGGTTCCCAAGGCACGATGAAAGATTTCTTATGTTATTATTCTAGTGTAATGAGAATTTGGTTGTAACTAGAAAAACCATCCATAAGAGAAAAAATCTCATGGCCAAAGTGGTGAGGTCAACGAGATGATAGATGTTAGGTAGATGAAATTCATCCTTAGGGAAAGTGAGATTTAGGTCTCACTTTTTTATAGATATAGAGCTTTCGAGAGGTTTTGGTAATTGGTACGATGTTAGAAAATCATTATGGATAATTGATAGTTTGGATGAAGTTAGTGGAAAGAACACATTGCAATTCATCTTTGATAAGAAGGGAATTATAAGGATTTATAAGGTGGATATTTTTCTTAACCAACATGGCATTAGGGATGATGATGATGTTGTGGACAATGATGTTAGGATTGAGGTTTGGAATGTCAACATATGTCCATGTAAAGTGCTAAATATACTTTGAAAGGAATGTGCTGAAGGACTCCACCTCTTTTGGATCAAGATATTTGTCAAATTTGAGGATGCGGGGATCTTGAGAAGTCCATTTATTGATGTCGATAGTGGATTCATTGAGTTGGGTGGATGTGTTAGAAGGTAAGGTATTATGAAGATGAGAATATGCCATCCCCATGAAGGAAATAATGGATTTGTTGTCATGGAATTGATTAATATATATGGTAGGGGATTCCTCCTCTATGATGTTGGTAAATATGAGAGGAAGGTAACTAGTTTCACTTTCACCCCGATATGTGACTAGTCCCAAAGTGATCATGGGGATTAAAAAATCTAGAAGAAAGGGAAATATTGTCATCTGTGTCCATGGGGTCATTGGATGGAGGGTGTGATGGGTCAATGTTCATCAAAGATGCATATGTAGTATGTGTGAGGGATTCAAACTTATCATGAGGTTTACGAGATCGATTATGATAAGATTGTGCATGCCTTGCTCATAATTTCTAAGAATGAATCCCTTCCTTACATGTGATGGAGGTAATTGTAAATGAAGGATTTGTTGTATATGAATCTGAATCCATTGGTATATGGCTTAATGTGGGGTTGATTGTCGATGTGATAGGTAGGATGATCAATGCTACCATAGAAAGATTGGTTATTAGATGAGGTGGACTAAAAAAATGATATCCCTAATGTTTGGTTGATATATAGGAGCTTTATTGGGTCTACTGAGTCAATTAGGCATGTGAAGAGAATTGAGGTCACGGATTTTATAATCCCCCAATGAAAAATGCTACATCACAATGTAAAGAGATTCATCATTAGGTAAATTTATGTAGGTATATATGAACTAGTGGATGCTTATAAGGATGAATTTGGCTTAGGAATGAGCACGTCATTTGGTCGATAGATCATGTGGCATGCTTTGAATGTTGGGATATCTATAAGGAGTGAAATATTTTTCCCTCATATTTATATTTAAGGAAATAATGGAGAGTGTATGGGATGCGGTGCATGGCACAGATCCATGGGCATCTAAGTAAGATGTTATATTAGAACTCCCCCTCAACAATGTAAAAGAGCTCATGGAGGAGTTTTCACTAACGTGGATGGGGAGGAAAACCATGCCCAAAGTAGGAGAAATAAATTTTTTGAAGGCCTCGAAGAACCGTGGGTGATTGAGCGACATTGAATTCGGGAGGTTTAAGTTGGTTGAAGGTATGGGATGAGATGATATTGATGTTGGCACCATTTTCAATCATAGAACTTCAAATAAAGGTGTTCTTGAAACAAATGATAAATAAAAGAGGAAGATCATGATCTTCAAATAGGATATCAAGAATTTTGGAATCATATAAAGAGATGGCGGTGGAAGCTATGAGGGATCTAATGAGTGGCACAAAATTTATGTTTCATCAATGGTAATTGGGATATGTTCAGAAGGCTTTAATAAGATCACGCCAATGCTTGGGAGAGCTTTAGATGATCTCACAGAGAGATATTTTAATAGGGGTATGGTGTAATTACTTTACAATATTTATCTCAATAACAACGAGATTTTGGGTACATAGAGTGGTTAGGATGGATACCTTAGCCTTGGATGAAGAAGGAGATGGAGTGAACTCATTTAAGGGAGCGATAATGAAAAATATCTAGATTTTGGATGGGTAGATGGTTAAGAGTCATGAGGGTGAGAGTTTGTGGTGATGTGAAAAACATATATAAAAATAGGGGTACTTTCTTTTAGAAGAGTAGAGTTTTTGCTAGGATGCGATGAAGGATTTGGATCGAGGACCAGATTTGGAGGCCTTGGAAGTTGTAGATTTGATTTGAGGGTCACAGTTAGATGGATGAGATAGTGGATGCAGTGGGATGTTATTCTTTGATGATAAGATCATTTTATTCCATGAGGTTTTGGATGAGGTTTGAAAATCCCTTCAATGTTCGATGTCATGTTTGAGCACATGATGATAGGTGCAGATGGTTTCAAAATAAAACTACACAGGATTCTGCCCATGTGAGTCAAAGGACTTGGTGGGGGGGAAGGGTGATTTTGGATGATTGGATGAGGTGATGAATGGTTTTAGTATAAGATACAATGGGGTTTCTAAATACGGTGTTTCATGGATTGTGGATGGATTTGATTTAGGAGAGGTGGATCAAGGAAAAATAAGTGTTTTACTTTGGTGAGGCTTTGTAGAGGGTCCTTGGATATTGATTTGGATTTGTGATTAGGAGTAGATGATTTTGATTTAGATTTGGGGAAAGAATAGATTATTTTGATTCATATTTGGAGAGAAGAATAGATTAATTTTATTCATATTTGTTGGTAGGATTGGATAATTTTGATTCAGTTTTTGATGGGAGAAATGGATAATTTTCTTTCAGATTTTTTTGGGAGGAATAAATGATTTTGATTCATATTTGGTTGTGATGGGGGATTTGGATGAAGGGAAAGGTCCCAAAATAGAAGGTGGAGGACCTAATATAGATTATTGTATGTTCGATTGTTGTTTGTATTGATGGTTCTTTGAAGGGGGAAGCTCCAATTTCTTGTGTTGATGAGTGAGGCATTTTTCAATGGGAGTACCAAGGTTCTTAGATTTTTTTGTGGGGTTTTACCCTAGGCATGGATCATAATGATTTAAATAATGGGAATGTATCGGGTGTGGGCTTATATGACTTGGATGTAGGCAGATTTGCAGATGTAAGGATTCAAGATGAAGATGGTTTTGGATAACACAATTGGCAGCATGAGAAGAGGTTAAAGATTGTGTGGGATTTGGTGGTGTTGATGTATGAGTAGTTACACTTTTGGTGGTGAGGATGAGATTGTAACTTCACTTGTGATAGATTCAAGAGGGAATGTCCGTTGAAAATAGATGATGTTGATACAACCATGGATTAAGATGTGTGTTAGGTATGTGTATAGATATATGTGGAACTATAGACGTAGGTACGAATGTAGAGGTAGGTGTTGAGATATATGTGGATATGGTAGATGTGGGTACAAAATTAGATGTGAATATAGGCATGCATTTAGAGGTGGATGTTAAGATAGGTGGGGATATGGATGAGGGTATGGATGCGTATGTAGAGGTACATGTTAAGATAGATGTGGATGTGGGTATGGATCTAGTTATGGGTAAGTATGTAGACATGATTATAGGTGTAGGTGTGGATGTTGAAGTATACATGGGGATAGATGTGGGAGTATTAGATGTGGATATAGTAGATGTAGCATTAGATATTGAAGTGAACGTGGATACAATAGATGTGGGGATAATAGATGTGGGAGGCGGTGTTGAAGCCTTAGTTAAAGTATTAATTGTATGGGTATCGGGTGATTGTGATGTGATGAGGCTGGATTGATAATTCGGTGGATAATTAGGAAGGCTGCTTGAAGACATCCAATGGTTGGTTAGGAGGAGCATTAGGATTTTCCAATTGAAGTTCCCATGATCGATAAGATAATGTACTAGGTATTTTAAGGTACGAAATTTTTGATATCATGACCACAAAGTTGATGATGTTTACAAAAGTGGTCTTCACAAAACCATGTGGGTTTGGGACATGAATCATCAATGGGGTAGATAAGAAGAAGCTATATAAGGTGCGCAACCATGAGTTTATCAAAGATAGAACTATATGATTCTCAAAGGGAGTATAGTTAGGGGTTGATCAAGGAGCCCTTTGTAAAGTCTCGACATGAGACATAGATTCGATGAGGATTTGGCCATGATGAAATCAAGTTGTATTTTTAGATTTCGTTATGGGTGGATTACTTTGTGAATTTGATTTTGGTATTGTTGGAGTGAACGTTAACATGGCCTCGCTTAAGGGCGCATAACTATAATTTGCGGGCCATGGTGAAGGCCTCTTAGAAGGTTTGAAAATATTAGATCTGGATTAGATATGCTTCACACATGATTTAGAGAATATTTTGATTTGAGTTCATTTTGAGGACGAGAGAAAGAAAATTGATTAATGATGCCACACCACCTAACGATGAAGTATGCGATGGATTATTTGTCAAAAACTTTAATGGCATAGAGGTTGGTGATGGTGATTTTATGCACAATATTGGTAGATAATTTCTCTAAGAAGATCTGCACAAGTTAGGTGAAAGATAAGATAGAATAATGAGGAATTCCATTGTATCAGGTTGAAAGAGGGTCCAAAAAATGTCATGGGGAAAGTGTGATGCATGAGGTATTGGTCATGGGAAATGAGATAACATGAATTATTGAAAGAAAAAGGTGTTGTTAGATATACTCTTTTCTATTGAACTTGGAAAAATTAGGAGCTCCGGCGTGGAGGATAAGGCTTGATGAGTATTGATGGATTAATAGTATTGTTGCAAATTTATTTGTAAGTTAAAGCACTCTTAGGACTCAAAGTAATGGATTTTACATTTTCCATTCTACTTAGAAAGGCTTGCATGGGGTCATTGGATGTATGAGGATGAGGAGTTGATTGATGTGGTTGTGATTGTAAGAGGTAGATGGGTTGGGTTATGGGTAAGATTGATATTGTTGAGGATAAGTAGGAGTTTGTGGAGGTGGTTGATAAGGAGGAAGATAGTTGAATTCTTTTGATTGGATTGATTTTGAGATAGGATATTGCTAAGGGATATAATTTAATGAGTAATATTGAGATGGTTGTTTTTAAGAGACAAGAGGATTGGATTGTGCTTGCATGGGGTGAGTTGGATGAGGTGGTTTGGATGTGTTTCTTTGGGAAACATTTGTTGAAAGGTACTTTGGAGTGGAGGCTAAAATGAGTTTGAGTTAATTATGAAGGATGGGGTTGTGAGGTAACAAAATTAGCATGGACGTGAGATGTGAAGGAGAAAATGAGCCTTGAATGTGTTGCTCGGGTAATGGAGGAAATAAATGGGATTCATGAAGAGTTTGGATAGGGTTATTGATGACAATGGTAGATGAAGAATCGATAGGGATAGAAGATGTGGGGGTGGTATTGATACGAGGTATATTGGGTTGAATAAGGACCACCAATTAAGTAGATTGATGAGTTTGAGAGACCGGGGTAGAATACTCATGAGGGACATGTTCATTTTGGACTAAAGCCAACTAATTCATGGCCCTAGAGAATAAAACAACAAGTTGATAAGTGATGACTTTGGTAGATTTGATTTGTGAGTGATAAGTGTAAAAATGCTGAAGGGGAGGTCCATTAATAAAGATATTGGTGCATTTTCAGATTAGATAGTCATGAAGGGAAACCAAATTAGCATCAAGGAGCTCCTGAAACTCCAAACATCTGCGAGGGATGGTGGGAGGTCTAAATTCTCGTAGGGAAGTGGTAGATGGGGGTGTAGCTAGTCTAGAAGGAATGGAATGATGAGAGATAAAGGGGTTAGTTTTGACATGGAGATTGGTTTTGAAAACATGGGTCTCATAAGGAGGGACCATAGAAAGGATGGTTTGGGAAACCGTAGACACATTGATCATAGGTGTAGATGAAAAAAGGTAAGTGTGGAAGTTTTTTGGGAAATATTGTTTGAGATGATCATGTTGATGAAAGAGGATGATTATTCCCTATTTTGGATTGAGAACAAGTGATAACATGCATGAAACAAATAAGGAATTATGTAGATTATCCATATGATATGTAAATTAAAAAAAAAATTGTATTATTTATTTAGAGAAGTGTGAACAAGAAAAGAAATATTCTCAAAGGGAACCTAAAGAAGTGGAAATGTAAGGATGGCTTCAGGTTTGTTAAGGCTGACATCATCGATATAGCTAAAGTTACTTGAGGTAAAAAGCGGTGATAATTACCGGTACTTGGCTTGGTATTGGGGCCTACCCCACACTTCATTCACCACAATGTTAAGGGTGTTGGGCGCTTATCCTTTATCCCGATAATAAAAATATATTACATGACCCAAACACCATGGTAGATTCCTTATTGGATGATGAAATACCAATAATTCCACCTAGTAGAAGATGCTTATATGTGTTGATTTGTTTGTGTTTAGTTGTGTGAAAGAAGTGTGAGTACAAACGATTGCCACATAATTAGACTATGTTATCAAGAAAACATTAAGAGGTGTTCTTTTTAGATAATTTTTTTATATTCAATGAAATCACACAAATGAAGGAGGAAGAAGTGATAGAAAAAGGAGAAATTAGGGAGAAAAAGGAGAATACCTGGATAAATGATGTTTTCCTTTTTTATAAAAATTTAAACACAATCGTTGTTGATCAAAGAAAGAAAAACCCCAAAGTTCTTGGGGTGATAATGTCAAGTGGGGATACCTTTTGGTGGACCACCACTTCACCCCCTTTTTCTTAAAGTTTATTTTTAATAAACTTTATGATTTGGTATTTCACAATTAGAGTGAAACAAAAAGACTACTTCACCCATCCTATATATATAGGATGATCCCTTATGAGATTGGAATTATGAATGCAAGGAATTATAATGAGAGATGTTTATTAAGATTGTTATGATCATTGAGATCATTATATTGTAATTGTGACGAACTGATCTGTAATTAGTTTTGAAGACCAAGGAGTGAAGTGGAAGTGTTAGGTTAAAACTTATGAGAAAATATTAATACATGAAGTACTTTATTTCAAAGTGGGTTTTTTTCTTCATGTTTGCCCATTATAAATCTAATGTTCCCATATATGTTCTTTACTATTATTTTCTTTCAACTCTTGTTATTACATTATGTAATATGCAATATCTAAACATCTAAATATATGGATAATTTAACTGGTCATCATAATCTATAATATTTGGAAAATGTATTCTGTGGATATATAATTTTTTAATTATATCTTCTGGTACTTTCTCTAACATGGTATTAGAGCCGGTGGCTATACTTATGCAGGTTAGATTTGGATGTTTTTCTAGTTTGGAGGATTAAAGAACTTGGGGTTTTTTAGATTTGTGAAACCATATTTTTTGTCATCGACTTCAACCTAATCAGGTGAAAATTTCCAATTCCCACCCAAATATTTTTGAAATATTGGTTAATTGGTTATTTAGATTTTTTTACATAGATCTATGTTTCGTGGCCCTAGTTCTTAGTTCTTTCTCTTTTGAGTCATCCTGTAGATATTTCAAATATTTTGCGCTTGTTTTATATAGTCATTATAGTTATGGGTCTTATTTAAAATATGTTCTTTTATTTTGTTTTTTATTGGGCTTGTCTGCAGTAAAGTAAATATTTCTTTAGAATCGCTAGCTTGGTGCTTCTAAGTCTTCCTTACCTTAAAATATTAATTTTTGTGAAGTTTTGATATTGCAAATATTGGGCCAATAATATTTTTCAGGTAGTATCATTGTGTCATATCTTTAATAGATCCTTATGACAAATGTGACATTCAAGCCAATCATTAAGCTCCATATAGCTTTGATGTGTCATATTTTTTATTAATTCTTTTTGTCTTTACGAAGTTTGAGCTAATCATTAAGCTCCATATAGAATTTCTATGTCATATTTTTTATTAGTTCTTTCTGTCTTTGTGAAGTTTGAGCCAATCATTAAGCTCCATATAGCTTCGTTATGTCAATGTTTTTATTAGTTCTTTCTATCTTTACTTAATTTTGAACCAATCATTAAGCTCCATATAGCTTCACCGTGTTATTTTTTTAATTTATTTTTGTCAGTTACGAAGTACAAACCAATAAGGTTGTTCCATGCTCTTCACAAATTCTATCTTTTTTTTTTCTAACTCATGTGAAATATAATCCAATAGAAAATATCAAGTATTTTATTATTTTGCATTATCGATCTTTTGTTTTCCTATTTTTGTCAAATGAAAAATATGATCCAATAGAAAATATCCAAGTATTTTCTTATTTCATGTTGTCAGTATTTTGTTTTCCTATTTCTGTGAAATGTGAAATACGTATACAATAGAAAAGCTCCAAGTATTTTTTTATCTCACGTTGCCGAGTCTTGTGTTAGCTTGCTTACATCACTTATGAAATTTGAGCCAATAGAATTTCTATAGGTCTCTTCACATTTCATATTATCATTCATTTTTTAATCATGGTAGTTCACCATTTTTAGATCCTTCATCTTTCTTAGAAGTACGAAAAGAGAGACTTTAAGAAGACTCCATGTGTGTTCAATTTTGCTTTGGTCATTTAGGCTAAAAAAAAAAAGTTCAAACTAATAGAAAAACACAATGTACATTTGTGTTTTTGCTTTATCATTCTTTGAAAGTTGTGAACCAATAAAACATGTCCACATTCTTTCACATTTTGTCTATCCTTTGTTATAACCATGTTAGAGTGTGAAAAAGTGATCCAATAAGTTGTTGACACGTGTGCATGGTTTAAAAATCTATTTTTACTATTAATTATCTTTAGACTTGTTTATTGCACTTCCAAGGGTGCTCTAATAGAAAAACACCACATGTCTTTTTATTTTTGTAGTGTTAGTTTTTTTGTTTTGTGACATGTTCATTTTATTTTTCATCGCTATTCTTTCAACCTGTTGTGGACTTGATAAACTATTTTTCTTAGTTTATTTTGGAGACTTTGTGTCTGCTTGGGGATCTATTTTAGAAGGTCAACATGTGTCAAATTTTTCTTTATTCATGGTATTTTTAAATCTTCTTTATACTACATTGTTTCAAATATTCTTTATTCTCGGGTTTAAAAATTATTGGTGTATCAGTAACTTTAAATTTTTCTATCTTTGTGGATTTCAAAATTAAAAATCCTTAGATCTATGTTCTCTGATTTTATTTTTGAATTTTGTTATTTTTTACGTACGTATACTATTAAACAAATCGTAGCTTGTTTTTTATCTCTATCATCTCTCGAGATATAGATGTGACTCATTTTTAGTTGTATTTTTCTTCTTAGTTGCCTATGCATTTAAAATGGTCGATAATTCTAGTTTCTCAATGGATAAATATTTGATATTAAATGGAACTAATTAGGATATTTGGAGAGTTAGATTAAAATCCTCTTTCATGGCTATAAAGCTATGGGATCTTGTAATCAGGTATGGAAAAATGTCCCACTTTGGTAGGCTTACAACCCCTACGAGATCTTATCTCCTTCAATCAAAGATCGTAGAAATATCTAACCATCCTATCGCAAAGGATAAAAGATAAATTTTTATGCATATAGGTCATAAGGATTCTCCCACTAATTCATGGAATAAATTAGAGACTATGCATGAAGGAAGTCATATTTCCAACATAATCAAGCTAATTTTAGAATTGTTTACAACTCCCATGAAGGGGGTGAGAAAATAGTTAATTATCTATCTAAAATTAAGAATATTAAAGCTTAGTTGGCTAGATATAATTTTGAATTGTTTTAAGATAAGCTTCTTTATTTCATTAGTTAGATAAATATTCATGAAAAATTTAGGAACTATATCTTCATTCTTAACTCTAAATATCAAATGAGAATGACCTGCCTGATTTGGATACTCTGTCTTCTTTTTTAATTCAAGGAAAATGGGTAATGGAGAGTTTTTATTCAAAAGAGAATTCTGTCAAAAATTTTTATCTCAAAATCATAAACCTTCTCAAAATAGGAATAATAGTAATCCTAATCGAAATTGAACATCGATCAAAATTTAAACCGAATCCTAAATCTAATTCTATTAAAAACAATCAGAACTTTAAATTCAAATTTAATGGAACTTGTAACAAGTGTGGAAAATTTGGTCATAAAGAGTCTGATTTTCATGTGAAAGCTAACAAATTTGTTAAGAATACTAGAAATAGTAAGCCTAATAGTCAAAAGAAAAATCATGCAAATATTGATGAGAAATATATTTCCTTGTATACTTCTCTCTCAACTTAAAATGAAAATGAATGGATCCTAGATAGTTATGCCTCTTGGCACATGCCCTATATTTCTTGTATCCTCTCGATGTTGTAAAATGTGAGGAAAACATATATCTAGGAGATAATTCTATCATTAGATATGAAGGTTGTGGGAATGTTAAATTGGAAAATGGGGTAATTAGGAATGTCTTGTATGTTCCTCAGTTGAAAAATAATCTTTTGTCTTTCTCTCAGCTAACTAAATAAAACTATAAAGTTGTTTTGTTGTAAGATAAATGGTATGTAAAATATAATCTTAGTAATGTTATTGCTTCTGTTATTAGAAAAATGGTTTATATATTTTTGATGGATTTGTTTTTAAATATTTATTTTCTTCTTCTTCTAGAAATGATATTCACTTTGGCATGAAATATTAGGTCATGTGAATTTAAAAATTTTGTATGAAATTTCTCACCTAAATCTTGTAATTGGTTTCCTAAGATGAAATATGATCATGAAACATGTGAAAGTTGCCTACGTGGTAAGAAACATGTTGAACCATTTCACAAACATCACGATCCAAATTCCTCTCAATTATTAGAGTTGATTCACAATGATGTGAGAGGTCCACTTGAAGTTCCTTCTCTCAGTGGATATTTGTATGTGGTTTTATTCATTGATGGTTTTTTTAGGATGACATGGTCTTATTTTATTAAGAAAAAGTTTGATGTCTTGCCTAAATTTAAAGATTTCAAGGCCTTAGTTGAAAATTATTCTAATATGAAAAACAAAAAGAATGAGAATTGATGATGGAGGTGATTATGTTAGTAAATAGTTTGTGAGTTATGTGTCATGTGGGATTCAGATAGACTTGACTAATCCATATTCCCACGGTAAAATGAAATGACATCGCATAAAGGAAAAATATGACCATCTTAGAAATTGCTGAGGACTATGATTCATGCATAAAATGTGCCTAAGTTTTTATGGGTAGAAGTTATGAACAGTATAGTCTATATATTTTTATAGAGTTCCTAAAATATCTATTCATCAAGCCACTCCTCATGACGTATAGACAAAGAAAAACCAGATATCTCCCACTTAATAATATTTGATAGTCCTTCTTCTATCTTCATTCCAAAAGTTACAAGGAAAAATCTTGATCCAACCTCCTATTCTTGTAGTTTTTGTTAGTTATGGCTATAGAAATAAAATTTTAAGAGTTTATGACCCTTCAAGCATTACATAGTTGAAAACATGAATGTTGATTTTTGGAAAAGACATTCGTATTGCTTTTTGTGAACCATCCTTTATTTCTCTCGAAATAGAGCATGATAATCCTCCTCCTAACAATATGTCGAGGTCGATTATCATGATCTAGATATGATTGATATTGAAGGGAAGGCATATCAAAATGTCTTACATCTCAAGATTCTTAAATGAGATCAAAATATTGTTAAGGATTCTAATCTTGTTATTCTTAGAAAGGTAACTCATAGTCATAATTCTTTTCTTTCCTTGATGATGTATATGAGGTTGAACGAAAATATTTTTAAGAATAATATCAAGATGATAAATGGATTCAAGCTATGAAAGATGAATACAATGTTTTGATTAAAAATAACACTTGGGAACTAGTCCCTCCTCCTTCTAAGTGAAACATTGTAGGATCTAGGTGGTTATATAAGATCAAGTATAACTTTGTAGGAGAAATTGAAAAATTCAAGGAAAGGCTGGTAGCTTGTGGTTTCACTCAGTAACTTGGTCTTGATTATATTTATACTTTTTCTCTTATAGCTAAGTTGAGAACTATTAGAATTCTTATTTCTTTAGCTTCACAAAATGGTGATAGATTCACCAAATGGATGTTAAAAATGTATTTCTTAATGGTGATCTGAAAGAAGAAAACTACATACACCATCCTAAAGGTTTTAAAGAACTTGGTAAGGAACTATATGTTTGTAAAAGAAAAATACTTATTTGGTCTTAAACAAGATCGTAGATATTAGTATGCTAAAATTAATAGTTTCTTTCGGGATCTTGGATTCAAAACTTCTTTTCGATAATGATTTGTTTGTTAAGTTTCAAAATAATCATATTATCATTATTTTCTTGTATGTTGATGATATATTGATTACTAGCAATGAAAAAAATTAATTGTTAGAATCAAAGAAATATTAAAAAATGTTTTGGAATGACTGATTTGGGTCCGCTAAATCATTTTTAGGTATGGTTATATTTCAGGATCATACATCAATTGGTGTATCTCAATCTCGGTATGCTAATAATTTACTTATAATATTTAACATGACTAATTGGAAACCTATCACAATTCCTATTGAAGTTAATGTCAAATTGGATCCTAAACTTGTATGTGCTAAATTTGATCTTACTCGTATAGACTACTTGGTAGTCTAATTTATTTTATTATTACTAGGCATGATATTTCATATGTTATAGGAGTTGTTTCTAGATTCATGTAGGATCCTTATGAGGATGATTGGAGATTGGAAAAAGAATTGTGAAATATGTTAAAGGAATAATTAATTATGCTTCGTTTTATTATTCATGTAATGATGCACAATTATTTTTCTATTGTGATACTTGAGCTTCATGGGGATGTTATAGATAGAAAATCTACTTATGGATATGTTTTCAAGATGGATTTAGGTGCCATCATTGGAGTAACAAGAAGAAACCAACAATTTCTATCTATTCTCTTTCAGGCGAGTAGAGAAGTGTTAAAGAAGATGAAATGAAAGCTATGTGGCTAAAAAGAATTTTGGATGAAATGCATATGGGAATTGTTGACAATTTTAAACTTGTGCAAAAATGGGAAACTTGAAACTTTTTTTTCAATGGAAGGAATTGATGAATGAACCTAACTAGGGGCATTTACAGTTAAATTATGTTTTCAGTTAAGTGAATCAACAAGGTAAAATGCAGCTATGTGTGCTATTGTCAAGTGAAACATCTCACATATGTTGTTATCCCATGATCACTATCATAAAAATGTACAAAATCTCTAAAGAACTAAAGAACATCGTTGAGGAAAGTGGGGATAGAGGAAGACTGAGAAGTTGGATTCAAAAACAACAAACGTAGTTGTTGTTTGCATTTCTGAGAGTTCATTTTTTAAGTTACAAGTATTTTCTATTTGATCATTTCCTATGATTAATTGTTATTATGTATGTTATTGAGTTATTTAATTCATTGTAAAATCATTACATAACATAAAAATTGAAAGTAAAAGGATGTACACAACTCAATTACAGAAATAATATCACTTATTCATCAAGGAAATTCAATGTTTCCCACACAAGCCGTGGGATATAAATTACAACTACTAAAATAAGATATACATGTGTATAATACTAGAAAAAAATGAATGAAGAAGGAACCCATCATTGCGTTGGATTTTTCATTTGGTCTTTATTATTTCAGCTCCATATTTTGAGCTTCATCTTCTCTATATCACTCCATTGTAGAAATGTAACTAAAAAAGAAATAGAAAAGTGTCGATTTGAGCTTGGGATTCACTCTACATGCCTGTGTTTCTAGTCTCAGGAAAATGGACCTCTTAAGATCAAAAGTATAAGGTACATCAAGGTAACATATGCAGATTTTAGAAAATAGTGTTTTCAAGAACACATAAGATTTCGAGAATCATGTAGAAAAAGAAGCTGAAATAAAAGAAACTATGGAACATAAGAGAGGAAAAAAAGCCTAATTATTTTCTAATAATTTTCTTAAGTGTACAAGTATAGGTTATAGTAGAAGAAAATAAATGCACATTTTAAAATTTTGTTCTATCTATACAATTGAAACAGAATCTCAAAGTACATGTCATCACCATTTGTCATCATCCAAATTATTTTTTTAGAAGTATGTCAAATAAGAGAAATGACAGTGAAGGAAAGGTTTCTGGATTTGTTTCCTAATTATTTATTTTGGTATAACAAGTAAAGGTTTTAGATCAAATTCTAAGTACAACTCTCTAAGAAAATGACAAAATGATCAAAGGATAGATATATGTAATCAAATTGCAAGTATTGTAGGGTTCTAGCAAGCACAAATACGATTTTAATGGCTTCAAACGTAACTTTCTAGGACCCATGAAATACTAAAAGGGTAGTTGTAATCACTCATAGAAATGTTATTCAAATAAGGGATGCAAGTACATTTTTCTAGCTGCGAAGGGCTGCTATGATCTTCAAGTAATTATAAAAGTTGAAATCTAGCAGACAACGCAATGTAATCAAAGCTAAAACAAATTACCAAGCCCATGGAATGAAATATTACGGTCATCACAAAGCACCAAGCTGTTTCAAAATGATAAGATAAATTTGGAATTAAAATGAGAAAATAAGAGATGAAGGTGATTGAATAAAGAGAGTAAAAATATACTACAAAACAAAGTTCAAAAGCTTATTGTTACAACATTGAATGGGTACAAAACTTACTATTATACAAGTAAATATTTTTAGCAAAATAAGTGACTATCTCGATTACAACATTTTGGGATGCCATCAACTCTCATAACCTTATACAAACAACCACTATAGAAAGCCACAATTTAAAAAGCATGAAAATATCCATTCAAAGAATAAAACCATCATTATACAATATTTCAAAATAGTTATTCATACACAATAGGAGTTTATGTTGCCAAAGATATATATTCTTTAATGAAAGGAAATCATTAAGGAAACCTCTCATTCATTTGAGTCAAGAAACTCATAGAAACTTGCAAAATTCAAAGAATAGATCAAACTTTTGAGTGAAGCACATATTTCCTTAAGAAATCAAATTTCAGATCGTATCGAAAAATCAACACTAAAAGAACATTTCGGTGTTGAAAGAGATGATATTTATGAAATGGAGCATCTTACAATATAGGTTCGAAGAAATAAAAATGTAAGAACATTATTGAGAGATCTTATAAAAAAATCTTCTTTTAGAGATTTACATTGTACAACGCTTAGGTGTTAAGGTTTGTTGTTGAAACATAGAGAAATCAAATGAGAATGAAGTGATTTTTGACATTGTATTTTGAGAAAAAAATTCTATTTAGAGAAAACACCAAGTCCAAGACATACAAACTAGTAGTGAGGAAGACAACCCAATGGACAAGGCAAATGCTACAATACTAATTTTTCATAACATCAAGCAAGATTTTACATTTAGTAACAAATGATTGAAGTCAAGAACATGAAAGAATGAAGCTGCTTTGAGAACAATTAAGCTATGTCAAAATGTTTTCATTTTTAGAATGATCAAAAGAAAGAAGTAATATTCATACAAGCAAAGTACATGTACCAAAAAGAGGAAACTTCATATTTTTAAAGCACCATTCAACACACCAAAAATATCAAATCCAAGGTTAATGATCAAATTGTAGCATTCAACAGATTTACAAAGTATCCATGGGATCATAAACACTTTGTTTGATTTTTAGCTACAACAATAAGTAGGAATAGATATATCATCTTGTAAATAATGAGAGGGCAAGATCACATTGTGCCAAAGAAGACATCAAATTTAAAAGTGAAGCTATAATGTACGAGTGCCATTTTAAATTATAAAATGTCATTATAGCCTTTCAAAGAGTTGTATAAAATAAAAGAATATTTCCAATTATACAAGATGCATATTTCCAAATCAAGATAAGTATAGTTTTAAAAAAGTTTTAGAATATAGGTCTTTGGCCATCCAATTAAAGATTTTCAAAATTATCAACAAAGGAGATAATTATATTCCTTTAAGGGATGTATCATAGATATTTTGTAATTGAAAAGGTGACTCGACATATTCGGTGAACAATTACAACAACAATAAATAAATCATTCATATTTCAAATGTGTATCAGCGTAGAATATAGTTTACAATTCATCAAATGAGAAGCTCTTGCCTACAGATAGCCCATTACCAAGTTGTAGGAAACATTAACTATGAATAAAATAATCAAATTTTCTCAAACAAATTTCAATTTTACAAGTTCATTAGAGTGATGGTGAGTTCATCTTGATAGTTTTTCGTTCAAACAAAAATGCATAGATGGCATCAAATGATCGAGAAAAACATGAATAGAGATAAAAAATAGCCCGTTTAGTTTTTTAGAAGCTTTTCCGGGAAAACAATGAAGGCAAGTAACAAATAAAGGGTTTAACTTATCAATGGTGGCCATATTTTAAAAAAAAAAAAATCCATGAGTTCAAATGAACAAAGTAGAGCTCAATACATACACCACATCGATCTAATTGGCCTTAGAGCACAAAACGAGACCCATAATGTAAACATGAATAATGCAAACCCTAAAGGTGAAAATAGAAAACCCATACTAGAAAGGGTTAGATTTTTATTTCAACAAATGCACAACTTGGGCTCAAAGGGAAAGTATAACAAATATCGTATACCCACATCAACAAATTCTAGATTTGGCAAGTATCAAAGAAAAATGGAATACCTAGAACCAAAATAAAATTACCCGGAACTCAGAGCATATATCCATGATAACCCAACAAGAAATAAGAAAAGTTTGAATTCTTTCTAAAGATGTATAAAATACCGAGAAGGTCAAATTGATCTAAATTAATTTGAAACTTCCAACAAAGTGTAGATTCATGGCTGAATTTGCCAACTTACTAGTCACAGAAGCGAAGACAATAAAATCCTCGAGTAGAGTTGAAAGAAATAGAGGCCTAAAAGTGTTTACGAGTTTGAGAATCTACCACGGTGAAAAATATCAAGACCGAAGGGATGTTTAAACATTTTAGTATCGAATCAAGGGAAACAACAAAATAAAATTTCACCAATGCAAAATAGTAGCTCAAAATATTTCCTTTTGGAATAAAGAGCACTATAAATTTTGTGCACAAAAAAAAAGAACCCAAATAATTACACCCATAATTCAATTGAAGACTAAGTTTTTGAGTTAGCAGAGAAGAAGACCATAAAAAAATGTAGGCATGCACTACCAAAAATCATAAAGCTAAAAATGGTTAAAAATGGCAAAAATTCAGAGATACACTCCCAAGGATCACCACGAGAGACCATAAATAGGCATAATATTGAGATTCAAGATCAAAAAATTGGCATTTGAAAAAATTCGGCATGACTTTGTTGTTAAGGAGAGTGAAATCAAAATTACCAAATGATTAGATTGACAAAGTTTTTACCCAAACCAAACTTTACGAGTTAGCACATCGACCATCCTAGATCAACAAAGTATAGGATTGGACGGTGATGGATGCAAACTAAAATGCATCCCCTAGTGAACTAGTAACAAGATGAAATGTTCAAATCAATCAAGTACAATAATAAAAATCATGAAACATTTACTATCTCCAATACAAACCCCACGAGGTTAAAAAAACTTTCCTAGATCAAAGGTACATAAATGGATGTCACATATCATTCTAGTACAATGATCGCGGTAAAAATTAGATAACCAAAATCAATGCTCTCAAATCTTACCTCACGTAACCTAACTCATTCAATGGATAAGATCAATTATTCAAATCGACACAAGTACAAGATCAATGGATAGGGATCACTTTTTTATTTTTAATACAAATTTAGTGTTTCTTAGAGTTATCAATAAACTCAACTATTGGTAGGTGCTCAGCGACATAACGAATCAAGGGCCACTACCTCATGGAGACGGGATGAATCTTCCGAAGCTTAATGATTTATCAAAAATCATTCTTGAAACTATATTCCATGAACTATATGATTACTAAGGATGCCCAATTTGCACAATCAAAGCTCAATCAACAATTAAAGACCATGCCATGTACAATGACCCACGTGAGAAAGTGGATGTGCTCAAGGGTTGCAATGACCATGTCACGGGGGAAAAATTTCAAATAAATGATAAGTGTTCAAGTCATAATCTAATACATTCCATTCAAAAGATACAAATGATTATAAAAGAGGCCCGAAAACATTACCTTAAGACTATTATATGTCAATTCAAAGCACCAATGATGATACATAAAGGTTAAGGATTTTCCTTACCTTAAGGAAAACAAAATACCTTAAACTTTCCAAAGATGGCCCCCACAGTAGGAATGGGTATTTTTTCACGTGTATATGTGTTATGTTAAAAAAAAGATAAGAAGGTCACCATTAGAAGTATTGAGTACTATTACCTTATTTTTCACAAAATAAGGATATTATTATTTTGCACATTCTCTAGGTGGTCCCCACAGAGAGGTTGAATAATTTTTCTAAGTATTGGAGATCAAAAGCATTATTTTCTTGCACAGGAGTATTTTTGCATGCCTTCAAAAAAGGAAAGAATAGAGATAAAGATAGAATGCCATGCAAGAGGATAATGAACAAGTGTCATATCATGCACAAGAAGACAAAGAATATGCACTTGCATTAGAGGATACTTGAACAACAAAAAAGTGGCTAATATTAGCTAAAATGTTCCCCAAGTATTTTAATTACATTAAAAATATAATAGTTAACTATACTTTGACTAGAGTATATTTTTGTAACTAAGGCTATTAATGCCTCATTGTAATAAGCATGTCTATTTTTATTCCTTTATTTATTCATGATAAAGGGGTAAAATTAACATGCATGGGCGAGTACAGACTGTAGTCTATTTTTAGGAGGGGTTGGGTGAAGTATTTTTGCTATATATTGTGTGCACTAGCAAGGCACAAGGAGGAATTTTGGACATAGGAGTGTTGAAGCATATTTTTGCAGTTTTTCCTTGAATGAGAACCAATTATTGCCTTTCCAATTATTTGTAGTGGTGTGTATCTTTACATTAATTCTTTTGAATGTCAATTCCCTAATTAATCATCTTACCTTGCTTCAAATTTTATGCTTTCTTTTTAAGTCTTATTGTGCATGTTAGCTCTGTCTAGTTGTGATTTATCCCTCAACACACAAGTGTTTGCCTTAGGATTAAGCTGAAAATACATTAGTTTTGTACTGCAACTTGTTTCTCAATTTTATTGTGTATGTACTCGAGTCAAATACCTAAATAAATTTGGTGCATCACCCATTTCAATTCACTTACAAAATCCTTTTACGCTCAAAACCCAAAAAATAATAATTTAGGATACATCAAAAGGAGCTGTCCTTGATATCGAGAGACTCACCTCAACAATAGGTATACCCACATACCTGAGGTGTTTCCATTGTATCTACGAAGTGAGAGAATAGGAAAGCTTAGAACCCCTGCTGTCATCTATCAACAGGGTACACTTATGAGAGATAAAAAATGTCAAAAGGATCACTAATCTTATATGTGACAACCACGGTTGCATTGATCTTACAAACAATCCATTTCAACATCAAAGGATGAAGGATATCAAAATTCATATGTACTTTATTCAAGAGATTCCTAAAAGGTGATATGTATATCAAGTTCCGTTTGAATGAAGATCAAGTTACTGAATATCTTCACTAAGCAACTATGCGTTGTGAATTTTACAAGTGTTGTGGCTTGTTGGTCCTATCGAGTTTCCATTGAGGGGTATTTTTCATGACAATACGACCTCTTCACGGCTTTTTATAAACTTACAATACTTCCTCCATTTTGTGATAAGAAAATGTTTCACCCTATGTGAATTTACTTGTAAATCACAATGAAGAATTAGTTATGAGTATGCCTTGGTTTATAAATGGCTCCATAATCTGATATAAATCTTCATATATAAAGCACTTTTCTAAGAATTTCTGTATGGGAAGATTTCCTTGTTTACATGTTAGCCCAAATCATCTTTGATGGTTTATGGATCTATAAATCCTTCTGTAGAAAAGGTAATTTGGAATGTTTTATTTCTTTTTCCACTTAGCAATAGGGGGAGTGTTGGGGTGCTAATGTCAAGTGAGGATACCTTTTGGTGGACCACCACTTCATTCCCTTTGTCTTAAAGTTTATTTTAATAAACTTAATGAGTCGATCTTTCACAATTAGAGTGAAACAGTGGTAAGACCAGTTCACCCATCCTATATATATGTATGTATGTATGTATGTATTTATGTATGTATATATATATATATATATATATATATGTATGTATCTAAATATGTATATATATATATGTATATCTATATGTATATATA
The DNA here is from genome assembly GCA_018340775.1 of Taxus wallichiana var. yunnanensis. Lineage (NCBI taxonomy): Eukaryota > Viridiplantae > Streptophyta > Pinopsida > Cupressales > Taxaceae > Taxus > Taxus wallichiana. Next base: position 598,869,045 of record CM031238.1, read on the forward strand.
TATGTGTGTGTGTGTGTGTGTGTGTGTGTGTGTGTGTGTGTGTGTGTGTGTGTATGTATATATATATATGATGATGATCCCTTACGGGAATGGCATTATAAATGTAAGGCATTATAGCGAGATTTTTTTCTTAGACTGTTATGATAATTGATATCATTACATTGTATTTGTGAAGAACTGATTTGTAATTAGTCTTTGAAGACCAAGGAGTGAAGTGGTAGTGCTAGGTTAAATGCTATGAGAAAATATTAATACAAGCAGTGTTTTATTTTAGTGGGGTTTTGTCCTTCCGGTTTACCTAATATAAATTTGGTGTTCCCAACTCTGTTCTTTACTATTATTTACTTTCAGCTCTTGTTATTACGTTCTATAATCTACAATATCTAAACACTTAAATCTATGGTTAATTTAGTTATTCATCATAATCTAAAATCTTTAGCAAATGTATTATGTGGATATATAATTTGTTAATTATATTTTCCAATATTTTTCCTAACAAAAGAACGCAAGCAAAGAATATCTACCTACGTAATTAGTGGAAAGAGAGTAATAAAAAATAAAATGAAAAATGGAAATAAAGAATAAACTCACTAAAGAATATGGTTGGGTCCCACTTTGGCGTGCTAGAATGTTTGAATAATTTTCCGCTCCTATTTTAACTTAATGAAACGGTAGAAAGAAAATAAAAACTCTAATATGTGGTAGGGTTTAAGGCTACCTCTGATATGTGATGATAATGGAGATACAAGCACAAATATCCTCTCCACGGAGATCTCATTAACCTACATAATAAAGAGAAACTAGACAAGAAAAATGATTAGTATATAAGAAGGCGGGTTGCTTGAAAAAATTAGTCCCAAGAAGTGATAACTTCAGGGAGGATGTTAACCCACTTTGATAAAAATATTAATAAAATATGATGAATAAATAAGATGTGAGATAAAAAATGAAGCAGAGATCGAGATATGTTTAGATAAGATAAGATAAAGATTTGATAATGTAAATGATGATAAATAAAATCAAACCCGGTCAAGTCAATGGTGACGAGAGATGAGGACAATCGATTGTGATTGCAAAAAAATAGATGAAGATATATGAAAAAATAGATCTAAAATAGGCTCTAAAATATTACAGGATGTGTTGGATCTAATGCTAGGATGTGGAGGAAATAGAATGATGCAAATATGATAAAAAGATGGAGTGATAATGATTGGGGTAAAAAGTAAGATTTGGGTTGTTAAAAGGGTGGATCACAAAAAATAGAGAGGCTCGAATGTAAAAGAATTTGGATACGATATTATAGATGAGGTAGAATATAGGAAACACAAATGATGCAGATTGGATCGATGATGACTAGGGTAATGAAGACAAAATCTAAAATTTTAGGTGAAAAGAACAAGAAGGTTGGAAGATTTGAGATACTATAGTGGTTGGAAAACAAATGACAAAAAAGTGGAAGATGCAGAAAACAATGAAGATTCAAATTGGGTCGATGACGGCAGTGGGTAGAGTCGACGGTGAGTTGGGGTAGATTTAGGGTTTGAGGGGGTTTATAGATAGAAAAAGGGTATAAGAGAAGGAAAAGGAAATATGATGATGCTGCAAATCTCCAAGATGTCAAGAAGACCTCCAAAACTAATAAAAATTATGATGAAACAATGACGGAATACCAAGTAACTCAAAATATTCAAATATCATAGGATGGTATGGAATGGCTCTAAGATGACTCCAACTTGATGATTTTATCTCCTAAGAAGAGAAAAAAATAAAAACCTCACAAGAGACTTAAATTACCCAACATTTCATACTCTTGCGAAGGGGGTAGAGGTATAGTTATAGGGTCGATGATAAACTACATGAGTCACCTTCGATTGTAGTTGATCATTGATTTGGGTGGTGGAGATGATGCTGAACTTGATACACAGAGCCCTAAAGAGGCTATATTAGGGTTTCATGTTGTTTAGGTGGGTTAGTGTTGCCTAGGGAGCATAATATGTGGTTGGAGGGTGAAAGGAATTGGATAAGGCCATATGGGAGTGTAGAGATGATAAATGGGGTGTTAAATATGTGATTAGGGATACTAGGTAGGTTTAGGGATTAATTAGATGCGATTAAAGATGAATTAGGAGGGATAGAATAATGATAGGATTGGATAAGGTTAAGATGGAAAAATAGGGAATTAGAGGAATTAAATGGGATGTAAGAGGGAATGGGATATTTAAATAGGATGAGAGGTGTGCATGTGTAAGATGATGATGAAAGGGAGGAATGCAGGAGTACGAGGACAAGCGTACCAAAATTTGGTGTCTCTGACTTAAAAAATTGATCATAGAAAAATTATTGAATAATTACATCATTTATGTTTTATTAAGATAATACAATTTTTCAAACTTGAAAGGTATAATAATATATTAAATTAGTATACTCTCGGGTAAATAGAAGGTGTGCTAGAGAATTTTTCAAGGGTTAACATAAATGAAGATTAAAAAATTGTTAAATATATAAAGTCTTTAATTGTTAATTCGATTAAAATATACATGATATTAATTAATAATATTACTACACCATTAAAAAAATAATTCATATAGCATACATAATAAATAACACATAAAAATCTTATCCATTTATCAATATCATCATGAAAACAAAGAAGAGATGAGGGATCGATTATAGCCACCAACATAGTTTGGTATTAGTTTTAATAATATATTACAATTGGGTGTATTGTGTAAATGGATTGGTAAGGCTTAGTCAATAACTCCTTAGTAAGCTATTTCCCAAGGATATAAGGTAATTATATACAAATCAATCACCCTTTACAAATATATCTAAAGGTTCATTCAAATTTGAGAATAATTTTATGTCCAAAGAAAGGCGTAATTTTTAGCTTTGCGAGGCCTATGGTACACAAACAAATTTTACTTGAAGTAAAATACCATAGGAGTAATGACTACTGAATTTGTTTATAAAAAATGCTAGTTCTTATTCATACAAAGTAATGATACGAGATAGATTTTTACTTGTTTGATATTCCATAATGGAATTGATTCAAAGATGGTTTAAGTTATATATATATATATATATATATATATATATATATATATATATATATATTGAATGTTATTTATTTTCTACTATTTCAAACTAGGGGATTCTTCTCAACATCATTTGTAAGTATTGATTTCTTTGATTCATGTTATTTTATCTATTATTTACTATGTTGAATTGATACCTCAATTACGGGTATATGCAACCATTTAGAAGTAGTATCACCATTTCACAAATATTTTGTAAAAAAAAATAAAAAATGAATATGGATTGGAGGGTACTAAATTAAAGTATCAACTCCAATCCACTATATTTATTTATGTGTTACGAAACAATATACTTTATCTTTCCAAAAAACTATTTAGTGCCACTTGATCTAATAAAAATAGTATTATTAAACGCTATTACAAAGTAACTATCAGTACGCATGATATTTAAATGCTAAGATATAGTAAATACACACACAAATAAGTAAGTAAAGTTTAAAACCCTAAGAGAGAGGATAAAAATACTTAGCTGGTTTACACACAATCTACAATTTATCTAGGTAAGGAAACATGTTGAAGCAGGCTCAGCAACAGAGTGGCGTAAACACTCAGTATAAATTTTGGAGCTCAAAAAAAAGATGTACATTGACACCCAAAGCTGAATATGGGTGCCTAGGTGATGTAGATTGTGGCGGGTACTGATTCTCTCTTTTGATCACCAATGGTTCTTGCAACTTGTATAATACAATTTCACCTCCATAAGCCCACAAACCACATTAAACGTAAAAAGGAAATTACTAAATGGGGAGTGGTACTGACCACGAAGGTCACTTTGAAAGAGTGAACTTATAACCCAACACCGCACTATATCTAAAACTCCATGTAGTTCTTGTGAGTGTGTGTAGAAATTGTGTCCTAAGATGCCCGTGTGCAAGATACACTAGATAGCGAGCTAGAATTGATGAGAATATAAAAATATGTGGATGGAATAGAATAAACCTCCCCTTTACTATGTTGTATATATAGAGTATACACTCTCTTCTCCCTTTTATGGATGCTAGACGGATGCCTTGAAGTGTTTTTATTGCCTTTTGAATGCAAGATTAGGTGGTAATATAAATTCATAAAGCTTGGTCCTTCATTTTAAAAATATAACTATGTATGTATATCATTCCCTTGTTTGAATTTCATAATTGACAAATAAAATGCCTAACCAAGGTGATTAAATGTAATTAAGAAGTGAAAGGGGCGAGAAAGGGGTAGGAAAAAGATAAAGAGGGACATGAGTGCCAAGTATGAAAAGAGCTCCTGGAGTTCCTTTCACTATTATGCGAAATGAGTGCTAGTGTTCATATCCATAGAAAGATAAAACAATCAAGTTACGAGATGAGTAATAGATGTATGGCCAATAAAAGTGTAAAAGACAAAGAAACAAGATGAGGGGAGTTGTTAATTACTTGTTTATTTTCTTTATGTATATGATAGCATTATTTTAGGACCTATAAATTTATTCAAGCATGTGATCTTGTGTCTACATTTTCCCCCACTTTATGTTTTTGAGTGAATACTTGATAACATAAAGTATATAGAAGATGCATACCTTATGATCCATGTAGAGCATGTGGTGAATAACGTGCCGAGTGGAAAAGTGAAGCATGGAGACTAAGACAAAGAAGCGACCTTAGGGATGAAGCATATGTGTAAATATTTGCTGATAGAGCCTATGTTTGGTGAAGTAAGCTTCTACTTATTGTGTATTAAGGACAGACCTATAAAAGAAGAGATAAAGAGTAGTTAAAGTTATGTATATAATAAATATGAGTAAAGTATGTAAAAATGTGTAAAAGTATGTAAAATTAGTAAAATGAAAGTGTGCACTTGATGTATAAGAGTGTAAAGGATAAAAAAGTGTCTTGTAAATGTTGTGAAGAGTGATATTTTTGGATGATGTAATGCCTGCTAGAAACAACCCACTTGAGACCCAAGGAACAACCTAGGATTAGATAGGAAAATTATGGAATAATTTTTTTGTTTAAAAGTGTCTTCAACCAGGTTACAAGACAATAGTTGTCACAAACAAGGTTCCAAATCAATACTAATTTACTAGATTATATTTTTTTATTAACAATTATTAAAGGTCATAAGGTCAAAATTTAGGGTTAGAAAGTTCAATTAGGTTAAGAGGGTAATTTCACACTACACCACTCTCTAACTAGCTTAAAAGATTCAACTTGATTTTTATTAGAATTAATGCTCTCAAAACTTCCCTAAAACATTCCCATTGGATAGGAAATTTTCTCACCTTTCCAATGATATAAAGAAGTCCTCCTAACTCCTCATATTTCTCAAGTTATGGGTGGTGGACCTTGGGAGGAAAATTTTCCCAAGAGCGGGCCTGTGGGCCTAGGGAAGAAAATTTTCCCATGCGCGGGCTGGTGGAGTGGGGAGAAAATTTGGCACATTTTCCTTCTTCAGGAAAAATCATGATTTACCTCTGTGCACCCATGAGCCCGAAGAGGACACGTGTTGGCTTTACAACACCCCGACGGAAAATCAAGTTGTCGGAGTGATTTAAGACATTATGTCTTTTTGGTTGAAAAGTGCTAGGGATCAAAATGGTCCGCACCTCCGCTAACACCTAAGGAGCCACATGGCATCACACGATTAAATTTGGGCTGGAAGGGAGGCAGACAAAACTTACAAAATTTTCTCAAAAATTTTCCAAAGTGTTGAGTTAAAAAGGGATCCACCCTCCGCCACCACCTCATGGTACCATGTGGGAAGGTTTGATTGGTTGGGGCCTAGCGGGCGGCGGGAAAAATTAAGAAAATTTTCCAAAAATTTTCTATAGTGCTAAGTTAAAAATGGATCCGCTCCTCTGCCAACGCCTCGTGGTGCCATGTGGCAGCCTTTGATTAGTTGCGAGGTGGCGGGGCCACGTTGGGAAAATGAGGAAAATTTTCCCAAAATTTTTTAAAGGCTAAGTTTAATGTTACAGACTGCGAAAGACAACCAAAGGGAAAAATTGGGGTAGTGGATAAGTTCATTCCTTTTGCATTTTTTTGACCAAAAGCGCTAAGGGAAAATTCGAGCCTACGGGTCCGCCAAGGAAATTTTTCCCAAAAGGTTTTTTGATAGTTATAATTTTTTTGACGCCAAATGAAGAAAAACTTCAGAAGGCCATAAATTTTGATAGAGAGCTTGGTTTTGGAAAACAAGGACTTTCTAGAAAGATATCAACGTCCTCTTTACACAAGAATCATTAAATTTTGATTTTGATAAAGTTTTAAGGAGTCAATTTAAAGAAAATGATCTGCAGGATTTTAAAAGGCAAGCTAGTAGATTTTAACTTATGAAATTTTAATCAATTGTCCTTCTTCCTCTCTCAACATGTCAATTAGACATGGAGAACTATTCTTAGATGGATTTAGGATGGATTTGGAAGGTAAGTTTATTTTATTGACTCCTAATTTAAAAAAACAACTTTGACAACAAAACGACAACAAAATGGTTTGAGCCCGATTTTGCTAAGTTTTCTAAGAAATTCCTTAAGTATTTTTGTCCAATTGAATTCGTTTAGGGCATACTACTTCAATTTAATCATTTAATTTGTTATTTCATTGTTGTAGGTTCGAACTGTGCATTTTGGATAAAGTATTTGCTAGTTTGAAATATAAAACAAAGATCAAATTTTAAAGGATCTATTCGCCATTTTCATCTTCCAAGTATTAGAATTCATTCCAATTCTAATCTAATACATTTAGTTGATTCAATTCAACTATTCAAAAGCTAAAATACATCTCTGATTTCCAAATTTTACATATTTCAAAAGACAGAGTATTACACTTCCTTCATACACATTTCTTTCTTTCAAACAAAGATTACAACTCACATTTAGATGATAAAATTCAATACAAAGATGTAATTTGAGGAAGGTAGTGCAATCGTTTATTGATTTAAAATATAATTTTACAAGTTTTCTTTCATTCCTCAAATTTTTCATAGAATATAATTCTTTCACATTCCTTCAAATGCTGAAAAAAAAGTTTATCTCTTTCACATTACAATATACAACTTTCAAATCAATACAACATATTTCCATTACAAACATTTACAAGTTCATCCACTTCAAGTGGGAAAGGTTACAATATGGTTTCATTTCACAAGGAACTATCAAACTATCTTTTTCTCAGCTCCAGAACAACAACATGCAGATTTCACATTCTTCTAATTTGATCACCACAAGAGCAGGGGAAAGGCAACGCTCTCCACCCAACCAAGACATCCAATGAAAAGGAGAATCCATCCTTCTTCATTGGCCCCCGAGCCCCAACCACAATGCAATAAAAGATGTGATCCAACTCATGGAAACAACAGCTTCCACAAACACACAAGCAACATTTTCACAATAAAAAAATAGTGCAAAATACAATGTAGTTTATAACTACATTAAAGCATGACAAACATTACTAAGGCTTCATCAAGCAATCCAAAGGAGAAAGAAACTATGGGGATGCTTCTTATGTCTCACAAAAGTTTAAATGGGTATAACCACCTTAATTACAAACCACCAAAACATAGTATATCAAAACCCGACATTCCTTATTCCTCCCCAAGTACCCCTTATTCGTCACATTTCCTTATGCCTCCCTAACCTCTTATGGCACCCCATAATGAGTAAAGAAATGCAAGCTATTTCTTTGTAAGGTAGAACCAAAATCCCAACTGCCTCCACCCTTATACCTCAAAACAAACTTGTGCCTCCCACAACATAACCCCATAGTCTTCTCCTACACCATTCCTAGGCCATCTACCCAAAAACACATAAACATGCCAAAACATTCACACATTAACATTTAAATTCATAAAAGAAGAGCATTTCAAGAGCCAAGCTCTTACCTCTCCATGATGGAGTTTTCCAAGTTCCAAATAGTAGTTGTTTCCAAGAAAACAATCCAAAAATCCACCAAACAACAAACATGCAACAATATTCAAACTTCTCCAAAAGTAAGAGCTCCCAAAACAGCAAGGAATTCACCCAAGAATGAAGTCTCCAAAGTGAAGCAACCCCAAAATAAGGCAAGGAATTCAAATTTTATAGAAGAGGGAAGAGAAGAGGATGAGGTGGATCCATGTAGGATGCCACATCACACATCCTCAACCCCAACCCAAAATTTAACTTCATTCTCCAATGCATAATAAATAGGTGGGTGAATAATATGACAGTTTACTTACATACTCAAATCCAACCCACACCCCAAAGGACTGAAATTAAATCATGTAAGAAAAGTGCAATTAAAACCTACAATTTTTCTTCTCAAAAAACATTATAAAAGTCTAATTTCAACTCTCCAACCATAGGTATGGTTGGTAATTAAATTTAAGAGGTATGGGACAAGTTTAACTTGTCCCACAAGCCTCCAAAATCAGCCTCCAAAGAAAAATTCGAATTTCCAAGAAAGTGGAGTGTTTCACACTCAAATGGTAACTTACACATCACTCACACATCTCTTACAACACTTTAATTCAAGGCCAACAACTCTATTAATTACTTTCTTATGACATATTTTAATTAATTAAATTAACAACATGATTACTCAAAATATTACACACCATTTAATGAATAATGAAAGGGTCAATGCACCACAAAAGAAACAGATGCAAACATAAAAAAGGAACCAATAAATAAATACACATAACCCCTTGGTGAAATTTAAAGGTGATCCCCCCCATGGGAGTCCCTAACACACACAAACATGAACAAAAAAATAGTAGTTGTCATGGTGACCTTGTTGGATTTATCTACAATTCCAATGTGGTTAGTCGCCAATCCCCTAATGTTTTATGTGATATTTTAACTTGCAAAACATGAATACCTCCTTCGGCCTTGTGGCCATATCAGAACATCCAAAATAATATAATTAAAATTCCAAAATCATCTAGATATATGGATCACAATAACATCCAAGAAACCAATAAGATCATTTGCAATTTTACTCAACAACTATATCATCATCAAATAATTTCCATTTCTAGGTCTACTCACAATATCCAAATATCACATGTCTGAATAACATCCATAGTATAACCATGTCAAATAGTATATCAGCATCAATATCCAAAATGCCTCTAATAATCATCATGCATCATAACTAAATCAAGTCAACAATAATCCATGATCTAACATCTAACATCATACTATAATAAAGTCCATAATCATGTCCATAATATAATCAACAGTATCATGATTAGTATAAAAAAGGTGTCAAAGGGAAGTGGGCACTACATCCCCTCCCTTAGACTCGACTTCCTCTGAAGTCACCTTTGGAAAAAATGTGGAGGCCGAACTCGTAGCAAATTAACATCCTCCCATGTAGCTATAGTCTCATCATATTTGTCCCACTTGCACTGGACTTGATCAACCTCTCTACCCCAATGCCTAGGGTCATGTGATCTAGGATGCAAATAGGCTCCACCATCACTTGCCCCTTACCCTACACCTATAAGGATATAAAATCCATTACATGAGAAGGATCAACAATATATCCTAGGACCTGAATCATTAAAGACATCATGTACACAAGAAAATCTAGGTGGTAATGCTAGACGGTATGCTAAAGCGACGATACACTCCAAGATCTCGAAAATACCTACAAATATAGGAGCTAACTTGGAACCTTTTCCAAAATAGATCGGGCTCTTATGTGGCCTAACACAAAGGAACACCTTAATGCCCATATCAAAACTACATTGAGTCCTATGCCGATCTACATACTTATTTTACATGTCATGTGCCTCCCGTAGTCTATGTCCGATCAAAACCACCTGCTTCTCCATGTCCTATAAAAATCTGGTCTAAGAGAACCTTTATCCTCTAGTTTGTCCCAGTTAAGAGGTTTCTGCACTCTCTACCATACAAAACCTAAAAAGGAACCATGCTTATAGAACTCGAAAAACTATTATTATAGGAAAACTCCACCAAATATAGGTACTCCTCCCATCTAGATCTGTTGATCCATCACATACATCTTGAGCATGTCCTCTAAAATCTTATTCACCCGCTTAGTCTATCCATCTATCTTGGGGTGATATGTTGTGCTAAAGTTGATTCTCATCCCAAGGGCGTGCTACATTATAGTCCGAAAATGGGAAGTATACAAAGGATCGCGGTCACAAATAATCTTCCACGGAATCTCGTGTTACCGAAAATCTCATCAAAATATACTTGTGCCACTACACTAGCTGTTTAAGTGGTCTTCACCGAGAAAAGTGAGCCACTTTTTCAATTTATCAACCGTGACCATGATGGTGTCGTGGTGATATCTTGACATCGGTAGCCCAATAATGAATTCCATGGAAATGGTGTCCCATTTCCACTCCGGTATAGCATGAGGAAAGAGAAGGCCAACTGGATGCTAATGCTCGGCCTTTACTTTCTAAAACTCTAAACATCGTGACATGAATTGGGCTGAGTCTCTATGAATTCCTCTCCAATGATACAACCTGTCTCAAGGTGGCGTGCATCTTCTTCACCCTGGATGGGAAATTTGAATAGGGTGTATGATGTGCCTCTGCCAAGATATCATGCCTCAAGCCTCCATCTTTGGGAACATAAATCGGCCTTTGTGCCTAAGAAGACCATCCGCCTCTAAATAAATACCATCAAACTTCCCCAAGGGGTCTCTAAGACTCAATCTCTCTGAAACCGCAGCATGTACAAGATGTCAAGAGGAAGTTGCTAAAGAATCCAACTCGAAAATTTGTGCTCATTGAGGTGGCCATAGCCACATGTTTGCATCCGATGAGAGTTTCGCTACCACATTCTCCTTCCCCTTCACATGCTCTATCTCCATATCATACTCACAAACCACCTCCATCCAACATCCACGAAGAGTGTTGAGATTGGGCAACATGAAGAGGTGATGAAGACTCGGGTAATTTGTACCGAGTGTGAATCTTTGACCAAGCAGAAAATTCCTCCATCGAACCAAAGCGTTCACAACTATCATAAGCTCAAGATCATGAGTTAGATAATTAAGCTCATAATCTTGTGATTTTTCGAGATTCAAAAGCCACTACTCTACCTCTCTGCATCAACACACCTCCAAGCCTTGCTAAAGAAGCATCCATGAAAATGAAAAACTCACCTGTTGATCTAGCGTTGTAAGAATATGTGTTGTAGTGAGACATTCCTTGAGTGTACTAAAGGCCTACTCGTACTGCCTAACCAAAATAACTTCTTCTCTTTCCTCGAAGGAAGTGATGGGATGTGTAATCCAAGAGAAGTCTGAACAAATCTCTGAAGTAACTGTTAATCCCATGAAGATACACACCTCGATCACAGTAGTGGGTGCTAGCCAATGCATGATACTCTAATCTTGGAAGGATCGATGGTGATACCTTTCCCGAAATGATATGACCCAAATACTCGCACCTCCATTTAAAATAATGCACACTTCTCCAAGTTCTGTAAATTTTTACTCCCAAAGACACTTAAGAACACGGTAAAGGTGCCCCTCATGCTCCTCATGCATATGTGAGTAAATCAAAATTTCATCAAGGAAGATGAGCATGAAGCGATCTAAGAATGTCCTAAATACCCCATTCATCAAACTCATAAACACTGTGGGGGCATTTTTCAAACCAAAAGGTACCAATGTGAACTCATAGTGCCCATATCTCGTACAAAAAGTCGGTCTTATGAATATCTCGCCTCTGTAATCTTCAACTAATGGTAGCTGACTTAAGGTCTATCTTAGAGAACGTTGTGACTCCCTCATCCGATCAAACAAATCATCAATACGAGGAAGAGGATAAAAAGTTTTGATCATTACCTTATTTAGCTAAAAGCAGTAATCAATACACAACCACAAGGATCCGTCCTTATTCTTTATAAAGATCACCGGTGCACCCCAAGGGGATACACTAGGATGGATAAGGTATTTCAAGAAGGCCCTCTAGCTATGAGATAGGCTCTACTCCTCCGGAACCATAGCTATATGAAAATCAACATCATGTGGGGGTGGTAACCCGATAGCTCCGTTGGAAAGACATCTATAAAATCTCTCAAAATGGGATGATCATATAGCGATCGTCCACTAGACCCATCCTCTAATTTGTCACTAAGCTGTAACAAAATACATTTGAAAACCCCATCGCACACACTACTTAAGATGCATAGCATAGATGGTGCAAATATAAATGTGTCTCCGACCCTGAAATCACTAACTCAATTCCCAAATCATCTCGGACAAGATATAATATTGTGGTAACAATCCATACGGCCCTATGTGTAGACAACCAATCCATACCCAATATGACTTCGTATGAGCCCAAAGGAAGGATACGAGAGATCCAAGGTAGAGGTGAAAGGTCCTAAATCCACTACACACTCCTTGGCTAAGGATTCTATAGAGATCTTGGCTCCCGAAGCCATCTCAACATCCCAACTAAGACCCTACCTAACTACCACCAGCCTGCATCACTCTATTAGAGATGGTATAATGAAAGAATCAGAAGAACCAGAATCAAACAAAATGGAGGTAGGAATGCCACCAATGCTACATGTAGTCTCAATAAGCGTGTGCTTTGATGATTTGCATGGCGAGTTCTCAACTACTGCATAGATCGTGATGCGCCCCATGTTACCGACAATAGGCTCGAGATACATGTATTACCCTTGTAATTAGGGTTTTGTGGGCAGTCTCTCAAAAATGTCTAGTAACACCACAACCAAAACAACCACCTAATCCTCTCCCCTATGTAGAGATCTAACCGGTAGTCCGGGAGTCTGTGGTGTGGATCCCTGATGATTTGGCTATAGTCTGTGAGGTCTCTACCGCGAGATCCTACTGAGTGAGCTCTCTGGGCACCCTGTGTCCTGATGGGACCCCTAGGAGGAGGCCCCATACTCTGACCTCTCTATGCATCAAACCTTTGTGGAGGTCTATAAGGTGGGTAGGATTGCTGTTATTGCTATGGTCTAAAAGCTAACTGTGATGAATCTTGTCCACCATGAGGAAGGGGTAGTGACCCCCTTGATCTATTGTCCTGCATCTGCTGTATGTAGCTCTAGACTCAGTCTCTATCCTGTTGGGTCTTTCCCCGAGTCTCCTCTGCTATATAGGCCTTCTTGATGGCCTCAGCTAATGTTTATGGACAATGGATCCACACTGCACCTCCAATGTCTAGATTCAATTCCGGATGAACCTATAGATCTGCACCTTCTCATCCTGCATGTAATTGACATACTAGAGTAGATCAAAAATCTACTCTCATACTTAGCCACTATAAGAGATGCATGTCGGAGGTCATGGAACTCATCTATCTCATTGCTTTATGAACCTTTGTGAAAAATATCTGCTCCTGAAATGTTCCTCAAAGATCTCCCGGGTAATTGTCTCGGAGAATCAACATGGATCTTCTGCTCCTCTATCCACCACCAGACACCAGCTCCATCCCTCAGTAGATGGATCGCAACACAAGATTTCGTATTGCTAGAACAAGAATAGAGATTGAAGGACCCGCTCAAGCTCACTAACTATGCCTCTGCCTAAAATACACATGTGTCACCACAATAATGTGATGGTCGAAGGTTCGGGATCTCCCTAATGTCATCTATATGCTCATCCCTAAGCCTAGGGCTGCGAGACCTCTCTCTATGTCTGAAAACTCGATCACCTGTCCCCTCGTGGTCACTCTGCTCTGGCTAACTCTGCATGGAAGTTCTTTCCTCCATGCTCCTTGATGGGTTGAGGAGATACATTACCCTCAATGGAAGTGACTCTATCATGTCCGGCTATATTTCCTCCTACATATCCTCTTTGTAGAGAGGCATTAACATCTGAAGAGTCTACAAAATATAGGGTAGGATGATTTGGTACAACATGATCTAATGGTGGTAAGTCTAGGTCTATGTGAAAATACCCCTCATCCCATCTATGCCTCTTGCATAGACCAAGGTGAGAATTAGTTCATCTTTATAAGTTTTATTCAGTTTCCATGTTTACTAAAATATGTAATTTCTAAACTAAGTTGTTTTCTAGATTTAAAAGTGTGTTAGGTTTAAGGTTCATGTCTCAAGTTTTCTAGTGTGCCCAATGGCCCAATATTTTGAACCACTTCTCTGATACCAAGTGTAACGCTCATAAAACAACCCACTTGAGACCCAAGGAACAACCTAGGATTAGATAGGAAAATTATGGAATAATTTTTTTGTTTAAAAGTGTCTTCAACAGGTTATAAGACAACAATTGTCACAAACAAGGTTCTAGATCAATACTAATTTACTAGATTATTTTTTTTATTAACAATTATTAAAGGTCACAAGGTCAAAATTTAGGGTTAGAAAGTTCAATTAGGTTAAGAGGGTAATTTCACACTACACCACTCTCTAACTAGCTTAAAAGCTTTAACTTGATTTTTCTTAGAATTAATGCTCTCAAAACTTCCCTAAAATATTCCCATTGGATAGGAAATTTCCTCACCTTTCCAATGATATAAAGAAGTCCTCCTAACTCCTCATATTTCTCAAGTTATGGGCCGGCGAGACCTTGGGAGGAAAATTTTCCCAAGAGCGGGCCTGCGGGCCTAGGGAAGAAAATTTTCCCATGTGTGAGCTAGCAGACATCGGGGGAAATTTGGCACATTTTCCTTCTTCAAGGAAAAATCATGATTTACCTCGTATGCGCCGCGAGCCCGAAGAGGACACGTGTCGGCTTTATAACACCTCGAAAGAAAATCAGCCATCGGAGCGATTTAAGACATTATGTCTTTTCGGCCGAAAAGCACTAGGGATCAAAATGGTCCATGCCTCCTGCAGAAGCCCAAGGTGCCACATGGTGTCACTTGATCGGCTGCGAGTTGGCGAGGAGGTGGAGGAAACTTATAAAATTTTCTTGAAAATTTTCCAAAGTGCTAAGTTAAAGGGATCCACCCTCCGCTAACGCCTCGTGGTGCCACATGGTATCCTTTGATTGGTTGTGACCCAAAGTAGGCGTTAGGGGAAAATTACAAAAAAATTCCCAATTTTTTTTTGAAGCTGCTAAGTTAAAAAAGAATCCGTCCCTCCTCCAATGCCTCGTGGTGCCACGTGATGCTGACCTTCGATTGGTATGGGGCGGCGGAGAAAATTAGGAAAATTTTCCCAAAAATTTTTAAAGGATAGGTTTAATTTTTGAGACCCACAAAAGACAACTAATGGGAGAAAGCGGGATGGTGGATAAATTCGTTCCTTTGGCATTTTTTGACCAAAATTACTAAGGGAAAATTCGGACCCATGGGTCGGCAAGGAAATTTTTCTATTTTTTTTTTGATGATTAGAATTATGTTTGTGACGCCAAATGAAGAAAAACTTTAGATAGCCATAACTTTTGATAAAGAGCTCAGTTTTGCGAAAACAAGGATTTTCTGGAAATATCTCGATGTCGGCTTTACACAAAAATCATTAAATTTGATTTTGATAAATTTTTAAGGAGTCAATTTCAAGAAAACGATCTACGGGCTTTTAAAAGGCAAGCTAGTAGATTTTAAGCGATGAAATTTTAATCAATTATCCTTCTTCCTTTCTCAACATGTCAATTATACATGGATAACTATTCTTAGATGGATTTAGGATGGATTTGGAAGGTAATTTTGTTTTATTAACTCCCAATTTAAAAAAACAACTTTGACATCAAAACGATAGCAAAATGGTTTGAGCTTGATTTTGCTAAGTTTTCTAAGAAATTCCTTAAGTATTTTTGTCCAATTGAATTCATTTAGGGCATATTACTTCAATTTAATCGTTTAATTTGTTATTTCATTTTTGCAGGTTAACTGTGCATTTTTGGATAAAGTATTTGCAGTTTCAAAATACAAAATAGAGATCAAATTTTAAAGGATCTATTCGTCATTTTCATCTTTCAAGTATTAGAATTCATTCCAATTCTAATATAATACATTTATTTGATTCAATTCATCTATTCAAAAGCTAAAATACATCTCGTGATATCCAAATTCTACATATTTCAAAAGAAGACAGTATTACACTTCCTTCATATGCATTTCTTTCTTTCAAACAAAGATTACAAATCACGCTTAGATGATTAAATTCAATACAATGGTGCGATTTGATAAATTTAGTGCAATCCTTTATTGATTTCAAATAAAAATTTATATCTTTTCTTTCATTCCTCATCTGAGAATATAATTCTTTCACATTCCTTAAAATGCTTTGAAAACAGAATTTATCTCTTTCACATTACAATATACAACTTTAAAATCAATACAACATATTTCCAGTAAAGACATTTACAACTTCATCCACTTCAAGTGGGAAAGGTTACAATACATATTCATTTCACAAGGAACTATCAAACCTGTCTTTTTCTCACTCCAAAACATCAACATGCAGATTTTGATTCTTCTAATTTGATCACCTGCAAGAGCAGCGGAAAGGCAATGTTATTCACCCAACCAATACATCCAATGAAAATGATAAGCCACCCTTCTTCATTTGCACCAAATCCCAAACCACAATGCAATAAAAATGTGATCCAACTCATGGCAACAACAGGCTCCAAAGTGAAGCAACCCCAAAACAAGGCAACGAATTCAAATTTTATAGAAGAGGGAAGGGAAGAGGATGTGGTGGATCCATGTAGGATTCCACATCACACATCCTCAACCCCAACCCAAAATTCAACTTCATACTCCAATGCATAATAAATAGGTGGGTGAATAATATGATAGTTTACTTACATACTCAAATCCAACCCACACCCCAAAGGACTGAAATTAAATTATGGAATAAAAGTGTAATTAAAACCTACAATTTTCCTTCTCAAAAAGTATTATAAAAGTCCAATTTCAACTCTCCAACCATAGGTATGGTTGGTAATTAAATTTAAGAGGTATGGGACAAGTTTAACTTGTCCCACAAGCCTCTAAAATCATCCTCAAGGAAAATTCGAATTTCCAAGAAGGTGAAGTGTTTCACACTCAAAAGTTAAGTTAAGCGACGCATCATTCACACATCTCTTACAACACTTTAATTTCATGCCAACAAATCTATTAGTTACTTTCTTATGACATATTTTAATTAATTAAATTAACAACATGATTACTCACAATATTACACACCATTTAATGAATAATGAAAGGGTCAATGCACCACAAAATAAACACATGAAAACATAAACAAAGGAACCAATAAATAAATACACATAACCCCTTGGTCACATTTAAAGGTGATCCCCCCCATGGGAATCCCTAACACACACAAACATGCACAAACAAATACTAGTTGCCATGGTGACCTTGTTGAATTCATCTAGAATTCCAATGTGGTTGGTCTCAATCCCTTAATGTTTGTTGTGATATTTTAACTTGAAAAACATGAATACCTCCTTTGGCCTCGTGGCCATATCAAAACATCCAAAATAATATAATTAAAATTCCAAAATCATCTAGATATATGGATCACAACAACATCCAAGCAACCAACAAGATCATTTACAATTTTACTCAACAACTATATCATCATCAAATAATTTTCATTTCTAGGTCTACTCACAATATCCAAATATCACATGTCGAACAACATCCATAGTATAACCATGTCAAATAGTATATCAACATCAATATCCAAAATGCCTCTAATAATCATCATGCATCATAACTGAATCAAGTCAACAATAATCCATGATCTAACATCTAACATCATACTATAATAAATTCCATAATCATGTCCATAATATAATCAACAGTATCATGATTAGTATCAAAAAGGTGTCAAAGGGAAGTGGGCACTACAAATGATCTCATGCCAAGTGTGATTTTTTGGGAGATCTCATATATATGAGCAATTGTTGGGGAGAGAGGTCTAGTGTTACTCTCCTTCCATTACTATTCACAATAAGGACCACTATAGATAGTACATCCTAATTTATTCCTTTTTTCCTTGATTAGTTCCTTATTGTACTTGGTTGTAACTAATTGTAGGAGAACACATGCATTATTTATTTGGAGGAATGTGCATGTAAGTGTAGAAGTTCTTTAAAGACTTTTGTGAACTAGGATGATATGATAAGATTACTATATGTGGACCTAGGACATTAGCACCTAGGGGAGAAAACAGGTTCCTAGGAACTCTTTGTATGATGTTGGGAATTGGTGCATGTATTTTGCTTTGAGGACCCAAGTCAAATTTTTGGCCATTATGTGACTATAATGTTTGTGTTTCTATATTGTGTCATGCTAAACTGTAGCTACGATTTTCTTTAGGGGTGATTTTTTCACTAGATGTATTCCCCCTCATTTGGGATACATGTGATAAATGTAAGAGAATGATATATAAAGGAGAGGACATAAAACTTAGATTAAATGGATACCTATAGGGAAAGGGGATGTGAAGGGTAGAAACCAAGGCAAATGAAAACATGGTGGGCTAGTAGCATGTGTTAGTGTAAACGAAGAAATTATGCAAGCGAAGAAAATATAGCAATCAAGTGTGAAAACAATATAGACCATGAAAATATGGTTTCGAGATATGGGACATCACTCACAATGTCAAAGGACAAACGGGGCTATAGTGGCCAAACAGATACAATAAAAATACAAGCCTAAGAGAATAACCCATAAACAATAACATATAATAAGAAAAATGGAAATCAACGTGTATCTCATAACCACGGTTATAAATATTCCCGAAAAGCAAATTTTGCGCATGAAGCACCCATTGACATGTTATAAATTATGTTAAAACATGTATAGATCAATGGAAAGTAAGTGTCGATAAGCATACGTAGTAAATGATAAGATAATATAACCTATAATGTGTGAGAGTAAGAAAGGTAAATGCCCCAGCTGACCTCGGTGGGACTGGAAAATGATACATTGTTAGGAATCATTGCATTGTGTAAGGAGATGTAAGAGATATTCATTCACCTCAAAATACCAAGTGAACATGTATGTGTATATAGAAATATAATGACATACTAAGTATCTAACTAGAAAAATAAGAAAATTGCAACATGTAGGTAGTGTAAGAAAGCAAGATTAAATATAACCTTGATATATGAAAATTCGAGTGTATGAGTGTGATCAAGACTAATATGTAATGTGTGGATATGGTAGGGGTAGCATGCCCCTAGCAAAAATGCATGAGATGCGGTTCATTTATAAAATATCCCTCAATAGTCAAGAATGAACCATAGAACAAGAGTGTGTCATTGGGAAATGGGTGGTTTGTACAAGTAAATTCTAGAAATATGTACTATGAGACATAGAAAATGAAGTGTAGAAGAGGTCGGAGGTTCATTTCAAATATAGATCCTCAAAAATCAAGTATGAATCACGGAACTAGAGTGCATCATATGGTAATGATTTCATTTATGCATAATATCATTTGAGATGCATCACATTGAGTGGGTTCTTAAGTGGCTTACCAAGGAGAGTGGCAAGATAATAAATACCACCCCCAAGTTTGTTAGTGATGACATAGGGAATGAGCCAATTAGGTTTGAATTTCCCTTTTAGACAAGTCGCAGAGGTTGTGTTCTTTTTATTCTCTCTTAAAATTAGATCACCAATATTGAATTTACAAGGCAAAATTTTAATATTGTAAGCTTGTCATAAATTTTTTTATATACATGGAGATGTTCTAGGATTTCACATGGTGAAAATCAAAAATTTCAAGATACTCATTGTATTTGAGAATGCCTTTAAGTGATACCTATAATGAGGGTATTTATAGTTCTAAGGGGTAACCTCCTGGTCTTGTAAAATAGCAAAAAGTGTGTAGCATTGGTGGGGGTGTATACGCTAGTGTAGTAATCCCAAAGAGAATATAGAATTTGATTATGTCAATCGTCACAACTAGTATCAATGATTTTTCATAATATTTTGAAAATGGTTTTATTAGTGTCCCCTTCTTGTCCATTTCCCTATGGATAATAAGGAGTTGAAAAGGTTTTCTTGATATTGAATGTTACACAGAGCCTTTTAACATCCTTTTTTTTAAAGGAGATCCATTATCGAGTGATAATGGTAGAGGGAATGTCGAAACATGTGATAAAGAAAAAAAATATTGTGACTAGTGGTGGTTTGCAAAAGTGTAGCTTCAACCATTTAGTAAAATAATCAGTGATAATAATGAACTTGTGTCCATAAGATGATTTGGGATTGATTTTTCTAATGAGATCAAAACACCATAAGGAAAAATTCCATGATGGGGTAATGGGATGAAAGTCATATGCATATGCATGATTGAGATTTCTATGTTTTTGACATTTATCATAGTGTTTGGCATATTCTAAGAAATCTTGTTCCATAGTAGGCTAATAGTAGCCTTGGCGTAGGAGCTTGTGAGACATATATTTTCTATAGAAGAAACCACCAAATAGACTATCATGAATTTGAGATACAACAATGGGGATGTCTTCTAGTCCTAAGAATCACAATAAATATCCATTGAATGATGTTTTGAACATTGGATTGTAAATAGTCATGTATCGTGTGACCTCTCACCGTAGATGCCAAGATGTATGAGGTTACAAAGTTCTAGGAATATTTTTTTACATGGGAAATCATAAATGTGAGTGAACCATTCGGTTAATCATTCTTTTGTGAGTGATAGCACAAATGTCTAAAACCGGGTCATTAGTAGAGGGTCGTAAGTGATAGATGATAAAGGTGGCATTTTCATCGCTGATGTATTTGGGTATGATTGATGCCCCACTAATTTTCATGAAGATTATATTTGTGAGGGATAGGAGTAAGAGAGTACGAATCAAACGTTTCCAACATGGCTTTGACAAGATTGTTATATGGCACAATAAGATCCTATTTGGTTTGATATGTGTAGACACAAAATATCACTCTTTGGGTATCTATTTATTCCTCATTGCATACTACTATTCATATGATATCTAAGTAAGAAAATTACTAATCAACCCATGTCTTTGGCCATTGTTATTTTCTTTATGTTTCCACTTTTGGTCTTGTACCATTACTATCTCAAAGTATTCCTTTATATACCTCGACACTTATCATCCACGGAGATGAGTACCCAGCTAGGATGCAAAGTGCAAGGGTCATTTTCCCCTCTGGGCCCCCACTTCATACATATAACACCATCAAGGGACACAAGGGCTGGTTACTATGCATACACTTCATAGGAGGGAATTTTATTCTATTCCATGCACACATCTATTACATTTCTTTACATCTAGTTATTTTCTCTCTATCAAGTACAACACACATGAGCCACCTAGAGGCACGACTCCACACACACATAGAAAACTAAATTTGGTCTGAAATGTAGTGCAATGCTCAATCATAAGATCACCATTGTGACAGTTGACAAAAGTTTGACCCTTCATTTTACATATTTATTTTTTAGGATTTGATGTCTCTTTGAGGCTTTTATAGGTCATTATTTCATTATAGGTTTCCGAGAACTTCAATGATCATTGTCGACCTCATAGAAACCAAAGATGAACAACAATTAATACCTCATGACCACCTAGAGGAGGTTTTCTAAGCATTTTTGTAGACATAAGCACCCAGAAACAAGTCTAGGGAACCCATAGGTGCCCCTATCCCTCTCCGGTTCCCCCAATCGAAGAAGATTATTAGATCACACACATTTTTGAAGATTTTTACGTTTGCTTCTCCCTCTCTGTTCATCTGGTTATCATTTTTACATAGTCAAGATGTCACTTTGCGAACAGTAAGGCTCTTCTTATCCTCTTTGAAACTAGGATTTCACATTTTATTGCTTAGTTTTAAGGGTTAATTTCTATACTTAATTTTTGCATTTGTTTATTGCTACAATAGTAATCAGATTATGCATAAATTTCCATATTTTAGCTTAATAATTTTTGTGAACTTGACCTTGAATCCACATTGTTTTTCCGGATTTTATGATCTTCTTCGTATGGCTTAGTATTATGGAGAATTTATCAAGCCCATATGAAATACATTAATGATCATATCATTGAGCATCCTCAAGATCTATAATTTCTTTTATATGTTTCTCGTCAGGGAGGCCACCAATCTTGCGGAGATTACTACTTCTGCTACCATCCCCACCTTCATTTTCACTCAACAACCTATTATTACTCTTCCACCTACATCTATTATTCCTACTTCAATTCCTACTCCCACAAATCACTTCACTCCACCTCTTGTTTCTTGTATATGACAAGTTTCCCATCATCACTAAATATTTATCCTTTCTTTATCAAGACCTCTACCCAAAAATTCATCAATTTGCAACAGGCTACTTCTCGTACATTTCCATCTTTGGATTCCACTCAACTCCTTCATTCTCCATTTTCACCCACCATTTCCATTTATGAATACCATATAATTTTTCACTTCTAAGTTTCCCATTTTCAATTTCCATGGTGACCCCAAGAGCATCTCTCGAGCATTTTATGTGGCCTATCAATATTTTACGGATGATAATTTTCTCCTAGCTAAGCTCTTTCCTCATATTCTTCACAATTATGAAATACATTTTTTCTATGACCCTACTATCCATTTGGTAATATATTTCATGCATCTAGCCAATGATTTTATTACTCATTTTTCTATCAATATCGTCTCTAAGATATCATATGTGCAAATTGCACAACTTAAAAAAGGGTCTAACAAACATCTAGCAGATTATGTCTTACAATACAAAAACAACCTAGCTAATATGTCTAATGTGCTTGTAGACTCTGAGCTTCAAGAAATATTTATTCAAAGTTTATTTCCACCTCTTCAAGAGAGTGTTCTATCTCGAGACATCTCTATTATTTGATAAACTGTGTCACACTCTCAAGATCTACGAAACTAAACTCTTATCTATAGGAAAGCTTAAGTATTAGGAGAAAGATTCATCCTTTACACACTTTCAAAGAAAATAAAATTTTAAACCAATGTGGAACCTATTGAAGTGAAGGTGACTATCGATGTTGTATCTAACACCAATTACCTCTAATAGAAACTACCTAAGCATACATATAAAAAGTTAACTATTTCTCCACATCTTATATTGTAAATTCTTGAGATCAATCTTATTACACTTCATCCACTCAATTTGGATCCATCTCATCTAAAAGGTTGAAATTAAAATGAGAAATTTTGATATGAATATCATCAATTTGTAAAAAATTCTACGAGATAGATGTTTCAAAATTTGAACTATCATCCAATATCTTATCGATAATAACAAACTCAAAATTCTAAATCTTACAACCTCTACACTAGTTAATGAAAATCATAAGATCAAAATATTTAACAATCCTCTTCTAAAGCATGAAAAGCAAGTGGTGACTCCTTGAAAAGTCATACATATCGTGCATTCCCTCCTTCTTTCATAAGGGGATCTTTAATTTCTAGTAGCTCATCTTTGAAACATCCCCACCACTCATACCTTTTTCCAACTACGATTATCACACTACTTTTTCTTCCGATCAATTACATTAGTCCCTATATTGGCTCGATTTATATCAATAACACTCGAGGTGATAATTCATGGCTTTATACACATGTTCCATTGCACACCTTGTTCCTATTGGCTATCCACTATTGAAAATGTTGTATCTAATTCCCAACTCATATGGTGTTTTCAAGATTCTATTCACTACTAGGCCTCTCACCATGCTTGTGCCACCATCACTCAAAGGGTGTGAGATGCTCTCGTGTATCGCTTGGCTCCACAAAACTCAAGCGATTATCTCCATGAATAATTTATTCCTAACGTTTGTTCACAAGATATAAGTCATCTCTATTAATGGTGTTTTACCATCTATGCCATGGTTGTAACCTCCTCTTGAGGTTTCCATTGCATCATCTAGAGCACCTAGGTCCCCATGACCTCTCAAAACTAAAGCACAATATACTCATACCTCACATGTTTACACTCACCTATGTGGTTTCCGGTCTTCTTGTGCGGCACATCGGTCTAGGTCCACTATTCACACCACTCCTTCACATCAGATTTTCATCACCCACCCAATCTCCTACACATAGGTGTCTACCATGTTTGCATTTTTGCACATCGGTGTCAATCAACTCCACGTTTATTTACGAGTACCCACATTATACTCATCGATTGCATGCACATCGAGTTTATTCAATGCAACATTTATCTCATAAACCACCACCCATCGAGCATGATCACATGACTTCATCACTATAAGCATTGGGTAGAGGACCCTCACCCTTTACTTTTATCATATGGAACAATCGTAATCACACACTTGGGGAAATCCCCTTATTTCTCTCCCCTTCTAACCATAATTTGTGTCTTATTTTTGCACATCTAAAATCTCACATACCATATACACACTTTGATTTATTTTCAGCGTCATTTCCCGATGAAAAACTCCCATGCCTTGGTTCGTAATTTGGTTTAGGGCATACTATATAGATGAACCTCACACACCATACACTACACACTATCATATACAGTGAACATTACATATTATACATTATACACTACATACTTTTCATGACGTGTATTTATCTCTACATAACATCTACTCTGCACTTTCACGATATATATTTTTGCACAAACTATACAACCAACGAGACTTGGGAAACATTCATACAACAATAAAATATTCTCATTCCTATCTATAAATATAACCTCTACACCATAATAAAACATCTTGAACAAAACATACATGCTTATAACATAATAAGAACCTTCACAATATATGCCTCTTACATCACATGATGCTTCTTTCTTATGCATAGTTAACACACATGACATTGCACACTCATAGTTCCCAAAATCATTTTCTATCAACATTATTCAACATAAATTCACCAATAGTGACATATTCATGACATTCTTCTATAATGCACACATAAAAAATTACACATCTCACACAACATGTGTTATACACACATGAAATCTTCTCGACAACTTTTATCATACACTAGGCCCATTATTCACTATACACATTCATGCTACATCTTTCTTACATCATTGCTACACGCTACACTCACTACCCTATGACACACTCTTGTTCCACATTCCATACTCGAATGATGAGGGTATACATCTACAATGGACCCCATCTCACTCACTCACATTCACCCATTCACTCACACACTCTCTACGCTTGACACTTTAACAATCATATCTTTCTACTACATACAAATCAAACCATTTCCGATGATGCACTCTCGTTTGTAGTACATTCTTGAATTTTGATGGGAATATACAAATGAACCTCATCACATGCATACAAATATATTTGGGGGCACGTGGCTCCTATCATCCACACTACATTACATTTAGTCTAATCCATAACATATTGCATATACGGGTCATACATAGAATTGCTTACATTTACTTATTACGGTTACACTTTTTAAACATGCTAGATATATATATTGTATGTCAATATCATTATACGCACACATGTGTATTCTCATTCCTTTATAGTTGTGATAATATATTATACATATCTATTAAATGCAACATGGATGTTTCACATAGTGCCTATTCCAAGTCCCATAATGGCTCTGGGGCTATCCACTTTCATACATTACAAGTGTTATTGTTTAATTTTTCATAGCACTTTTATATATCATCTTATACACGTTTTGACCTACTCTTTATCTTTCTAACATACTAATAGGTGCTTCTGTGCATAATTTTTTATGAGTGTCTATTTTCTTCCATGGTTGTTTGTTACATTGCTTGTCATTGTTTGCTCTTTGTATGCCATTTTTGTAGTATTTTCCCTTTGTTGTGTGTGTACACTTATTTTATTTTATCTTATTCATCCTTGATTTTATTGTGAAATCATGAGTGATGTCCCATGTTTGAAACCCATTTTTCATGGTTTACATTTTCTTCTTTCATCTTATATTACACATTGTCTTCTTGTCTGCTAGCTTACATTTTACATGCATTTAATCTTGTACTAAAACTTTTCTCTAGCCACTTTGTTTTCATGTGAATTTATTTCTACTAAGAACATTCCTTTGTCCCTACAAGACACAATTTCAACACAACGATCAGTTTTCCTTTTGGTCGTATACTCCTTGACGATGTCGCATGTACCCCAAATGAGGGGGCATCATTTGGGTGAATCAGTCACCCTATACAACATCATACAATAAAATTTAAACATAGTATAGTATCAGTACAACATAGTAGTCAATATCATATAGGACTCAAGATAATACTTGGGTCCTTAACATAATAAAAACACTAATGCCAAGACCAAAATAGTAGCACTTGGGCTCCTCAACCCTTCTTGGATGGCTTTGACTAGGGGAAGTTACACAACATTTTGTAGTTCATCACAGTCTACAGAACTACACGCAGTGGCTTTTATAGGGCACACAGTCCTTAGCACTCGGCATGCATGCACTACACAACACTTTTTACTTTTGGGTTTGATCAAATTGTTCAAATTGTTCAAATTTTACACCCCATATATAGTGGTGTTATTCATTGTGTAAAGTAGTGAAAGGTTGGAGGATAGCACTGAATGTTTCTCCTACACTTCTTTCATGACTTGAAATGAGATCTCCCTAAAAATCACATTCGGGAAGCGGCATGAGATCACCCAAAAACATGGTCATCTACAATATCTTTACGATAATTTCTACACCCTTTTTCCCATCATGGATAAGGTGCACATGTTACTTTTAAATTTTTAGTATTTTACATACATTTGTTGCATACTTTTACACATATTCGATCATATACATGTGTATTTGACTACTTGTTCATTATTCTCTTTGTAGGTCTATACTTATGGGAAGTGGTACTCACCTCACAACATCAACAATAGGCACATCATGACATCTACACATGAATTTTTCCCTAGGGTCATTTTCATCATCAATTTTTGCACTTTCTCCTCCTTAACATCCACGCTCCACATTTTTATCACTCCATGCTTTGTCTTGTTCCTCAACATGCTCTCATCATAAATCTACTTTGTTATCACGTACACATATCTTACCTACTTTATGTTATATAAAATTATATCAACAACATAAAGTGGGGAAAAATGTAGACATAAAATCACACACTTTGGGTATCTATTTATTCTTGATTGCATACTACTATTCATATGATTCCTAAATAAGAAAATTACTAATCAACCCATGTCTTTGGCCACCTTTATTTTCTTGTTATTGCCACTTTTGGAATTGCACCCTTACTTTCTTAGTCTACCTTGTTATACCTTAGAACTTATCATCTTTGGACACTTGTGCCCAACCGAATGCCGGTGTGCAGGGCATCATCATCCCCTTTGGGTGCCTCTAAACTCAATATACTTTGTTCACACTTTTTGGGTCCTTTCTAGTTGTTCGCTTATCTTATATTTTTGGTAGTCATCCATTTTAGGGTTAATTATGAAATTTAGAAAGGGAATCATATGAATATAAAGTTATGTGATCATAATAAAGGACCAAGCACTAAGCATTAGCTATCATCACATAAGGTTGCATCCATAAAGCATCTACAAGCTTCATTGCATACATCTAGCACCATCAAAGGGATAGAAGGGCTGGTTATTTTGTATGCACTTCATAGGAGGAAGTCCATTCTATTTCAAGTGCACATATTTTACATTTATTTATTTCTAGCTACTTGCTCATTATCAAGTGGGACACACAAGAGCCACCTAGGGTGTGATTCCACATACACACATAAAACTACATTGGGTATGAGATGTAGTGAAAACCTCAGATCATAAGATCAACATTGTGACATCCAAGGATAGTATGACTCCTTGTTACGCATCTTTCTTTTTAGGATTTGATGTCCTTTTGAGGGTTACGTAGGTCATTATTTCATTACAAGTTTTTAATGACTTCGGTGATCATTGTGAGACCTCATAGTACCAAAATATGAACAATAATGAATACATCATGACTACGAGAGGAGGTTTTCTGATAATTTCCATAGACATAGGCCCCGAAATAGGTCTAGGGTACCCATGAGCCCCATATCCCTCTCTAGGTCACCCAATCTAAGAAGATTGTAAGCTCTCACACTTTTCTAAGGATCTATGTGATGTTTTTACTGTCTTTGTTCATCCAGTTAACACTTCGACATAGTCCATATTTCATTATGAACTAGCTAAGGATCTTCTTAGACCCTTTGTAACTAGGGTTTCACATTTTATTTCTTAGTTTGTTTGGGTTAGTTTATGTACTTAATTGCTACATTTATTTACTACTACAATAACAATCAAATTAGGAATATATTTCCATATTTATCTTAATCAATATGTGTCATCTACTTGATTTTAAAAATGTTGAGAGTCACCATGAATTCAAATATTGTGAATAAGAAGTTTATGAGTGATTATGAGGCCAAGAATGAGGGCTTCATATTCAAAGTGATGTTGTTAGTGCATGAGAACCCTAAGTGATATACAAAAGGGAGAGGATCACCATAGGGTGTGATGAACAAAATTTCATACGTGACACTCGATATGCGATGGGACACATCAAAGTACATAGTCCAAGTGTCGGTGTTGATGGTGTAGGTAGTAAAGCCATCTTAGAAAGTATCAAAAATAGGTGAAGTGTAGAAGAGGGGCATTAGCTAATTGATCGGTGATAAATTGACCTTTGATTGATTTTTGTGGGATGAATTTGAAATCAAATTCTATGAGAAACATGACCCAACATGCGAGGCATCATAAGAGGTATGTGTGAGATAAGAGGTATAAAAAGAATTGAATTTATTAATGATATGAACATCATTTTTTAGAAGATAGTGTCATAACTTATAAAAAAAAAAAAGACAAGGTCAAGGCATAATTTCTCAATGTAGCTATAATTGCATTCATATGGAAGAAAATGTCAATTGATGTAATATACGACCCTTTCATGTTGATAATCATCATATTTTTATAGAGGATCCTAATACATGAAATGTAGCTGAGATGTATAATAGGAAGGGCAATACACTATCGGAGGCACTAGGACGGGAGGATTTAACAAATATGCTTTAATAAAATCAAAATTAAATTATTATTGATCATCACAAAGGAACTTAGTGTCCTTTTGCAATAGATATGTGAATGGTTGTGTTTTATCGGTGAGTTGTGTAGTGAAATGATGAATAACATGGATATTACCTTGTAAAGAGCATAATTGATGTAAATTACATGGTGGAGGCATGCCGATAATAACACGGATCCTGTTGTTATCAGTTTTGATACCACATTCGGAAATGATGTAGCAAGGATATTTCAGTAATAATGCAAAAACACATTTCTTGGGGTTTAAATGTACTTTGTATTATTCTGAAGCATTCAAAAAAAGTGTGTGCATATCTTGCGCCTTGGTAGGGTGATGCGATATTTGCTTGAGGATGTCATCAACATAGTCTTTTATAATTCTATGAATATGATCATGGGAGATATGCATCATTGTACATTGGTAGGTGGCCCCAAAATTTTAAAGAATGAAGTAAAATGTACTCGAGGAGTAGTATTGAAAGTTTTTACGATCGTCAGGGTTAATTTTGATTTGATTATAACTAGAGAAGCCATCCATGAAGGAAAGAATGCCATATACAGCAGTGGAATTGACTATGGTATTGATGTGTGGTAATGGGAAGCCATCTTCGGGAAATCCTTATTAAGGTCATGAAAATCGATACAACAATGAAATTTTCCATCTGGTTTAATAATAGGAACAATATTAGACACCCATTTGAGGTAGTTGACAACACGAGTAAATCAAACACTAGTTAATCCTAAAATTTACTTGAAAACATTTAATGAAGAAAGTAACCATGCTAATGAAAATTTACCTCTAAGAAACTTGTATGCACCCAAAATTACGTGTGTTATATTGTCAGGAAAATGGTTATAAAAGTCCCTATGATGATTCAAAATCCTTTCAAGAAGGTGTTTCAAGTTCAAAACCCATTTGTAGTATATATTTGTAGCCTAGATAGCCTTACTTAACTTTTCCTTGCATTTCCGACTTCTCCCTTCTTTCTATGCTCGTTTTGGAATTAAGTGTCGAAACCGCCACCACCTGTCAGGAGGTAGTTTACAAATGGCCTCGAGTGTAGGGAAGAGGTCCTGAAACCACCTCCTTGTGTAGGGTGACGGTCCTAATCGATTTATCTAGAATCTTCATGTGTAGAATTACATGTGACGATTCACTTAAGTTGCTTTTTGAGTGCATCCATGAGACGAATATGCTAAAAATAACTTTATTTCCTTGGTTCTTCTTGTTCCTTATATTTTTAAATATATTTAATGAGTGGAGCTGCCTCTTCATTGCCTTGTGCATGAAGTAATCTTTTATCCTCCATTCCTATATATACAAGCTTGTATTCAAGAAAAATGCCCGAGAATTTTGTGTATCTTGCATTGTTGTGCTCCCATAATCTTGCTAGGAATCGCATATCCAAGTTCGGATCTCTTGTCTTTATCTTGTTTTTACCTAGATTACGTTTAGATTGTTTCTAAGCTACCATTGCTCAAGCACCATCCTCTGTTGTTGTTCTTTGCATTCCCAATCCTTTAGACTCAAATGAAATCTCGAGAGAAATAATGGAAAGAACAAAGGGGACAAATAATGATACTACTAGATTTTCCAAAGCTCTCACTCTTCCAAGTTGGGGTTATGTATTTTTTTACTTTGTTTTGTGAAATTGTTAATTTCATATCAAATAGAGTAGAGAAACAATTCATTTCAAATAGATAAATAGTTGCAAGTAGATCGAAACAATAGGAAGTTTTCTCTTCAATATTGCTAGGAAGTTATGGGGGAATAATAGCTTTGTTAGAGCCATGATTTATTCTTGACTTTGAGGTAGGGTTGGAAAGATTTTATTTGAATTAGAATAGATCTTAGATTTAGATTCACATATCTGAGAGATAGCTAGCTACATCCGAACCAGTTATTTGTTTTTAATTTTCTTATTAGATTAGATGCATTGTCTAAAAAGTTAGAAAAGCACAAAAATATTTATTTCCATAGGTGGTTTATTTTATTGATTTGTTATGATATAATGCTAGAAAACACCAAAAATATAGCTGAGATTTCCTTTGATATATAGTTTACTTTATGAAATAAATCAATTCATGTTGCATGACCCTTAACGATCCACAATAGGAAAATACTTACAGTTGTGATTCCCAGGTCCCACCTGACCCAACGGGCAGGCTAATAAGCGGCATTGACACAAGTTTGAGCTTAACAATCTTATGCACACCTGCCACATACGCAAAGAAAATAAGATAGTTAGAGACATTGAACATAGCTGCTAATCAGCCCTATGACTTTTGGACCGCTCCTAGAAATAGCATTTGATTGCATACGAGGACCATATAAGGGCCTCAATCTCGATGAGTCTTTGGTTGTGACCCACAGGTCCCACAACCCAACTTGAGTCTATTGGTTAGTTATATATTGGCACTAGCTTATGCACATTGGTATTCATATATTCATTGGTTCCACTGATATTATTACACAACTTTCATTGTTGAATATAACATCAAATTAGGTGAAGACTTTCTAGACAAGACGAGAAAATATCTCATAGTTCTGCTGAGCTCCACTACATCTCTTGTGTCAATTTCCATGAGCTTTTCTAGAAACCCATACGAGGCACTGCAGAGTTACTTTCCATGTATTCCCTAACCAATCAATAGAATCTCTAAAGAACTAGACATTGATTGGAGTATCCAGTAGCTTTCATATCGGACCATACCATCACACCCCTTGAGCTAGGAGATAATTCATTTCCTTAGATTCGTACATTTCGTTGTGCATGTCGAAGACATAAGGTTTCCCAATTAGCTTGGTCATCGCCATCACTTTCACTCACACTACAATTCCACTGCTTGGCTATCTTGTCATGACCTTGGGAGGTCGGGTGCGAAGAAGGTCACGTGTTGAAGCGAACCTTTGGAAAACTCTATAAGCGACTACCACCTCATGCTTCAACCCAAGTAGCAATTTACACGACACCAACTTCACAGTTTCACTCTGCGTTGAATCCTTGATTCAAAGAGTGCCGATAACATAAATTTTGACATACGTGGAAGTTGAAGACCAACTTGACTCTTCGGACCTTGTTGATAGGAGGAGTCGACCTTAAGTTACTTAAACGCTCTAGTGGAGTTGTATCTTACTTGTTAAGAGGTAGACCTTTCCCTAATTGCATGTTCCTCATCTTATTTTTGCAATCAATGATTAAGTCCTCTACGGAAAAAGATCTTGAGATTTATGATGTAGAAGAAGGGGATTTGAAGTTACCTCCGGCTCTGCTGAGTTTGAGGAGGGTAGCACCTCCTTAATCGAGGGAATGATTGATATAAACATCGGAATGGAGGATAACAAAAAATATTAAAACTAGGATCCTCTTTAACTTTGGAGGAAGTATAAATTCATACCCAAATCATTAAGGAACACTAGAAAGCCTTTGCATTTAGTTATAAAGAAATGATGGGAATTGCACCACACATCATGAGTTCATAATCTTGTCCCTAAGTAGGACACCAAACCAATTAAGTAGAAATCAAGACCTATGAAGCCAAAGGTGGCCCTTATGGTAAAAGAAGAGGTAATGAAGCTTCTCTAGGTAGGATTTATCAAGCCTGTCAATTATTCACAATGGGTATCTAACATTGTCCCCATCCTCAAAAAGAATGGAAAGATCCATATTTGTATAGACTTCGGGACATTAACAAGGCTTGTCCCAAGGATGATTTCCCACTACCATCCATTGATGTTATCGTTGATGCAACATTTGGATTTGAGTTGTTGTCTCTTATGGATGGGTTTTTAGGATATAATCAAATCAAAATCTCTATCGAGGATCAAGCTAAAACTAAATTTATAACTCCTTGGGGAACCTATTGTTATGCCATCATGCCATTTTGTCTTAAGAATGTTGGCACTACATATCAACGAGAAAATACGTACATATTCCATGATCTTATTCATAAAATTGTGGAATCCTATGTATATGACTCTTTAGCTAAGGAAAGGAAGTTCTACGATCACCCGGAGGTGCTTTGTCTCATTCTCTCACACTTGATTGATTATGTTGTCACATTGAATCTAGACAAAACTTTTGTATTTGGTGTAACAAGTGGTAAGCTCGAGGATACATTACATCTTCACGGGGGATTGATGTTGATTGACCAAAATCCGGGTTGTGTTAGAAATGGTTTTCCATTTGCGAGTCAGTATTAGATATTTTCTTGGGAAACTCGGTGCAATCCGAAGGTTCATCCCTGACTTGACCTTAGTCATTCATCTAATCAAAAATTTGTTGAATAAATATTATAGCATTGATTGGATGGAGGAATGCGATGAGGCCTTTGATGCAGTTAAATGATTCTTATTATCCCCTCCCATGCTAATGCCACCTAGTTCAAATCACCCTTTGATCTTGTATTCGCGGGCTATAGACATTTCACTAGCATGTATGTTGGCTCAAGAGGATGATGATAAGCGAGAACGAGGTTGTTTACTTTATAAGTCAGACGTTACTCGATTATGAGACATGCTACACGCAGGCGAAAAATGAATGCCTTGTGATAGTTTTTACAACCAAGGGCTTAAGACATTATATGCTTAATCAAGAAACAAGGGTCATCGTTATGTTAGACCACTTACGAGACAATCCTCATGCGGGGTTCCTTGTCTTAAAAGGCTAGGTATTGCATTACATTAATGGGTGAGTTCAAGTTAACGTTCATAAATCAAAAATCTGTTAAGGGTCAAATCATTGCAGATTGGTTGGCTGATAATCCATTAGATGGGGTGATTTGGTAGATTTGGACTTTCTCGATGAGTGCGTATATTTCATTGAAACCAAGCCTCCTATCTTTGTATGCCCTTGGTACACTAACATTATCAATTTCATCATGGACCACACATACCCAGGAAGGAAACGTCACAAAAAAGAAGGTAGTTACATGTAATTTCCACTAAGTATGTTATCCTGGAACAAGTGCTTTATTACAGAGCCTTCAACGGAATGCTATTGAGATGTGTTGATGTTGAAGAATCTAAAAAGATTCTTTATGAGTCACACAGTGGGGTAGGGTGTGGCCACTTCGGTGGGCATGCCACTACCTAGAAGATACATCGAGATGGGCTATTTCTGGCCCACCCTAGAGCATGACGTGGTAGATTTTGTGTGTAGATGCCACAAGTGTCAAGATTTTTCCCACGAGATCCACATACTACGCACAAGATTTACAACCAATCACAACTCCATGGCCCTTCTCCATGTGGGGCCTAGATCTGGTAGGGAAATTCTCTCCTCGTCAATAGATGGCCATAATTTCATAATCATGGCCACAAAGTACTTTACCAAGTGGGTAGAGGCTATGCCCTTACCACCGATAATGGCATGTCTTTCAAAAATGACGAGGTGCATGAGTTGTGTAAAAATTCAAAATAAGTCATCACATGGCTCTCTCTACTACCCTTAGGCTAATGGACAAGTGAGGCTACGAAAAAGACTTTAAAGTCCATTCTTCTAAAAACCATTAAGTAGAATAAATCATATTGGCATCTAAAGCTTTTACGGCCTTGTGGGCATACCGAGCGTCGGTTAGAATGAGGAAACCCCTTTTCCTTAGTATTCGGTGTTGAGGCATTTCTGCCACTCGAAGTCGAAATACCCAGCCTTCGCATTTCACTACATGGGATCTTGGGAGATGAGGGTTATCGAGAATCTTGTCTCTCCTAGTTAGAAATCCTTGACAAAACTAGACTTAATCTTTGAGAAATGACACAAGTGTGTACGCTAACCACTTTTATCATCAATTCAATAAAAAGGTATACGAATGTGAGATCTATGAAGGAGATTTGGTATTAAGACTCAATAGCTGAAAAAACAAGAAGGCAAGGCGAGGGAAGAAAGTTCAAACCGAGGTGGTTATGTTCATATCAGTGGTGGAAGACTATAAAAATTGCACATTCCACTTGTGTATTCTAGAAGGTGAGGATTTTAGTGAATCGTAAACTCTCTTCACATAAAGAGATACTAAACATGATCGATCAACATTCTCATATATATATTATTACATCTGCATTGCATTTTCATTTGTTCGTTCATTTTGTAAAAAGTGTGATCAAGGAGCTCATTCTTATAAGCGATTCCTAAAAATTTTGAAAATATTATTAAAACATTCAAATCATGTCTCTTCAAATCTTCATTGTATCATCAACTATTTACGTATCACTTATCAATCCAAACAAGACAAGACAAATTTTTTGACCGGTAACCATGCCAAGGCTGCATACTTAGTTCTACTTTTGGTCTCTTCACAAGGTAGGTGTCTTTTGTTCATTATCTGTTCTAGAAGCTTCATGGTGTCACATCTATCTCACGTACATCTCCTTGGAAATAAGAACATGCTAAACATTTTTCCCATATAAGTAAGTCAAACGAAAATCAACAAAAAAAAATATTTTACACATTCTTTGCCATACAAACCTTCGGTGTTGAGCTTGCATCTGTTATTAGTGATATAGGGTTGGGAAAGGAAGGAAATTACCTTACTCACCTATGCTTTTCCATGGTGATAAGCCCATGATTCATACTAGTAGCATGGGGCAAGGTGTAGGTGGTCTCTTTGACAAACCTAAAATTCATGAACAATTAAATCGATTCTTGTGAAATCTTAAGTCAAAACAAATTGAATTAGATGTTAAAAAATCCAAGAGAATGCAAAACCCTAAAACCAGATTTTGTCAACCAAGTGGCCATCTATGGATCCAAGTCTAGATAAATTGCAAAGTAATTATGTAACACCTGCTTAAAATAACCCACTTGAGGCCCAAGAAACAACCTAGGATTTGTTAGAAAAATTATGGAATATTTTTTTGTTTAAAAGAGTCTACTACTAGGTTACAAGGCAACAAATTCCACTAACAGATTCTAGAACAATTCAAATCTACTAGAGAAAACTTTTATTTTATTAACAATTATTAGAGTCACTGAGGTTCAAAATTTAGGGTTAGAGGGTTCAACTAGGTTCAAAGGGTAAATTATCACCATACCCACTCTCTATGAGCTTACAGATTCAACTTGATTTTTCTCACACTTAACACATTCAAAATTTCCCTAAATCATTCCCATTGGATAAGAAATTTTCTCACCTTTCCAATGATATAAAGAAGTCCTCCTAACTCCTCATAAAACTCAAGTTATGGGCCGGCGGGCCTTGGGGTGAAAATTTTCCCCCAAGAGCGGCCTGTAGGCCCAGGGGTGAAAATTTGCCCAAAGGGCGGGTTGGCGGGCCGTAGGGAGATTTTTTTGAAATTTTCTGCATGGGATAAAAACCAATTTTACACCCGCACACCCAGGTCCGCCCGAGGACACATGGTGCCCTCAGAAGCCAAAGCGGGAACACGAGGGAAGGCGGGGTGGCGGAGATGTTTGGGAAAATTTGACAAAAGGCGGTGAAAGGGGTAAGTCATTACATACAGGCCTACACATCCATGGAAATGATTTTTCAAGGCATGAGCGGTAGTGCGGTGCCATGGAGGTAATTACAAATTTTTTCCAAAAAAAAATTTCTCAAAAAAGATAAAGTTTCAACGGTTCCATCCCTCCATTGTGCCACGTGGCGTGATACTAGATGCAAGATTGCGGGCGGAGGAGGAAACTAAGAAAAATCTTCCAAATATTTTTAAAAAAGTGTCGAGGAGGAAAATGGTGTCGTGCCTCCACCATTGCCTTGTGAGAGCACGTGGCATCTTTAGATTAGCTTCAAGCCGATGGGCCGGGAGAAATTTTTACAATTTTCCCAAAAAAAAAAATTTTCCTAAGTCGAAGAAGGGAAAAATTCGGGCCGTGGGCCTGCAAGAGAAATTTTTCACAAAATTTAAGGCCAATTGAAGAAAACTTTAGAAGGACATAACTTTTCATAGAAACCTTAGGTTTGGGAAAACAAGGACTTTCTAGAAAGCTCTCGATACCCTCTTCACGGGAATCATTAATTTTATATTTTGATAAAGTTAAAGGGGTCAATTTCATGAAAACATTCTACGAGGATTCTTAAAAAACAACTTTGGTAAATTTTAACTTATAAAATTTGGTTCAAAGTTCTTATTCTTTCACTTCTAACATGTCAAATAGACATGGAGGTTTCCATTAGGAAAGTTTTAGGATAGACTGTAAGTGTAATTTTTTTGGATTGGTTTGCATTTCAAAATTACAAGTTCCTTTTAATAGCAAAAAACCTCTGATTTTCCTTGGCTTGATTGGAAAGTTTTCAAGACATTTAATTAAGTGTTTAGGTTTGGTTTTGGGATCATTTTTACCTCATTAAGTCCAATTGATTATTTAATTTACCTCTTATCTATTTACGGGGTTATTTTAACATTTGATTAAGGAACTTTACAAAGTATACGGTGAAGTAAAAGAACTTATACATTTAGAAACATATATTAAACTATCTCTTTCACCATGCAATGAAACATTGAATTCATTCTATCTTTAGCCTTAAATGTTTTTCCTTCTTTAATCAAATTTTAAAACAATAGTTCAGTTTCTATGCTTTCCAAAATCATATATTTTAAAAAAGGCAAAATAATAAAATTTCTTCATACGTATTTCCTTCTTCCAAATTTCCAAACAGGGATTTCAAATGCAAAATTTAAATATAGTAATGCCATTTTGAACAAGGTAAGACAACTTCCATTAATTCAATAAATCTCTTACAACTCCTTTCATATATATATTCAAAATACATCATACATAATACATGTCTCTCTTTTCTATTAATAGGGCGAGTATAGAGCATAACTCTTTTTCCTTTCAAATTTCAACTTTTAAAAAGATCAACACAACATCTTTCAATTTCAAAACATATACAAGTTCTTTCACTTAAAGTGGGAAAGCGTTACAATAAAATTTATTTCACAAGGGACTATCAAAACCGTCATCTTTTCTCATCTCCAGAACAACAACATGCATTGTTCTCATTCTTCCAATTTGATCACAACAAATGTAGGGGAAAGGCAACACTCTCCACCCAACCAAGACATCTAATGAAGAGGGAAACCATCCTTCTTCATTGGCCCCTATCCCCAACCACAATGCAATAGGAAATGTATTTCAACTCATGGAAACAACAAGCTTCCACATCACAAAGAAATCTTTGAACATGCACATTTCAAATTAAAAACACATTCCAAACAAAACAATAGTTTACAACTGCATTGAAACATTAAGATATAACTTAGGCTTCATCATGCAAGCCAAAGGAGAAAGAGCTATGGGGGAAGCTACTTATGCCTCCCAATGGGAATTAGGTAACCACCTATAACAAACCTCAATATAGATCATCACACATATCCTATATACGCCCACAATCCCTCCTTATGCCCCCCACAAATTTCCTTATGCCCCCACAAAGTAAGAAATGCAAGCTATTTATTTTCCATGGTGGATCCCAATCCCAAACTCCCTCCACAAGAATTCTGATGCCACTTGCATTCCCTTATGCTTCAAGACATGCATTCTTCATAGCCTTCTCCTACACCATTCCTAGGTAGTCTAAGCAAAAACCCACAAACATGCTAAATATTCACACAATACCATGTACATTCATAAAGCAAAAAGAGTATTTCAAGAGCCAAGCTCTTACCTCTCCATGATGGAGTTGTCTAAGCTTTAAAACAATAAATCTCTATCCCAATTCAATCAAACCAAATAGCCAAGCATAAACATGTAACAGTCTTCCCAAAATATCCTCCAAATCAAGAGCTCTAATCAACAAGATAATTTTCCCCAAGGAATCATTCCAAAAGTTTCAACAACCCAAAACAAAGCAAGGAGTTCTAATTTTATAGAATAAGGAAGAGAAGAGGATGAGGTTGATCCAGTAGGATGCCACATCACACATCCTCAATTCCAACACAAAATTCAAATTCATTCTCAAAGCACAACAAAGACGTGGGTGAATAATATGACAATAAACTTACACACTCCAAAAATCCCACATCCCAAAGGACTGAATTTAATAAAATGTAAGAAGAGTGGAATAAAAACTTGCGACATGACTTATTAAAATGCATTAAAAAGGTCCAAAATCAACCATCCAACCATAGGTATGGTTAGTAAATAAAATTAAGAGGTATGGGAAAAGTTTTCCTTGTCCCACAAGCCTCAAAAACAACCTCAAGGACAAATTCGAGTTTTCAAGGTGGAGTGTTTCATACTCCAAAATTTGACTTACAAAATTCTTACACATTCTTACACATCACTTAAATATTTAATACAAAATCCAACAACTTCTATAATTAATTTCTCATGTCCCAAATTTGATTGATTTATTTATTTTAACAAAATGAATACTCACATTAATTCTCCACAATTAAAAGAATAAGAAAGGGGTAAGCTGCATAAAAAAATAAACACATGCGAAACAATAATTAAAAGGAACCACATTAATAAAATACACAAAGCCCTTTGGTCACATTCAAAGGTAATGCCCCCATGGGAATCCATAACAAAACAACACACAAACACACAAAACATGTTGCCATGGTGACCTTGTTGAATTCATCTAGAATTCCAATGTGGTTAGTCCCTCAATCACGATGTTTGATGTGATATTTTAACTTGTAAAACAAAAATACCCCCTTCGCCTCGTGACTATATCCAAACATCAACATGATATAAATATAATCACAAAATCATCTATACATATGAATCACAACAACATAGAGACAATCAACAATATCACTTACAATTTATATCAACAACTATATCATCATCATATAATGTCTATTTTCTAGGTCTACTCACAATATCAACAAATCACATGTTTGAAAAAAATTCATATTATATCCATGTCAAATAGTAGATCATCATCCACATATGAAGTGTCTCTAATAATTATCATACATCACAACTAAATCAAGGTCAACAATAATCCATGGTCAACATCTAACATCATACTAAATAAAAAGCATAATAATGTTCATAATGTAATCAACTATATTAAGATCAATATCAAAAGGTGTCAAAGGAAGTGGTCACTATATCCCCTCCCCTTAGACTCAAATTCCTCCTAAAAGTCACTTGAACAAATGTGGAAGGCCTGAACTCGTAATAAGGTAGCATCCTCCCATGTAGGCTGCTGATGATCATCATATATGTCCCACTTTGCACCCAAACCCGATCAACCACTCTACCTCGAAGGCATAGAGTCTGTAATCTAAGATGTGAGCGGGATCCACCATCACCTGCCCACATGACCCTAGACACTGTAATGTTTCCCAATCTAACACATGAGAAGGATCTGTAACATTTCTCGTGAGAAATGAAATATGAAAAAATATCATATATGTGAGACAAGATGGGTGACAATGATTGATGGTAGGCAAAAGGGCCAATACGCTCCACTATCTCAAAAGGAGGCATGAATCTAGGAGCTAACATAGAACCTTTTCCATAATGGATAGGGCTCTTTTGTTTCTGGTATGAAGGAACACCTTCATGCCCACATCAAAACTATATGGTCGATCTATGCTGATATCCATACTTCTTCTTCTGTCTTGTGACTCCTCCAATCTCTACACGATAAACACCACTTGCTCCTCTCCGTGTCAAATGAGAAGATATGGTACAAGAGATACTTTTTCCTTTAACTTGTCCCGGCTAAGTGGTGTCCTGTACTCTCTACCATACAAATCCTGAAAAGGAGCCATGCCTATGGAACTCTAAAAATATTATTGTAGGAAAACTCCACCAAGTAGAAGTACTCCTCCCCTTTAGACTACTGATCCATCACATACATCTTGAGCATGTCCTCTAAAATCTGATTCACTGCTCAATCTGTCCATCTTTCTCGGGGTGATACGTTGTGCTGAAATTGATCTTCATCCCGAGGGCATGTTACATGGTAGTCCAAAATGGGAAGTGTACAAAGGATCACGGTCACTAATGATCTTCCACGGAATCTCGTGCAACTTGACAATCTCATCCATATATACCCGTGCCACTACTCTAGCTATATAAGTAGTCCTCACTAGAGAAAAGTGAGCCACTTTGGTAAATTTATCAATTGTGACCACAATGGCGTCATGGTGGTATCTCGACATTGGTATCCCAATAATGAAATCCATGGAAATGGTGTCCCACTTCCATTCCGGTATAACATGAGGAAAAATAAGTCTAGCTAGATGTTGATGCTCAGCCTTAACTCTCGACACTTTAAACATTGTGACATGAGCTGGGCCACGTATCTATGAAGTCCTCTCCAATGATATAATTTTCTCAAGGTTGCGTGCATCTTCTTCACACCCCGTGATGGGCTAAATAGGGTGCATGATGTGCCTCTGTCAAGATGTCTTGCTGCCTCAAGCCTCCATCTCTGGGAACATAAATCTAGCCTCGTGCCTAAGAAGGCCATCTATCTCTAAGGAAAAACCATAAAGCTTCCCCTCGAGGGTTGTTTGAGACTCGATCTCTGCTCAAACTGCAATGTAGAAGCTATCAAGAGGAATTTATTGAAGAATCCTACTCTGTAATCTGTGCACACTAAGGTTTCCATAGCCACATGTCTCCATCTACTTGAGAGTGTCTCCTACCACATTCTCCTTCCCCTTTACATGCTTTATATCCATATCATACTCACAAAACAATTCCTTCCAACACTACCTTGATGAGCGTTGAGATTGGGTTGTGTGAAGAGGTGTGCAAAGACTCAAGTGATCTATCACGATTGTGAATCTCCGACTAAGTAGAAAATGTCTCCATCAAACCAAGGCATGCATAGTTGTCGTAAGCTCAATATCATGAGTCGGATAATTAAGCTCATAATCCTTGTGTTTAAGAGACTCAAAAGCCACTACTCTACCCTCCTACATCGACACACCTCCAAGCCCTACTAAGGAAACATCCGTGTAAATGAAAAACTCACCACCCTGTGTATATGCGGCACTTTGCAAGAATAGGTTTTGTAGTGAGACATTAATTCGGTGTCTTGAAGGCTTTCTCACATATATCTAACAAAATAAACTTCTTCCCTTTCCTCGAAGAGAAGTGATGGAGTGTGCAATCCAAGAGAAGTCCTAAAAAAATCTCCAATAGTACCCTGCTAATCTCATGAAGCTGCAAACCTCATTCACGGTAGTGGGTGTTGGCCAATCCATAAGTAACTATAATCTTGGAAGGATTGACGATGATACCTTCCCCAGAAATTATATGACCCAAATACTACACCTCCATCTGAAAGAAAGCACACTTCTCCAAGTTCCCGTAAAGTTGTTACTCACAAAGACATTGAAGAACCTGGTGAAGGTGCCCCTCATGCTCCTCACGTGTATGTGAGTAAATAAAAATTTCATCAAGGAAGATGAGCATGAAGTGATCTAAGAAGTTCTTGAATACCCCATTCATCAAACTCATAAACACTGTAGGGGCATTAGTCAAACAAAACACACCACTATGAACTCATAGTGGCCATATCTCGTACGGAAAGTGGTCTTAGGAATGTCCACCTCGAAATCCTCAGCTAATGGTAACTTGACTTAAGATCAATCTTAGATAAAATTGTGGCTCCCTTCATCTGATCAAACAAATCATCAATGCGAGGAAGGGGATAACGATTCTTGATCATTACCTTATTTAGCTGACGGTAATCAATACACAACCACAAGGATCCATCCTTCTTCTTCACAAAGATCCTTGCGCCACAAGGGGATATACTAGGACGGATAAGGCCTTTCTCCAAAAGGCCCTCAGCTATAACTTGAGCTCACGGAGTCACAGGGTGGTCATCTAATAAGGTGCTCATGAGATAGGTTCTTCTCCTAGAACTAGATCTATATGAAAATCAATGTCATGTGGGGGTGGTAACCACGATAGCTCCCCTAGAAGGACATCTACAAACTCTCTCAAATGGGGTGATCATATAGTGATGGTCCACTAGACCCATCCTTTGATCTCGTTACTAACTATAACAACATACATCGATAACCCCATTACACACACCGCTTAAGATACATGGAAGAGATGGTGTGAATATAAGCGGGTCTCTCCCCCTGAAATCACGACTCAACTCCCAAATCATCTACACAATATAAAATATTGTGGTAACAATCCATCCTATACCTATGTATAGATAACCAATCCATACCCAAAATGACTCCATACGAACCCAAAGGAAGGATACTTTGAGATTTGAAATAGTGGTGAAAGGTCCCAAATCCACTACACGGTCCTTAACTAAGGAGTATACAGAGATCTTGGCTCTAGAAGCCATCTCAACATCCCAACTATGAACCCACCTAACTTCCATCAACTCGCACTCTCTACTAAAGATGGTGCAGATGAAAGAATCAAAAGAACCAAAATATAACAAGATAGAGGTAGGAATAACACCAATGCTACTGTAGTCTCAATAACTATAATCTCTTGCTCTACCTAACGGTTCTTTACCAATGCATAAATCTAGTGGCTACATTCCATGTCACCAACATTCAGCTCTAAGATCTATGTCTTACCCTTGTTATTAGGGTTCTATGGGTTGTATCTTAGAAAATTTCAAGTAACACCACAACGAAACAACCACCTAATCCTCCCGATGAGTAACACCTCCAATAGGTTCCCTAGAAGTTTGTGGCATGGGACACGATGATTTGGCTACGGTCTACTAAGGTCTCTACTAGCAAGCTCCCCTTGACTAAGCTTTATGTCCACCTCAGTGTGTCTGATGGGACCCCAGGAGGAGGCCCCATACTCGACCTCTATGTGCATCAACTCTCTTTGGAGGCCTATAAGGTGGGGAGACTACTACTCTGTTGTTGGGGTCTAAATGATGCTTGTGAAGAACTCTAGCCACCATGAGGAAGAGTTACTTGACCCCTCGATCTATTGTCCTACATCTACTATATGCAACTTTGGACTTGGTCTCTAGCCTGCTTTGGGTCTTCCCCAAGTCTCCTCTACTATATAGGCCTTCTTGATAGCCTCAGCTAATTTCTTTGGACAATGGATCCACACTACACCTCTAATGTCTAGATTTAGGCCCCTGGATGAACCCGTGGATCCACACCTCCTCATCTGCATGTACTCAACATACTTAGAGTAGCTCCGAAATCTACTCTCATACTCTTTGCTACTAAAAGAGATTCTGTCAAAGGTTATGAAACTCACCTATCCTTTGTTGTATGAACCTGTGATGAAAAATATCTACTACGAAACATTCCTTAAAGAGCTCCTAGGTGACTATATTAGAATAGACATAGAGCTTACTACTCCCCTCTGTCCTCGACCATACTCCTACTCCATCCCTCAATAGATGGATTGCAAACACAAGATTTTACGTTCTTAGAATAAGGGAAAAGCTTGAAGCAAATGTTCAAGCTCACTAGCCAGGCCTCTACCTAAAATCCACCTATGTCACCAGAATAATGTGATGGTCAAAGCTTAAGGATCTCCCTAATGTGATCTACAACTATGGTCAGATGTCCTCTAGGTCTCTCTGCATGCTCATCCCTAATACTAGGGCTTTGAGACCTCTCTCTATGCTCTGAAACATGGTCTTCCTGTCCCCTCTATGGTCACTCTGCCCTGGTTGAATTTACATGGGATTTCTCTCCTCCATGCTCCTCA
This sequence comes from Taxus wallichiana var. yunnanensis, assembly GCA_018340775.1. Classification (NCBI taxonomy): domain Eukaryota; kingdom Viridiplantae; phylum Streptophyta; class Pinopsida; order Cupressales; family Taxaceae; genus Taxus; species Taxus wallichiana. The sequence goes on from CM031238.1 coordinate 598,913,670, forward strand.
CTGGGTCGACGAGATGCTTGAGCATCAACAAATGTCTCCTATCATATCTAGCGTATGCCCTCATACCGATCCTCAGTGTATAGCGGAATTTACATTCACGAAGATTCTACAAAATATGGGGTAGGATGTGCTACACCTTGATGCGGTGGTGGTAAGTATGGGTCTATGTGAAAATCTCTGCATCCTTTCTACACCTCTGCACGTAGACAAGCGAGAGTTAGTTCATTTTTCTAAGTTTTATTCAATTTCTATGTTTACTAAAATATGAAATTTCTATACTAATTTGTTTTCTAGATTTAAAAGTGTGTTAGGTTTAAGTTTCATGTCTCAAGTTTTCCTGGTGTGCCCAATGGTCCAATCTTTCAAACCACTTCTCTAATACCAAGTGTAACACGTGCTTAAAACAACCCACTTGAGGCCCGAAACAAACTAGGATTAGTTAGGAAAATTATGGAATAATTTTTTTTGTTTAAAAGAGACTACTACTAGGTTATAAGGCAACATACGCCACTAAAGGTTTGAGAACAATTGAAATCTACTAGAACAAAATTTTCTTTTATTAACAATTATTAGAGTTAGAAGGTTCAAATTTAGGGTTATAAGGGTCAACTAGGTTCGAGATGGAAAATTATCACCATATCCGCTCTCTAATAAGCTTATATATTCAAGTTGATTTTCTCATACTTAGCTCATTCAAAATTTCCCTAAATCATTCCCATTGAATATGAAATTTTCTCACGTTTCCAATGATATAAATAAGTCCTCATAAAACTCAAGTTATGGGCCGATGAGCCTTGGGGTGAAAATTTTCCACCAAGAGTGGGCTGTGGTCCTGGGTGAAAATTTGCCCAAAGGAAGGTAAAGCGGTGGGAAGATTTTTGAAATTTTCCGTGTGGGGTGAAAAACCAATTTTTGCGCCCATGCCCCTGTGGTTACTGCCGAGGACACGTGGTGCCCTCGAAGCCAAAGTGGGGAAAATGAGGGAAGGTGAGGCGAGTAGATGTTTGGGGGTTGAAAGGGTAAGTACGAGAGGTAATTACCATTTTTTTGAAAAGAAAATTTCTCAAAAAAGATAAAGTTTCAAGGGTTCCACCCCTCCGTTCGCCATGTGGTAGTACCTAGAATGGATGCGGGATTGCAGCCAATGGAGGAAACTATGAAAAAATTCCAAAAAATTTAAAAAGTGCCGAGGAGGAAAGTGGTGCCACACCTCGCGGTTGCCTCATGAGGCCACGTGGTAGCTTCTAATTGGCTATGGAACGGTGGAGTAACTTGAGTAAATATTGAAAAATTTCCCAAAATTTTTCCTAAGTCAAGGAAAAATTCGGATCATTTGGCCCACTGAGGAAAATTTTCCCAAAATTTAATGCCGATTGAAGAAAACTTCATAAGGCCATAACTTTTCATAGAAAGTTTAGTTTTGGGAAATCAAGGACTTTCGGAAATTTTTCGATGCCCTCCTTGCGAGAATCATTAATGTTAGATTTTGATAAATTTTATGGGGTCAATTTGATGAAAATGTTCGTAGGATTTTTAAAAGCAACCTGGTAAATTTTAACTTATAAAATTTGGTTCAAATTTGTCATTCATTCACTTCTAACATGTCAAATAGAAATGGAGGTTTTCATTATGAAAGTGTTAGGATATATTTCAAGTGTAATTTTTTAGATTGGTTTGCATTTCGAAATTACAAGTTTCTTTTAACAGCAAAGAGCCTGCAGATTTTCCTTGGCTTGATTGGAAGGTTTTCAAGACATTTCCTTAAGTGTTTAGGTTTGGTTTTGGGATCATTTTTACCTCATTAAGTCTAACTGATTATTTCACTTGCGTCTTATCTATTTTCAGGGGTATTTGAACATTTGATTAAGGAATTTTACAAAGTATACAGTGAAGTAAAAGAACTTATACATTTCCAAAAACAAAGATTAAACTATCTCTTTTGCCATGCAATGAAACATTGAATTCATTCCATGCTAGCCTTAAATGTTTTTCCTTCTTCAATCAAACATTAAAATAAGAATTTAGTTTCTATCCTTTCAAAAATCATATATTTTAAATAAGCGAGAATAATACAATTTCTTAATACATATTTCCTTCTTCCAAATTTCCAACCATGGATTTCAAATACAAAATTTAAATATAGCAATGACATTTTTAACAAGGTAAGAAAAATTCCATTAATTCAATGAATGTTTTACAACTCCTTTCATATATATATTGAAAATATAGCATTCATAATACATGTCTCTCTTTTATATTAACGAGAGCGAGAATACAGAAAAACTCTTTTACCTTTCAAATTTAAAATTTTAAAAATATCAACACAATATCTTTCCATTTCAAAACATATGCAAGTTCATCCAATTCAAGTTGTAAAGGTTGCAATAAAATTTATTTCACAAGGGAATGTCAAAACTATCTTCTTTTCTTAGCTCCAGAACAACAACATGCATTCTTCTCATTCTTCCAATTTGATCACAACAAAGGAAGGGGAAAGGCAACGCTCTCCACCCAACAAAGACATCCAATGAAGAGCATAATCCATCCTTCTTCATTTCCCCAGGAGCCCCATCCACAATGCAATAAGAAATGTATTTCAACTCATCGTAAAAATAGGCTTCCATATCACAAAGCAATCTTTCAACATGCACATTTCAAATTAAAAACATGGTCTAAACAAAACAACAGATCTGACTACATTGAAACATTAAGATAGGACGCAGGCTTCATCATGCAAGCCAAAGGATCAAGAACCATGGGGAATTTGCTTATGCTTCCCAATGGGAATTGGGTATCCACCTATAACAAATGCAAGATATTTATTTTCCATGGCGGATCCCAATCCCAAACTCCCTCCACAAGAATTCTGATGCCACTCGCATTCCCTTATGCCCCCCACATGGATTCCTCATAGCCTTCTCCTACACAATTCCTATCCATTCTACCCAAACAGCCTATAAACATGCTAACACATTCACACAATAACATGTACATTGATAAAGAAAAAGAGTATTTCAAGAGCCAAGCTCTTACTTCTCCATGATGGAGTTGTCTAAGTTCCAAAACAACAAATCTCTATCCCAATGCAATCAATCCAAATATCCAAGCACAAACATGTAACAATCTTCCCAAAAGCTCCTCCAAAGAAATATCTCCAATCAACAAGAAAATTCACCCCGAGGAAGCATTCCAAAAGTTTCAACAACCCAAAACAAAGAAAGGAGTTCTAATTTTTTAGAAGAGGGAAGAGAAGAGCATGAGGTGGATCCATGTATGGTGCCACATCACACATCATCAACTCCAACACAAAAGTCAATTTCATTCTCCAAAGAACAATAAAGACGTTGATGAATAATATGACAATAAACTTACACACTCCAAAAGCCCACACCACAAAAGACTAAATTTAAAAAATGTAAGAAAAGTGAAATACAAATTTGCAACATGACTTCTAAAAATGCATTAAAAAGGTTTAAAATCAACCCTCCAACCATAGGTATGGTTGGTAAATAAAATTAAGAGGTATCGCACAAGTTTTACTTGTCCCACAAGCCTCCGAGCTTGACCTCCAAGGACAAATTCGAGTTTTCAAGAAGGTGGAGTGTTTCATACTCCAAAATCTAACTTACACAACTCTTACACATACTTACACATCACTTACATATTTAATACAAAATCCAACAACTTCTATAATTACTTTCTTATATCCCAAATTTGATTGATTTATTTATTTTAACAATATGATTACTCACATTAATTCTCCACAATTAAAAGAATAATGAAAGGGGTAAATGCATAACAAAATAAACACATGCAAACAATAATAAAAGGAACCACATTAATAAAATACAAAAAATCCCTTGGTCACATTCAAAGGTAATCCCCCCCATGGGAATCCCTAAAAAACAACACACACACACACAAAACATGTTGCCATGGTGACCTTGTTGAATTCATCTAGAATTCCAATGTGGTTGGCCCTCATTCCCTAATGTTTGTTGTGATATTTTAACTGCAAAACATAAATACCTCATTTGGCCTCGTGGCCATATCGAGAACATCCCACATGATATAAATATAATCACAAAATCATCTATACATATGAATCACAACAACATGAAGGCAATCAACAATATCACTTACAATTTATATCAACAACTATATCATCATCATATAATGTCCATTTTCTATGTCTACTCATAGTATCTAAATATCACATGTTCGAATAACATTCATAATATGTACATGTCAAATAGTATATCATCATCCACATATGAAGTGTCTCTAATAATTATCATGCATCATAACTAAATCAAGATCAACAATAATCCATGGTCCAACATCTAACATCATACGAAATAAAAAGTATAATAATGTCCATAATGTAATCAATGTATCAAGATCGGTATTAAAAGGTGTCAAAGGGAAGTGGGCACTACAAATTCGCATTCTAAACTATGAGGTAGCATCGGTAGAGTAAGGTTGTAGTGTCCCGATTTGGTTATTTCAAACCTCTCGTCTTTCCCTCATCAACGCCATTAAACAAATTTCATGGCTTGTGCCTTTTCTAACTCTCGGTGTTGAGCCCTCGCATCTTAGTAGTGGGGTTAGGAGTGGGGCAAGCATATCTATTTATCATATCATCATATCATCACATTTTCAAGACAAATATGAAATACCGAACTTTGCGAAAAGAAACTAAGTTTAAGATCAAATTGTGTTTACATCATCATTTATCAGCGTTATGAAATACAAAAAGAAATCATTCTACTATCATTTCACATCCATTGCATACATTAAGAAAAGCATATAAAAGTAGAAATTTTAAACATCTAGAGTACACATTAGAGATAATCAAAGAGAATCAACTCGGATATAATGGAAGGCCGAACCAAAAATAGATTCTATATATATCATCATAGTGATCGAGTTTGTGTATAATGTCATCATCCGCTAGGATGGTCAAAAATACTCACAACAAGCCTAAAACATAAAAAACAAACATTGTATAATGTAAAAAAATTGTATCCAAGCAATAAAGGCTCAACGGCCTGTCAATCCCTATGGGATCCCTTAAATGGCACGTGATCGTGTCTAGGGATATTTTGCGGTTATGATGGTGCTGAAATGGATTGAATGGTGTGAGTGCTCATGGTGGTGCCCACTTCCCGTAGCCTCACTATGAGAATGGATTTGTCTCATTAGGTGCTCAGTGGTCTCATATCTAGCTACTTTGGTATGAAGGAGGTCATTGTCTCTACGAACTTCTAGATGAGAGAAAACATGTTGGTATGTCAGTCGGTGGCTAAGGGCTTCCCTAAATCAATAGTCAACTCGATGCTGGGTATTCCCAGAAGGATTCAACAAGGTATCTACACATACCCGACGAATGAGTTATCGCCACTCATGTGTGGATGATGCAAATATATTTGTGTGTGTGTATAATGAGCTAGAAAATCACAAACATAAATCAAAAGAGAATGCCAAACTAAGCATATGGAAATAAATAGAAAAAATAGAGAAAGGAGTATTGAGCATACTCGGGTCTCCGAGCATCCATGTTGGATCGGTAGTTACTACGGAATGTGTTCTGCTGGTGGGTATGGAGCCTCCCGAATATAAAGGCATGGTGTTGTCCTATCATAGACTCATCATCCCCTCCAAGTGTCTCCTCTAAGGCCAAAGTATCTCTCTCTCTGCACTCACCTCATCATGCACTTCTCTAAGGATCTCTTGAGTATCATGCCACTCAAGGTCACTTTATCAACCCCTCAAAAGGTCCTACCCCCTAATCCTCCTCTACGATTGACTCCCCTTCTATATCATCTCCCAAATCCTCCTCGAGTAAAATTCTAAATTGATCGGCTCATCCTCTTCCCCACTTTGTGAGTAGAAGCCTCCCAAATCTAAGTAAGGGTGCTTAAGGAGCACCACTACATATCAAGCCTAGACTACACACCTAACTATGATAGGCACACTAGGGGTAACAACTTTCCAACCAAGATCCCCTCCAGGACCTCTCGTACCTCCCGAATAGTCCCTGTGAATAGGCGTCATTTGAAAGCAAGCATGATTGGGGTATGGAAGACCAAAATTTTGGGGTACCCGATCAAAAGGGTGAATCTCTAGTCTCCCGGCTCTATCAACTAGTTGGCTTGTGGAAGAGTAGGCTACCATTTTCATAGTCTCCTCACCCCATATTCCTACCATGTACTGATAGGGTGTGGGGGTCATGTTTTCCATAGTCAGAGAGGCCACTAAGTGATGTGGAGTCTAGAGCACTAAAATTCCTATCCATCTAGCTACTGAATAGCCTCGGATCGATACCCACACCCCCTGCCATACGGGATGAAATGCTCATAGACCCAACTCATGACTAGAGTGGGGTGGCTCAAGGACTATCCCTGCAATCTGACAACTTTATATAAATCATGGTATGTGGTCCCCAGAATATCTACTCCCCAGGTATACTTACGGCCATGAGCCTCAATCTGTGCAATGATGGGGGCCCAATAGTACAAAAGTGTATCTCCTCCTTGTCCGATCAGTCTCGAGGATAGGATACCCATGATGGCTCTCTGAAGGATAGGAATGGGAGTAGTAGTAATAGACCAAACCTTCATTCCCTTCTTGGAGTGAAAGAGACAATAACATCTCTCATATATGTCACATGTTGTGTCATCATGGCCCCTAGACCCAAATGTCTCCAATTTTAGTCTCTACTAAATACCGAGAGTCCAAAAATGTGATAAACATCCTCTAGAGTGATGGTTCACTCCCTCCTAATGCCCAGGAACCGGAAAGTGTTCAGTCTACATCTCGGTAAAAATATATGTAACACATAATATGACTGGAAGGAGAAACATGGGGCACTCATGTTATCTTCCGGATGCCTACCCGTTGTAAAAGATCCATCTCATCCTAGGTCATTTGATCTAAAATCCCAGGGAGCTAATCACACTCTCTCTCTTTACTCCAACATATGTACTCCACCTTCTTCTGCATCCACCAAAACATGAGAAAAGAGCAAGTTAGTAAAGTACATCACACAATAAGCTCATTAAAAACATGGTAAACTCTCAAAAATCCAAAAAAATTAAGTTTCGAGCATGTTTTGACATTCTGTCTAGAACCACTACCCGGTGCGGGGCAACGGTTCTCGGACGCCACCCTGCTTTGGGCGGTGGTCTTGTGACTACCACCCCGGTTTGGGCGGTGGTCCTTAAGCGATTTTCAAAACATGCCCTTAACCCTAAAAAGTACAAAGATGTTAAAATTGACCATTTTTGACAAAATAAAAGCATGCCCTATGGGCGCCCCCTAAAGACCCATTCAAGATAAGAAATTTTGAAAATCTCCCCCCTAGGTGAACTTTTCAACATTTAAAATTTTAGGGTACAAAAAGACAAAGAAGGAAATAACTAACTTGAGAGCATGCTAGTTGATCTCCCACTCGCGGAGGCATGATCACAATCTTGGCACGAACGTATTGGTTGTGTTCTCATCAAGAACGGTCACCGTAAATCCAAAGCTCCAAATCAATCAAACTAACCAAATCAGCAATGCACAAACGAATTAAGAAATGAGTTTGTTTTGATATATGTATGTTATTTCTAACTTCATTTTGAGCGTGTTTATCTATAGGTTTGGAGCATTGTGAGGTATATTTCTACAGCCTTGTACAAATGGTAAGTCCTCTTGTCATTTTAATTTAGTGTTTATTTTTTGATATTTTATCTATCTGCACTTGAGTCTTCCTTCATCTTGCAGTAGCGAGATTTTGGAAGGTGAGATTTAAACACATGTGTGTGTCGTGTATAGCTTCTAACTCCCCATTTCGGGAACGCCATACTCAAACTCTACATTTTACACCTCTTTCATGGCTAAGATGCTTCTCTAAGGGGAAATATGTATGCACCCAAAATTACACATGCTGCTCATTGTCGGAAAACGGTTATAAAATTCCCATTGATGATTCAAAATCCTTTCAAGAAGGTGCTCAAGCTCCGATAAGAAATTTGGTATATATATTTGTAGCCTAAATATCCTTACTTAACTTTTCCTTACATTTGTCCAGCTTCCCCATTCTTTATGTGCTTGTTTTGGCATTAAGTGTTAAAACCACCACCCTATCTGGTGGCGGTTTACAAACCGCCACCTAGGTAGGGTGACGGTCTGATCAATTTTCCAGAATCTTCATGTGTAAAATTACATGCAATGATTCACTTAAGTTTACTTTTGAGTGCATCCATGAGCCAAATTTGCAAAAATAGCTTCATTTGCTTGGTTCTCCTTGTTCCTTTATATTTTAAAATAGATTTAACGAGTGGAACTACCTCTTCATTACCTTATACATGAAGTAACCTTCTATCCTCCATTCCTATATATTCCATGATTGTATTCAAGAAAAAGGCCTAAGATTTTTGTGTATCTTGCATTGTTGTACTGCCATAATCTTGCTAGGAATTACATAGCCAAGTTTAGATCTCTTTTGTTATCTTTCTTCAACCTACATTACATCTAGATTGCTTCCAAGATACCATCACTCAAGTTCCATCCTCCTGTTGTTGTTCTTTGCATTCCCAATCCTTTGGACTCACATGAACACTCAGAGAAAGAAAGGAAAGAACCGAGGGGACGGACATTGATACTACTTGGATTTTCCAAAGTTCTTGCTCTTCCAAGTTGAGTTATGTATTTGTTTACTTTTTTGTCAAATTATCAATTGCATATCAAATATATTAGAGAAACAATTCATTTAAATTATCCATATAGTTGCAAGTAGATCAAATCAATAGGAAGTTTTCTCTTGATATTACCGAGAGAATTTATGGGGGAATAATAGCTCTTTTATAGCCATGATTCATTCTTCACTTCGAGGTAGGGTTGGAAATATTTTATTTGAATTAGAATATATCTTATATTTAGATTCACACATCTACTGAGATAGCTAGCTATATCTTCGGCAGATATTTGTTTTTAATTTTCTTATTATATTAGATGCATTGTATCGAAAAGTTAGAAAAGCACAAAAATATTTATTTCCATAGACTAGTTTATTTTATTGCTTTGTTATGATATAATGAGAAAACACCAAAAATATAGCTTAGATTTCCTTTGATAGATATTTTACTTACAAGAAACAAATCAATTCATCTAAGATGACCATCAACGGTCATGCAAATGGAAAATACTTACATTTGCAATCCCCTAGTACCACAACTAAATAGGCTAGAGCTAATAATTGACATTGACACAAGTTTTCGCTTAACAATCTTACATGCATACATGCCACATACGTAGAGAAAAGAAGACATGTTAGAGACATTGAACATAGCCGCTAATCAGGCTATGACTTTTGGAATTCTCCTAAAAATAGGATTTGATTGCATGCATGACCATCTGGGCCTCGCCTAGACAGTATTTGGTCATGACCCACGGATTCCCACAACCTAACTGTGACTCTGCTAGTTAGTTAGATATTGACATTAGATTACACCTTTGGTATTCATATCTTCACCACTTCCACTGATATTATTAAACAACTTTCACTCATTGAATATAACAGCCCGATCAGAGCTAAGAATTTCATGATAAGACCAAAAATTGTCCTTAGCTCCTGTAGGTCCACTACAGCTCTTGTCCCAATTTCCATGACCTTGTCTCTGGAAACCATCATGAGGCACTGCAGTTACTTTCCACGTATTGCCCAACCAACCAATAGAATCTTGACGAGAACTAGACATCGATTGGAGTCTCTGAGTAGCTATCATATTGGACCATACCATCACACCCCTTCAGGTTAGGAGAGCATTCTTTGCCTTATATTCATAGATTTCGTTATTTGTGTCGAGAAGACATAAGGTTTCCTAATTACCTTGGTCATCACCATCACTTTCACTCCCATTTCAATTCCACATCGGCTATCTCAGCATGACCTCGGGAGGTCGAGTGCGAAGAAGGTCACGTGTTGATTTTCTCGTCAGTAAAAAAACCTCCTTCCATTTTGCATAGAAAACGCATTTAATTAATTATAATTGATTAAAACGTTATAAAACCAATTCCTAACAAAATTTTTGAAAAAATGTGAGAAGAAATGAAATGATAATTTGAAATAATTACTTTGAGAAATTAAATGATACTAAAAGATATCAAATGTTTGTTACATTGAGGAAATTAATTAAGATGAGACCTACAATGAAGACCCTAGGGCTGAGAACATTTTAAATGAATGATCAAAATGTAAATTATTTTGAAAATATACATAAATCATACCATACTATAGGTGTCAACAAACAAACCAAAGATTTTAATGCTAACGGGACAAGCACTTCTTAATTGTATAGTTAGTAATAAAAAATGTGAATAAACACTCGATTGTAAAATTTATTAGAGCTTTGAAGATAAACAAAAGTACACTAATGAAAGCCATAAGGAGACACAAAAGTCTTGAGTCAGCTAATAACATTGACTATTGGGCATTCTCTAGTAGACTCCCATGAAAAGAGAAGGATACATCTTATATTCTTAAATAATTAATTGTAAAGTTTTAAAATGTGAACGTAAGGGTGTCACCGAATAGAAGAGATACATTAAAATAATGAATAGGTTCTCGTAATCATGAAGCCCATGCAAAAATTTCTTGAATATGACTCAAACACTATTGTTTTCTAAGTTTAAGAATGAAAATTCAAAAATTAACATTAGCCAAATATTTTTTGAAATGAAAAAACCCTTTTATGTGAAAATAAATCACTCACGTATCACTTTTTGTTATAGGAATCATATTTAATTTTCAATGCATTATGATGTTTTTTGTCAAGTACGTTGTGTTTTGCATAATCACATCATGTTACAGGAGTGTGGATTAAATGTCCCACCAAAATTTGCAAGGGAATTTATTCCTACATTATATTTTGAAAAATTGGAATTTTTTTATAGCAAAACATGTTTAGATGGAACGTGTGACATATATGGTGGATTACCAAAATTGATAATTTGTATCCATGAGGAGAGTACACATATAATAGGAAAATAATTAGTTGGTTTAAACAAATATAAATATTTTGTATATAAATTAAAAGATGTAAAATAATATAAGAGGTATGAGATTGTTGTAGAAAAATTATTTGTATAAGAATATATGTTCAAATTTAAAGAGGAAATTGTTTATGAGTATGCAAGGAACACACATTTAGCTCGATAGTTGGACGATCAATTAAAGTTAAGAAAGGAAAAATTCCCACTTAGTACTATTTTTTTAGTAGTCTACTTCATAGATAATTACTCATTACAACCACAAATGGAGCTTCGATCACAATATTATATATCAATGCAAGTTGTTATTTTCATGCACATAACCTTCATGAACTATCAGGAAAGCACCGAGAAAGATCAAAAATATTAAAAGAGTATCATTTATATAATGGTGATGATCAAACACATTCTACATAATATGTACAAGGGTGTTTCTAGTTGTTTTATATGAAGTTGGATGAGAGGAACATTGTTTTCAATCAACATTACATTTAGTCGGAGACAACCGCAAATTAGAATTCAAGAATGCACAAATTTTTTATTTTATAAAAAGGATGTACATAAAAACAAGCATACAACATATTTGTATTTTTACTAAAGAAGGACATATGAGAGGAGAACATGATGGTGTAGGATCATCTATGAAAAGATCACTTGAAAGAGAAGAATTAAAGGTCAAAGATGGTGCTAAATTTATAGGTGAAAAAATCATTTTTGATTGGTGTTATAATAACATGCACCATGAATCTTAAGATAGTTCAAAAGTAAGTAGATATTTCTAGTTGATAGAGGAACAACATTTAGAAAACTATGAATATTATATGAGAGTTACATGATCAAGTTATGTGCACTCATTGCATATTTCAAATGCAATTTATTAAACTATTCATACTAGGTGCATGGAATATTTTTGTATATCATGCATTGATTTTATGTGGAATGAATGTGAGTCATAACGGTGGGTTGATGAATGGAATTTTACAGCTCTAGTTCCGATTGACACATATCAAGCTCCACGAGGATTACAAATTATAGTTTCTTCAAAACATATGACAACATCGCATGAATTTGACCAAGTCTCTCGATTTTGTGAAACAAGATACATATATGCCATGTTATAAATTTATAAATTATTAAATGATAATTTCTTAATGTATTTTAAATTCGAATTGAGTTTTAATTTGTGATGCAGAGTATGTTTTTGCATTTATTACGACATAATTTAATGAAGAGGAAACAAACTACTTCTTTTCTTGTTATGTGGAGAGGAAACAAAAATTGACTTGAACAATTATCGATGGTGAAAACCTTGAGTATCCCAATAGCCCAATGATAGTCACTAGAACTTGGCTTCAATGAAATCCTATAAAAAAATCAAATACTTGGTTGTTTGAAGACTATGAGACACATAGAAAAGTACTTCACTATTCATATTTGGTTTTTGCAAAAATGTTAAATGGATCAAATATCGAGGTAGTCCATCAAACAAGAACATGTGGAAGGTTATTGAATCAGATCATGAATCAATTCTCTCTCATGTCAAGATTAGATTCAATCCATGTGGTTCATTATATTGAATTTCCAAAGGTATGTTGACTTAAGATTAGATATACATCTACGATAATTTAATTTGAGTATTTAATTTTATGATTTTGTTCAAATTTAATAGGTTTTAAAATTCTATTTAATTACTTCCTAACATATTTACATAGGTTGAATAGGATGGTAGGGATCAGTGAGCGTGGGAGCGAAGACTAGGGCAACTAAGGATGGAACTCCAAAACACTTCCCCTCCGGTTGTAGAAAACCATAAAATCAGATTGCATGAGGGCAAAGGAAGTAAGGAAGACAACGACATGAGGAAGGAGGCCGGAAATGGCTTGGGAAGTGGATTTAGCATGACAAGTAAGGCTGGAGGAATCCAAAAATACCCAACATAGGTGCTTCAATCTTATTAAAAGATGCATTACGATCTAATGGGGGCTTCTAAGAAGATAACAAGGCTGTCTTGGTTTAGCCTTCTTTGAGGAAGCCTTCGATTTGGAGCTTAAAAATCTTGTTGTAGATGTTTATTACAAAGATTTTTCAGAGGATGTGATCATAGGATGATTTAATTGTCTTTGTTCCTCTTCTTATGCCTTGTATCAATGGGTGTTTGAGAACTAGACAAAGAATTGTGAAATTTCATTAAACTATTTTTTCATTGTTCATTTCAAAGACCATGGGGATTATCAGCGGTGTTTTTCTGAGGGCCCTTTGTTTTGGGAGAATTTTGGTCTATATTTAACTCCATGGTTCCTAAATTTTGATCCTAATACACATCCAATGACAATAACACCACTTTGGGTCGGGTTACCCAACTTACCCCCGCATCTTTAGTATGCATTTGAGGATATCCGAAATGCCAGGTCAATTCATAAAATTAGATACGGAACAAATTCAAGTGGGAATGTTCACATACGCAAGATTGTGTGTTGAAGTAGATTTGATCGGTTGTTTTTCGATCATATTATTGTGAAATTTGGGAATTTTTTAGCAACTCCAACCCTTGATTATGAGAATACCACCTTTTGGTATCGAATTTGCAAAAATCCAAGGGCATCTCGCACACCTCATGCCTCCTTCATAAAAATATCAAAAATGTTAAGAAGGGTCCTTAAGGATGGGGAACTCCAAATCCAAATTTAGTTTCCACTATGACATTCAAGGACAATCTAGGTAAAGAGAACAATGAGAATGGGATGGAAAAATTAGCGTAAGAAATTACAAATATCAAGGAAGTATCATGTGGCACAAATCGGGGTTTCCTTGTAAATCAGATTCGAGTAGGATAATTTATCAAATTACATGAAAACATCAAATGAAAATAATTTCATGTTGGTTACAACTTCCGATTAAGGAAAGTGGCATGAGGTGTCAATAATAAAAGAAAATAAGTGACAGCTTGTAAATATTTTTGACTATTTCCCATCCCGAGATGGGAAATAATTCCTTCTTTATGTCATCCCTTCCTCACGGGCCATCAGAGGCCTCTTGTGTTTATTTTTAGTTTCAGGGTGGTGTAGCCACCGAAATCGTGTCGTAATCACCTTGGTCCCCTACCGCAGCCCTATAATCACTTCCTAATCCTCAACACCTTAGCACCTACCTCCTGCACCCCACACATTTTAATTTAATTAATTTAATTAAATTAATGCCATTTATCTCCATATATATTAATTTAATTAATTTAATTAAGTTAATGACCTTTCACCCACACACAAAATTAATTTAATTATTTACATTAAATTAATTCACCGCCCTCACACACCTATTTTATATAATTGTCTTTATTAAATGCACCTCACCTAACCACCCCCATCATTTGACCCATTAACCTAAACCCTAAACCAAGGTCCCAAATAAAACCTAACATTAGACCCATCCTTTCACTTCACATTAAAAGCCTCTAAGGTTGGTTGCCCGAGGAAAAGAAGAGACCCTTGTCAAATGGTGGAGCAACTTCTACCCAACTTTTGAAGAACCCAAGATATCTCACCCAAAGCTGATGTCGGTTCACCTTAATTTGACACTAGTTCACCTAAACCGACGCTTGGTTATACCGAATGGACCAAATGGCCTACATAGATCAATTTACATCTTTGTAATATGGGTTGGTTATTGTTTGAAAACCTTCGATCTTGAATTTAATCTCTTTAGACATGACAACAAAACGAAGATTTATTTGTGATCAACAAAGGTAACCAAATACACTCAGCACAAAAATGAAACTTTCTTCCCAAAGATTCTCCACACAAAGAAATTTTTCATTATTCTTCGACTTGTGCCTCACAAAAGAGTAAGTATCCTCCTTCCATCTATTTCATTTTCTTATCGTCATCTGTAGTATTTGTGGTAGAGGAACCTAGTCTTTTACCATCGGTCCATTCCTCTCTCTCCGCTATAGCAAACTTCCATACCGATCATCTTAATACTTGGCCCAATTTCATATTTTGACCTCCTCAAGACTCTCGTAAATTCGCAACCTATCTACACCCCCTCTATGATCAATTCCCGTCTCCTATCCACTCCACTTTCACCCCGAAACTCAAAAACCTAGGACTTGTGTGATTCCACTAGCCCCGAATTAACTATCGTTCGTTATCTCTAATTGTCACTTTGGTTACAGTCAAACCATCATCGATTACGGTAAAACTATGGTCATTATCTATGTCACCTAATTTCGCGAATAATAACTGTTTCGACATATACCTACTTGGACACCTATTTGACCTTCGATCTTTATCTAACCTAGTCTCGTTAGCTCAAATTCACCTATAACGAACCTACTTGACCTCTGGATCTCCTTGTAGCCTAGCCTATTAGATTAGATCTAGCCTATTGCATTTGTATGAGATACCTAAATCATATTAAACTACGGTGGGACAATATTTCCTTTATTTCAGCATTGAATTTTTTTAAACAAAGTTGGTGCGGTCATCTAGGAATTATCGTACTTCTAGGATCTAAGCATATGCTAGGCGAGTCCACTTGCATATATTTTTAACTCTCTTTGGTGGTCTTGTTTTGATTCTTATATAGGTAGTTCCTCCTAGCCAAAAGGAAGGTCTCACAATCACTTTAATTCAGGATTCAGATACACGCATACAACCTTCAACCATCCCAAAATAGGTATTCCTCTTACCACCTTTACCTTATCTGTTTCGTCAAGTACTTCTCAGAAAACTAAGAAATCAGGTGAAACATTTTGGCACGCCCGGTGGGACCCATTCAAGGTTCCTTGCATCTTTCTTCATTCCTAGGTGAAAAATTATGTGTGTTTGTTTCCCTTCTAATAGCATTCACATTAATACTTTCTCCTTGGTAACATTCTCTTCTTTCTACTTGCTCGAAAGACACATTTCTTTTGGTGTATTTAAAAAGAACCTTCATCCCCTTTGTTTTCTACATCTTAGTGAAAGAGCATCCCTCTTCTTGTTCATCTATTTTTGTCATCAAATATTTAATATATTCTGATTTACCTCATTAGCTCACATTAATTAAGGGCAACCTATACGCTAGAAGTCATGACTAGCAGTTTGATGGTTGACAAACGAATCGAAGAAAATCACTTCTATCCTTTTCTCTTTCTTTAATTCTTACCAAACCACACAAAAATTCAAAATACATACATTCTTAAACAAGATCCTACCTAGAAGAACCTATAGGTGATCACATGATCATGGTACAATGGGCACCTCACTCACTACTGTCGAACCATACTTGAGTGAATCCTCCCCACCCATAACATTCTGAAACATTGCCCTTTATAATTATTTCTTCCTTACCAAGAAATTCTATTGTTCTATTCTTAAATGTCAATCCATACAAATAACATAAGCTAAACAAATGTAATAGAATAGATAATCTAGGAATGTTCTTTCTTAGTGTTTTTCTTGATTTGCATTTTGAGGTGAGAGCTTTCGATCATTATTTTTGTCTTTCCTTACACACTCCCAATCATAGTTGGTGTATTTTGACTTCATCTGAGTGTGCCTGGACCACATCTACATCATCCTCAGACTTGGGTTTGATTCAACACCAAATTTTTAAATCACAACCATTTTTCTTATTCTCTGTTTTAATTTCACATGAGAACTAACTATGGTTATCTTTAAGCATAGGTTTAACCTAACCGGCGTCGTTCTAAAGTCTTCTTGGATACCTATCCAAAAGACACCTATTTCACCTTTTGAGCTATAAAAGGCTCCTATCACCTTTCATATTTTTATTACTCCAATCACAGTCACCTTACGTCTCATCCTATGTGAAAATTGTTAGTCTAGGACCATCATTTAATAGATTGTTAGTTTTTCATAGTAACTAGCACTGGTTAAGGCTAACCAGCATTGGTTTACCTGAACCGGTGTCGGTCACTCTGTGCTTTTTTACAGCTCACCAGCTGACCTAATTCACTCACTGTTGATTGTTTTCATAGTTCTATTGTGTTCTGTACCATTCAGACATAGTACAGTCTCACTAGATCAGTTCCTATCCACATGGTGCTAACTGTAGTCGGGAAAGCATCCTCGTATTTCACACTAGTCACTACCACTCCCACCTAGCCCTTCATCACCAAGTCCTTTTCCACCTTCTATCTCATCATCCATGGATCCCAGTGAACCTATTACCATTCCTATAGGTGACATGGAGTTTGCACAACTCCTATATCGAATCCCATTGCTTTGAGCCACTACCTCACCCATGCCTCCACTCAAGATGCATCGAGTCAATTGATCCATGGCATGCCCATATCCTTATCTCCACCCCTAATGATCACTTCCGCCTTGGTTCCACCTCCTACCACGGTGACCTCGCCCATTTTATCCTGGGTTGTGTTGCAGCCTAGGTCTCATGCCAGCTTTGACCACCGTATCCACCACCTCTATTGCCCAGTCTCCAACATACCTTCATCCACCACCCAAAACATAGTATCATCCACACCTATTGTCTCATATATACCAGCCACAACGCTACCACCCTTTGTGTAAGTAACCTCTACCCCATTTCAAAATTTTGTCCTTTCTATTCCCCAATCTCTACCTCCCATCTCTCTACTGTGGTCACTACGAGTGTCGAAATATCACACACCTACTACCAAATGGCCACCTCTTGTTTCATCGGTCATTCATGCGGGTATATACCCTTGATATCCGTCTCTCAATTCCCCCCCTTATTCAACACCAACATACTACCGGAACTTTGTATTCTTCATATGTCCAACAACAACCTCCTTTCATTGTGGGGGTTACCCAATCTTCACAACCTAACAATGAATTTATCAAGTTAATGATCGAAAAGATGCGGACATTAGAAGTATACATTTTCGGCTACCATAATTCGCTCACCTATGACGAAATTTGTAATGAGCCTATTCACCCATCCATTCCCATTGGCCCATATCCCGTATAATCTGGGAGATGCCTAGGTTTAACCACTTTAACAATAAGGAAGACCCGTAGTAGTATTTATGATCTTTCAAACATGGGTGTTACTTAATTGCCCATGATGATGCTCTACTTTTGCAAACCTTTCCCATGTCCCTAATGGGCCAACAATTGGATTGGTATAGTGGATTACCTAGACATTCCATCTTCTCATTCAACCAAATAGCCCAAGCCTTCTTGGATCATTTTTCAATTAATGTCATCAAGAAGGTTACCATGACCGATCTTTACTCCACGCGTCAATATGACGATGAATCTATTGCAGATTTTGTCACTCGGTGGCGTAGCCTAATCAACCAACTCACTTTCCAATTACCACAAAATGAACTCATAGAGCTCTTCACATGAGCCTGTGCTAGACATATCTCACCTACCTTATAGGTAAAAATTTCCACACATTCGATGAGGCTTTCAACATGGCACGTAATCTCAAAATTCATGCCATCGAAGAGAAGAAGATATAATTATGAAACAAGAACTCCTTGTTTAAATCACACGATACTTCCTCTTCCTCGAAACCTCAGACGAGTTATTTCAAAGCCAAGGGAATTTCCAATGCAGTGGTACTTAAGGTTGGGCCTGCCCATCCATCCAATCACGCTAAACCTTCATCCGATATGTCACTAAACCCAAACCTTCCAATTTAAATGAGAACAAAAGATATTCATAACAATGGGGGAACCATATTCATCTGTTTTAGAAAAGCTTATTAAAGCTAACACCATCACCCTCTCTCCTATCAAACCACATACTGGTTTTGACCCCTCTCACCCCATACCAAGTTGGTACAAGGAAAATGACTACTATAAGTATCACCATGTAAATGGTCATAGAGATAACAATTTTATCACCTTTAAAAACATTGTTCAGGGAATTCTCGAGAGCGGTGAGTAAGTCCTAGATAACCCTAAAGCACTGTCAATCAAGACGTTCATATTTTCAAGAAACCATTCCCTAACCATTCCCCATCTAATGATCAAACTGGTAATGCCTCACACAATGAAAGAAATACACGTGAGGTACATGTTATCTTTACCGACTTACCACTTGTTTCCCAAATATCTCCTATTCCTCCATCAAGGAAATCCTAACCCGAAATCCTCTACCCGCACAGGAACCTACTTTATCCGTTACTCTGCCCATAGAGGAAAGCCCTTCACCTCCCTATACACCTACAGAGGAGTCTCTTGTTAGCACCGATATCATTTCCCCTTCAACTTCCCTACCCAGTGAACCACTACCAATTGTACCTCCTCCACCCACAAAGGAGTACCCATCGTCTTCTCCACCTATTCAGGATCCAATAGATTTGTCATTACCACTTGATGACCATTCTCCATCAGCTACCCAAGATCATACGGACCTACTTTCAGCTCTCTTACCTACAGAGGCCAAAGCCAGTGAATTCCTTGTTTCTCGACACATTTTATGGGAATCCCCATGTGCTCCACATCTATCTCGTCTACCATAGTGTCGTTTCTCATGTTTGGCCGACCACTGGATTATGTTGGTAGCTCTTTATTTTGGGGGCGTCTCTTACTCTTGGTCTCAACCCAAATGTAATCATCTTCCATGACACTTCAACCATTTATCTAAATATGTTTCAATAACCCAAACCGATGAACATAACTCTCGATAAATCTTCTACTACATCGTCCTCATCTATAACCGCCCTCTATTTGCTAGCCGACGTTTCCAACATCATCTTTTGTATCTAAACCCACTAGTGTTCTAGGGTTCAAACCCACATCAAATCTTGCACATCCTCCTACCAGGATACACTTGACCACATCTTCCCATATACCTATTGAACCAATCACTCAACCTAAATGAAAAAACCAACCTTCTAATCCACACACACCGACCTCACCAACTACACCTTTATAACCTTCACCCCTACCATCCATCTTGGGACCTCACCCTTCTACCTTAACAAAATCTACACTCTCCAGGGGTAAACCTAAAATCCCCTTAACCCTTTTACCAAAACGTACATCTCTACCTAGGTGAACCTTTCATCCTTCATCACCATCTATAACTTATTTTCCTCCTAGACCACCATTACCTTCTATACCTCCTTCACTACCTATGACATTTTCTTCCACCTCACTTGTACCTCTCTCTCGACTTCGACCAACACCTACCACTGCACCTCAGTTGTCCCCTTGGGTCACTCATCCTCTCCCACCATCTTCCTTGCCATCTACATCATGTGTTCCCCTACACATCTAAATAAGAAAAAGCACCAAAAATCGAAAAAACCATTAATTTCCAAAGAGGTGGTTAAACCTACCCCTCTTTCTATTGCTGCACCTACACCAAAGAAAGTACAACCCAAATCTAAGACTGCATCACCTCAACTACCACCACAACTACCCAATCTTCCAACCAAACCTACTTTTACTTCACATTGTGATCCATTGGTGGGATCATACGCCACCATCTTGGCTAACCTCCTCGAAAGCTCTGCTATCACTCTCCCTCCTCTTAGACCTTATGACCCTCTTAAACCTAAGCCGGAAGGGTTTGATGATACTAAAATTTGTGCTTACCATCGTGTGCCAGGACATGATGTTGAGAACTGTAAGGGTCTAAAGGCTGCCCTCATTCAATTATGTCCTTTTGACCCCAATTTTGATGACGATGACCTCCTAGATGATGAACCTATTTCACCCTCGCCACCTTCTTCACATCTTCCTCCTACACCTATACCACAACCTCCTCCCTCACATCTCTTAGAACCGCCCCGAAATTTGAAATTAACATGGTTCGCATCAAAGAACTCGCCACGCCACCACCTAAATGTCATTGTGCCCAACTCATCTCACAGGTTTTCTCCTCCAAAGAGGTTTTTCCCACCGTGTCATTATACCACTCACCCTACATCTTCTCCATTTTCCAACTCCCCTTACATCAACATGATACACGTCACTACATATGTGTAGAAGGGTAAAGAAAAATCATTTGACCCACCAACCAATCCTATACCCAACATACCATCCGCACCCATACCTAATATAACTATCCATGACCCCACATACCCCATTTATAATGTTGTCACACATCGCACCATGCTCAAACAACTACACCAATCTCCCCTCAAAATGTCATTATATGATCTCATCCAAACCTCGGAGTTACATCGTCAAGCCCTCATGGAGGTTCTTCAATATATTAAGGTTTTACAAAATGACCCCACAATTGTAGCATCTATTATCACACCTCATCATGTCACTTCCCTCACCAAACTTCCATCTACTTCATCACCTCCACCTGTTCACCAAGTTGCTATCCTTAGTTTCTCGGATGACGAAATTGTCCCCCACCAAACCGATGACCCAGATCCTACACTTTTCATCTCCATCCATATTGATAATATACACGTCCAACATGTTATGATCGATGGGGGCGCTAGCATTAACATCATCTCCTCTCACGCATTCAAACAAATGCACATACCCAAAAACGCATGCATAAACATCCAGTCATGTTGTGTTCATTCAATGATGCTATCACCTCTACACTCGGCACTATCATCCTCCACATTCGTGTGGGTCCTGTATTGTTCCAGAGTTGTTCTACATGTTGGAAGGGGAGTTTCAATACAATTTATTTCTATTGCACTCGGATTAATGTCATGGGTTATGTTCCTTATACTTTGCACCAATGTGTAAAGTTCAAACATGAAGGACGTTCCTATACCATTCCAGCTGACCCATCACCTTTCAAAACCTACAACATGCTTTACCAGCCCAATTATTTCCTTGTACCTATTAAGGCATCCACCTCCCTACCTACATCTTCTTCACACATGAACCCATCCAATGTGCAAACACCATTGAACTTCACCTTCACCCAAATCTTCTATTCCCACCGTTGTTATCACTTCTACCAGTCACACATTAGCTTCCCAACTAACCGACACCTCTACCGATCTAACTTCTAATGCTTCCTCCATTCTAGCCACCAATATATCAACCACTGATCCCCTAGAAGGTTTTTTTCAACACCTCACTATGGGGGAGTATCACTCTTACAATGTTAATACATTCCTTACTCCACAAGAGTATGGAAACCTTCACCAACATCCTCACTATGATCACCACATAGGCGAGCATCTCCTTTATGGTCCTCCCCACCTCTATACCCGTCTTACTTATGGGGGACTTGACATTTCCACTTACACACCCGAACCACCATCACACACCTGACCCTTTTCGGTTGACCTTCAATCATTTACCAACCGCCACTTTTCTCAAACTTTCTTACAACGTTGTGCCAAGAAGGGTTTTTTCTTTAGCCTTTACGAACAAGTTTGTCACACCGTTATTTCATGTACCACATGTAAACACAATGATTGTAGTGGAATCATTTTTAACGAACTACCTACCAAAAGCCCCGTATTGAACTCATTGAGACCCTCTCCACCTTCTTCACCTACCCCACCTTCACCACCTTCAAGAATGAGTCGATGGATCCTAATTCTATCCCTCCTACATTTTTTTCCATAAATACCATTTCCATGGGGCCTCGACCTATAACCATGATGGCGAGGCTCCTTCCTCTCTTCCTTTCTTGTATCCCGACACGATAGGGATAATACTCCTTCTATTAATGTCGTTCAATGTCGGGATGATGAATCCATACTCACATACCTTGGTGTCAAGACTCTTATATCCATCACTGCCGTTACCTTCGAGATGCAAACAATGTTGAATGAATCAACTATAGAAATCAAAATCCACACTCAGATGACCCCCACATCCTCAAGATTGGCCAATCTCTAGATGTTCTTTGAATAGGTAGCCGTCACTTCTTTTCTTAAAATTCATAGCCATGCTTTTGCTTGGTCCTATATTGGCATGCTTAACATTGATCCCACTATAGTGGTCCACAAATATTGTAACCATTCCCAATGCCAAACCCATAAAACAAAAGTTGAGGAAAATGCACCACGGCATTACTATTCTTGTCAAAGAAGAACTTCAATGCCTTCTCTCGCTTCCTTCAACTTACCCATCCATTATCCCTAATGGATTTATAACATCGTCCCTGTCACTAAGGCGATAGGGGGACTTCAAATTTGAACCAATTTCCATGATCTCAACCTTTCCTACCCAAAAGATGATTTTCCTCTACCCGGTATTGACCGGTTGGTTGATCTTACCACTGGCCATGAGATGCTATCACTTATGGATAGTTTTTTTGGGTTATAACCAAATCTTTCTCACTCCAGAGGATTAGCACAAAACCACATTCATTATCCCTTGGGGACCTTCTCGCTATCAAGTCATGCCTTTTCACCATAAAATTACTAGTGCTACATATCGGTGCGATATGACTTACATCCTCCATGATATAATGCATCACATATTGGAATATTACGTGGATGATCTCTTAGCCAAATCTAAATGTCACACCAAGCACCACATAGTACTTGAAAGAATATTTGATCGTCTCATTAAATATTACATCGGCGTCACCTAAAAAGTGCATCTTCATGGTTCTCTCATGAAAGATCCTAGGATTTTTCATTTCCTTACGTGGTATAGAAGTTGACACTGCTAAAGTCAAGGCCATCCTTGAAATGCATCCACCCATTAACCGTAAACAACTCCATAGCCTACAAGGTAAATTACAAACTATTCGTCGATTTATTTCCCAACTCTGATGTTATCAACCATTTCATCACCTTCTAAAAGAGGAAGTCTCTTTCTCATGAGATGATGACTCGCCACAAAGATTTTAAGGCCTTAAAACAATACCTTCTCCAACCACCCGTCCTTATTCCACCTAAAGACGACCAACCCTTCTACCTATACATCTCTGCTATTGATCACTCTTTAGGGTCTATGCTCCCTCATCGTGATAAACAACATAGGGAGTAGGTGGTTTATTACATAATCCATACCCTTCGGAGTATGAAAGCACGATACAACCACCTGAAAAACTTTTCTTAGCATTATTTTTGTCGCTACCAAAGCCATTAGCTACTTATAAAAGTTGGTTCAAATTTGTTATTCTTTCACTTCTAACGTGTCAAATAGACATGGAGGTTTCCATTAGGAAAGTGTTAGGATAGGACTGTAAGTGTAATTTTGTTGGAATGGTTTGCATTTCAAAATTACGAGTTCCTTTTAATAAAAAAACCTACGGATTTTCCTTACCTTGTTTGGAAAGTTTTCAAGACATTTACTTAGGTGTAAAGGTTTGGTTTTGGTATCATTTTTACCTCATTAAGTCCAATTGATTATTTAATTTACCTCTTATCTATTTGCAGGGTTATTTGAGCATTTGATTAAGGAACTTTACAAAGTATACAGTGAAGTAAAAGAACTTATACATTTCGAGAAACAGAGATTAAACTATCTCTTTTGCCATGCAATGAAACATTGGATTCATTCTATGCTAGCCTTAAATGTTTTTCCTTCTTCAATCAAATTTTAAAACAAGAATTCAGTTTCTATGCTTTCCAAAATCATATATTTTAAAAAGGCAAAATAATAAAATTTCTTCATACGTATTTCCTTCTTCCAAATTTCCAACCAGGATTTCAAATACAAAATTTAAATATAAGAATGCCATTTTTAACAAGGTAAGACAACTTCCATTAATTCAATAAATCTCTTACAACTCCTTTCATATATATATTCAAAATACATCATAGGAATACATGTCTCTCTTTTGTATTAATAGAATCGAGTATAGAGCATACCTCTTTTACCTTTCAAATTTCAACTTTTAAAAATACCAACTCAACATCTTTCAATTTCAAAACATATACAAGTTCTTTTAATTCAAGTGGGAAAGGTTACAATAAAATGTATTTCATAAGGGACTATCAAAACTATCATCTTTTCTCATCTCTCCAAGTTTCGTAACAACGACATGATTTCTTCTCATTCATTTCCAATTTGATCACAACAAAGGCAGGGAAAGGCAACGCTCTCCACCCAACAAGGCATCTAATGAAGAGGATAATCCATCCTTCTTCATTGGACCCCTATCCCCAACCACAATGCAATAAGAAATGTATTTCAACTCATGGAAACAACAAGTTTCCACATCACAAAGAAATATTTCAACATGCACATTTCAAATTAAAATCACATTCCAAACAAAACAATAGTTTTCAACTACATTGAAACATTAAGATAGAACTCAGGATTCATCATGCAAGCCAAAGGAGCAAGAACCATGGGGGAAGCTAATTACACCTCCCAATGGGAATTAGGTAACCACCTATAACAAACCTCCAATATAGATCATCACACATATCCTTATGCCCCCACAATCCTTCCTTATGCCTCCCACAAATTTCCTTATGCCCCCACAAAGTAATAAATGTAAGCTATTTCTTTTCAATGGTGGATCCCAATCCCAAACTCTCCTCCACAAGAATTATGATGCCACCTGGCATTCTCTTATGCTTCCCGAAATGTATTCCCCATAGCCTTCTCTTACACCATTCCTAGGTAGTCTAACCAAACAACCCACAAACATGCTAAAAATTCACACAATACCATGTACATTCATAAAGCAAAAGAGTATTTCAAGAGCCAAGCTCTTACCTCTCCATGATGGATTCGTCTAATCTTTAAAACAATAAATCTCTATCCAAATGTAATTGAACCAAATAGCCAAGCACAAACATGTAACAGTCTTCCCAAAATTTCCTCCAAAGCAAGAGCTCTAATCAACAAGAAAATTTTCCCCAAGGAAGCATTCCAAAAGTTTCAACAACCCAAAACAAAGCAAGGAGTTCTAATTTTATAGAAGAGGGAAGAGAAGAGGATGAGGTGGATCCATGTAGGATGCCACATCACACATCCTCAATTCCAACACAAAAGTAAAATTCATTCTCTAAAGCACAATAAAGAGGTGGTTGAATAATATGACAATAAACTTACACACTCCAAAAAGCCCACACCCCAAAGGACTGAATTTAATAAAATGTAAGAAGAGTGCAATTAAAACTTGCAACTTGACTTATAAAAATGCATTAAAAAGGTCTAAAATCAACCCTCCAACCATAGGTATGGTTAGTAAATAAAATTAAGAGGTATGGGACAAGTTTTACTTGTCCCACAAGCCTCCAAAACAACCTCCAAGGACAAATTCGAGTTTCCAAGAAGGTGGAGTGTTTCATACTCCAAAATTTGACTTACGTAACTCTTACACATACTTACACATCACTTAAATATTTAAAACAAAAGCCAAAAACTTCTATAATTAATTTCTCATGTCCCAAATTTGATTTATTTATTTATTTTAACAATATGAATACTCACATTAATTCTCCACAATTAAAAGAATAATGAAAGGGGCAAATGCATCAAAAATAAACACATGAAAATAATAATAAAAAGGAACGACATTAATAAAATACACAAAGCCTCTTGGTAACATTTAAAGGTAATGCCCCATGGGAATCCATAACAAAACAACACACACACACAAAACATGTTTCCATGGTGACCTTGTTGAATTCATCTAGAATTCCAATGTGGTTGGTCCCCAATCCCTGGATGTTTGTTGTGATATTTTAACCTCGTAAAACACAAATACCCCTTCCGCCCAACATGATATAAATATAATCACAAAATCATCTATACATATGAATCACAACAACATCAATACAATCAACAATATCACTTACAATTTAAATCAACAACTATATCATCATCATATAATGTCCATTTTCTAGGTCTACTCACAATATCCACAAATCACATGTTTGAAAAAAATTCATATTATATCCATGTCAAATAGTAGATCATCATCCACATATGAATTTTCTCTAATAATTATCATACATCACAACTAAATCAAGGTCAACAATAATCCATGGTCCAACATCTAACATCATACTAAATAAAAAGCATAATAATGTCCATAATGTAATCAACGGTATTAAGATCGTGATCAAAAGGTGTCAAAGGGAAGTGGTCACTACATCCCCCTACCCTTAGACTCAAAATCCTCCTAAAAGTCACTAGAACAAATGTGGAAACTAAACTCGTAATAAGGTAGCATCCTCCCATGTAGCTGCGAAGATCATCATATCATTCCCACCGCACCCGAACTCCGATCAACCACTCTACCTCGAAGGCCTAGGGTCCTACAATCTAAGATGCAAACGGGATCCACCATCACCTGCCCTAACCCTAGACCTATAATGTTTCCCAATCTAACACATGAGAAGGATCTGCAACATATCTCCCGAGAACTGAAATATGAAAAATATCATATATGTGAGACATGCTTTGGGTGAAAATTCTAGATGGTAGGACAAAGGGCCAATACGCTCCAAGATCTCAAAAGGACCCATGAATCTAGGAGCTAACTTAGAACCTTTTCTATAATGGATAGGGCTCTTATGTGGCCTAACACGAAGGAACACCTTCATGCCCACATCAAAACTACGGTCGATCCTATGCTGATATGCATACTTCTTCTTCCTATCTTGTGCCTCCTGCAATCTCTACCTGATCAACACCACCTACTACTCCATGTCCTATAGAAGATATGGTCCAAGAGATACTTTGTCCTCTAACTTGTCCCAGCTAAGAGGTGTCCTATACTCTCTACCATACAAATCCTGAAAAGGAGCCATGCCTATGGAACTCTAAAAACTATTATTGTAGGAAAACTCCACCAAGTACAGGTACTCCTCCCATTTAGACTACTAATCCATCACATACATCCTGAGCATGTCCTCTAAAATATGATTCACCTGCTCGGCCATCGTGCATCTTTCTCAAGGTGATACGTGCTAAAATTGATCTTCGCCCAAAGGGCATGTTGCGTATGGTAGTCCAAAATGGGAAGTGTACAAAGGATCGCGGTCACTAATGATCTTCCATGGAATCTCGTGTAACTTGACAATCTCATCCAAATATACTCGTGCCACTACTCTAGCTATATAAGTGGTCTTCACCGAGAAAATTGAGCCACTTTTGTCAATTTATCAACCATGACCATGATGGTGTCGTGGTGATATCTAGACATCGATATCGAAACAATGAAATCCATCGAAATGGTGTCCCACTTCCATTTCGGTATAGCATGAAAAAATAAGTCTAGCTGGATGTTGATGCTCAGCCTTAACTATCTAGCCCTTTAAACATTGTGACACGAACTAGGCCACGATATCATGAAGTCCTCTCCAATGATATAACTGCCTCTCAAGGTTGCGTGCATCTTCTTCACCCCGTGATGGGATGAATAGGGTGAATGATGTGCCTCTATCAAGATGTCTTACCTCAAGCCTCCATCTCTGGGAACATAAATCCAGCCTCTATACCCGAGAAGAACATATATCTCTAAGGAAAAACCATAAAGCTTCCCCTCAAGGGGTCTGTGAGACTCGATCTCTGCTCAAACTGCAATGTAGAAGCTATCAAGAGGAAGTTGTTGAAGAATCCTTCTCTGCAAATCTATGCTCACTAAGGTGGCCATAACCACATGTCTCCATCTACTAAGAGCATCTCGCTACAACATTCTCCTTTCCCTTTACATGCTTTATCTCCATATCATACTCACAAAAAAATTCCTTCCAACACTACCGATGAGCATTGAGATTCGGCTGTGTGTGGAGAGGTGGTGAAGACTCAAGTGATCTATCCTAATTGTGAATCTCCGACTAAGAAAAAATGTCTCCATCGAACCAAGGCATGCACACTTCCGTAAGCTCAATATTATGATTCGGATAATTAAGCTAGCAATCCTTGAGTTTAAGAGACTCAAAAGCCACTACTCTACACTCCTACATCGACACACCTCTAAGCCCTACTAAGGAAGCATCCGTGTAAATGAAAAAATCACCTCGTGTATCCGACACTACAAGAATAGGTCATGTAGTGAGACATTGCTTCATTGTCTTGAAGGATTTCTCACATCTATCTCGAAAAAAAAATTCTTCCCCTTCCTCTCGAAGGGAAGTGATGGGGTGTGCAATCTAAGAGAAGTCCTAAAAAATCTCCAATAAGTACTCCTACTAATCTCATGAAGCCGCAAACCTCATTCACGGTAGTGGGTGCTTTGCCAATCCATAGTAACTATAATCTTGGAAGGATTGACGATGATACCTTCCCGAAATGATATGTCCAAATATCTGCACCTCCGTCTCAAAAGAATGCACACTTTCGTAGTTCTTGTAAATTTGATACTCACAAAGACATCAAGAACATGGTGAAGGTGCCTCGTGCTCCTCACGTGTACATGAGTAAATCAAGATGTCATCAAGGAAGATGAGCATGAAGTAACTTAACTTAAGATCAATCTTAGAGAAAATGTGGCTCCCTTCATCTCATCAAACAAATCATCAATGCAAGAAAGGGGATAACGATTCTTGATCATTACCTTATTCAGCCTAACGGCAATCAATACACAACCATAAGGATCCATCCTTCTTCTTCACAAAGATCACTCGAAGTGTACCCCAAGGGGATATAATCAGATGGATAAGGCCTTTCTCCAAAAGGCCCTCAAGCTGCAACTTGAGCTCACAGAGCTCTAGGGTGGTCATCCGATAAGGTGCTCGTGAGATAGGCTCTGCTCCTGGAACTAGATCTATATGAAAATAAATCTCACGTGGGGGTGGTAACCGGTAGCTCCCCGGTAAGACATCTAAAACTCTCTCAAAATGGGGTGATCATCTAGTGATGGTCTG
This sequence comes from Taxus wallichiana var. yunnanensis, assembly GCA_018340775.1. NCBI lineage: Eukaryota > Viridiplantae > Streptophyta > Pinopsida > Cupressales > Taxaceae > Taxus > Taxus wallichiana. The sequence continues at coordinate 598,943,367 of CM031238.1, forward strand.
TAGACCCATCCTTTGGTCTATCACTAACTATAACAACATACATCTGACAACCCCATTGCACACACCACTTAAGATGCATAGCGGAGATGGTGTGAATATAAATGGGTCTCTTGACCCCCCGAAATCACTAACTCAACTCCCAAATCATCTACACAAGATAAAATATTATGGTAACAATCCATCCTAGCCCTATGTTCGATAACCAATCCATACCCAAAATGACTCCATACGAGCCCAAAGGAAGGATACCGAGATTTGAAATAGTGGTGAAAGGTCCCAAATCCACTACACACTCCTTAACTAAGGAGTATACAAAGCTCTTGGCTCTAGAAGCCATCTCAACATCCCAACTATGACCTTGCCTAATCGCCATCGCCCTGCATCGCTCTATTAAAGATGGTGCAATGAAAAATTAGAAGAACCAAAATATAACAACATAGAGGTAGGAATACCAACAATGCTACTGTAGTCTCAACAACTCGTACTTTAATTTCTCCTACTCGCGGTTCGTTACCCTACGTAAATCCAAAGTGGCTACATCCCATGTCACCAACATTTGGCTCCAAAATCTATGTCTTACCCTTGTTAGTAGGGTTCTGTGGGTAGTCTCTCCAAAAATTTCCAGTAACACCACAACCAAAACAACCACCTAATCCTCCCCCAATGAGAAACACCTCCAAGAGGTTCCCTAGAAGTCTCGTGGCATGGATCTTGATGATTTGGTGCGGTCTACTAAGGTCTCTACTAGAGAGCTCCCACTAACTAAGCTCTAGGTCCACCCTATGTCTTGATGAGATCCCTAAGAGGAGGCCCCATACTCGACCTCTCTCGTGCATCAACTCTATTTGGATGCCTATAAGGTGGGCAAGACTACTACTATTGTTGGGGTCTAAATGATGACTGTGAAGAACTCTAGCCACCATGAGGAAGAGTTTATGAGCCCCTCGATCTATTTTCCCGCATCTACTATATGTAACTTTGGACTCGGTCTCTAGCCCGCAGGTCCTCCCCAAGTCTCCTCTACTATATAGGCCTTCTTGACAGCCTCAACTAATTTTCGTGGACATTGGATCTACACTACACCTCTAATGTCTAGATTCAGGCCCTGGATGAACTTGTGGATCCACACCTCCTCATCTTTCATGTACTCAACATACTCGAGTAGCTCCGTAAATCTACTCTCATACTCTGCTACTAAAAGAGATGCCGTCGAAGGTTATGAAACTCACCTATCCATGTTTGTATGAACCTCTCGTGAAAATATCTACTGCAGTAAACATTCCTCAAAGAGCTCCTGAGTAATCGTATCGAATATACATAGATCTTGTAGATTCCTCTGTCCTCCACCATACTCCTACTCCATCCCTCAATAGATGGATCACAACACAAGCTTTTGTGTTGATAGAAAAAGGACAAAGCTTGAAGCAAATTCTCAAGCTCACTAGCTAGGCCTCTACTTGAAATCCACCTATGTCACCGAATAATGTGATGGTCAAAGCATAAGGATCTCCTAATGTGATCTGCGGTTGTGGTATGATGGCCTCTAGGTCTCTCTACATGCTCATCCCTAAGCCTAGGGCTTTGAGACCTCTCTCTATGCTTTGAAACATAGTCTACTGTCCCTCTATGGTCACTCTACCCCGGCCGACTCTACATGGGAGTTCTCTCTCTATGCTCCTCACTGGGTTGAGGATATGCCTCAAAGCATCAATAGATGGATACCTATCATATCGGCTGCATTCCCTCATATTGATCCTCCATGTAGAGTGCAATTTACATCTCAAGAGTCTAGAAAATATGGGGTAGGATGACCTGCTACACCCTAATCTGGTGGTGGTAAGTTTGGGTCTATGTGAAAAGTTTCCTCATCCCGTCTACACCTCGCAATGTACACAAGGCGAGAGTTAGTTCATTTTTCTAAGTTTTATTCAATTTCTATGTTTACTAAAATATGAAATTTCTATACTAATTTTTTTCTAGATTTAAAAGTGTGCTATGTTTAAGTTTCATGTCTCAAGTTTTCTAGTGTGCCCAATGGTCCAATCTTTCAAACCACTTCTCCGATACCAAGTGTAACACGTGCTTAAAACAACCTACTTGAGGCCCAAGAAACAAACTAGGATTAGTTAGGAAAATAATGGAATAATTATTTTTTGTTTAAAAGAGTCTACTACTAGGTTACAATGAAACATCGCACTAACAGATTTCGTAACAATTGAAATCTATTAGAACAAAATTTTCTTTTATTAACAATTATTAGTCACAAGGTTCAAATTTAGGGTTAGAAGGGTCAACAAGGTTTAGATGGAAAATTATCACCATATCCGCTCTCTAATAAGCTTATAGATTCAATTTGATTTTTCTCATACTTAGCTCATTTAAAATTTCCCTAAATCATTCCCATTGAATATGAAAATTTCTCACCTTTCCAATGATATAAATAAGTCCTTCTAACTCCTCATAAAACTCAAGTTATGGGCCGATTTAGTCTTGGGGTGAAAATTTTCCACCAAGAGTGGGCCCGTGGTCCTAGGGGTGAAAATTTGCCCAAAGGGCAAGTAAGTGGGCTATGGGAAGATTTTTTTGAAATTTTCCCATGCGGGGTGTAAAACCAATTTTGTGCCCATGCCCGTGGATCTGCCAAGGACACGTGGCGCCCTCTAAGCCAAAGTGGGGGAAAATGAGGGAAGGTGAGGCAGAGTAGATGTTTGGGGGTTAAAGGGGTAAGTGCGCACGTGCTGGCCCGTGTGTTTGGGGAAATGATATTTCCGTGGCAAGGATGAGAGTGTGGGGCCGTACAGAAGTAATTACAAAAATTTTGAAAAATATTTTTCTTAAGAAAGGATAAAGTTTAAAGGGTTTCGCCCCTCTATTCTCGCCATGTGGTATTACCGATTGGATGTGGGATTGCGGGCCAATGGAGGAAACTAAGAAAAATTTCCAAAAATTTAAAAGTGTCGAGGAAAATGGTGCCGCACCTCCACCATTGCCTCATGAGGCCATGTGGTAGCTTCTGATTGGTCATGGACTTGGTGGAGTAGCGAGAGAAAATATTGAAAATTTTCCCAAAAATTTTCCTAAGTCAAAGAAAAATTCGAATCGTGGGCCCACCAGGAAAATTTTCCCAAAATTTAATGCCATTGAAGAAAACTTCATAAGGCCATAGCTTTTCATAGAAAGTTCAGTTTTGGGAAAATAAGGACTTTCTCGGAAATCTCTTGATGCCCTTCTTTCATAGGAATTATTAATGTTAGATTTTGATAAATTTTATGAGGTCATTTTGATGAAAATGTTCTCATAAAGATTTTTAAAAGAAACACGGTAAATTTTAACTTATAAAATTTGGTTCAAATTTTCATTCTTTCACTTCTAACATGTCAAATAGAAATGGAGGTTTCCATTAGGAAAGTGTTAGGATAGATTTCAAGTGTAATTTTGTTGGATTGGTTTGCATTTTGAAATTACAAGTTTCTTTTAACAACAAAAAGCTTGCAGATTTGCCTTGGCTTGATTGGAAGGTTTTCAAGACATTTCCTTAAGTGTTTAGGTTTGGTTTTCGATCATTTTTACCTCATTAAGTCTAATTGATTATTTCACTTTCCTCTTATCTATTTTCAGGGTTATTTGAACATTTGATTAAGGAATTTTACAAAGTATATAGTGAAGTAAAAGAACTTATACATTTCCAGAAACAAAGATTAAACTATCTCTTTTTCCATGCAATGAAACATTGAATTCATTCCATGCTAGCCTTAAATGTTTTTCCTTATTCACCAAACATTAAAATAATAATTCAGGTTTCTATCCTTTCCAAAATCATATATTTTAAACAAGGCAGAATAATACAATTTCTTCATACATATTTCCTTCTTCCAAATTTCCAACCATGGATTTCAAATACAAAATTTAAATATAGCAACAACATTTTGAACAAGGTAAGAAAAATTCCATTAATTCAATGAACGCTTTACAACTCCTTTCATATATATATTGAAAATATAGCATTCAAAATACATGTTTCTCTTTTATATTAATGTAACTAAATATAGAGCAAAACTCTTTTAAGTTTCAAATTTAAACTTTTAAAAATATCAACACGATATCTTTCCATTTCAAAACATATAAAAGTTCATCCACTTCAAGTGGTAAAGGTTACAATGAAATTTGATTCACAAGGGAATGTCAAAACTGTCTTCTTTTCTCGGCTCTAGAACAACAACATGCATTCTCCTCATTCTTCTAATTTGATCACAACAAAGGAAGGGGAAAGGAAATTCTATCCACCAAACCAAGACATCAAATAAAGAGAATAATCCATCCTTCTTCATTGCCCATGAGCCCCAACCACAATGCAATAAGAAATGTATTTCAACTCATGGCAAAAACAGATTCCACATCACAAAATAATCTTTCAACATGCACAGTTCAAATTAAAAATAGGGTCTAAACAAAACAAACATTCTATAATTGCATTGAAACATTAAGATAGAACACAGGCTTCATCATGCAAGACAAAGGATTAAGAACCATGGGGAAGCTGCTTATGCTTCCATTAATGGGAATTGGGTATCCACCGTAACAAATGTAAGATATTTCTTTTCCATGGTGGATCCCAATCACAAACTCCATCCCCAAGAATTATGATGCCACTCGCATTCCCTTATTCCCCCACATGGATTCCCCATAGCCTTCTCCTACACAATTCCTATCCACTCTACCCAAACATCCTATAAACAAAGCTAAACATTCACACAATAACATGTACATTCATAAAGAAAAAGAGTATTTCAAGAGCCAAGCTCTTACCTCTCCATGATGGAGTTGTCTAAGTTCCAAAACAACAATCTCTATCCCAATGCAATCAATCCAAATAGCCAAGCACAAACATGTAACAAAAGTCTTCCCAAAAGTTCCTCCAAAGAAAGAGCTCCAATCAACAAGAAAATTCACCCCAAGGAAGCATTCCAAAAGTTTCAACAACCCAAAACAAAGAAAAGAGTTCTAATTTTATAGAAGAGGGAAGAGAAGAGGATGAGGTGGATCCATGTAGGATGCCACATCACACATCATCAACTCCAACACAAAAGTCAATTTCATTCTCCAAAGCACAATAAAGAGGTGGGTGAATAATATGACAATAAACTTACACACTCCAAAAAACCCCACAACAAAAGACTGAATTTTTAAAAATGTAAGAAAAGTGCAATAAAAACTTGCAACATGACTTATAAAAATGCATTAAAAAGGTTTAAAATCAACCCTCCAACAATAGGTATGGTTGGAAAATAAATTAAGAGGTATCGACAAGTTTTACTTGTCCCACAAGCCTCCAAAAAAAGCCTCCAAGGACAAATTCGATTTTTCAAGAAGGTGGAGTGTTTCATAATCCAAAATCTAACTTACGTAACTCTTACACATACTTACACATCACTTAAATATTTAATACAAAATCCAACAACTTCTATAATTACTTTCTTATATCCCAAATTTGATTGATTTATTTATTTTAACAATATGATTACTCACATTAATTCTCCACAATTAAAAGAATAATGAAAGGGGTAAATGCATCACAAAATAAACACATGCAAACAATAATAAAAAGGAACCACATTAATAAAATACAAAAATCCCCTTGGTCACATTCAAAGGTAATGCCCCCATGGGAATCCCTAAAAACAACACACACACATAAAACATGCCATGGTGACCTTGTTGAATTCATCTAGAATTCTAATGTGGTCAGCCCCCAATCCCCTAATGTTTGTTGTGATATTTTAACCTCGCAAAAGATAAATACCTCATTTGGCCTCGCGGCCATATCGAACATCCCATATGATATAAATATAATCACAAAATCATCTATACGTATGAATCACAACAACATCAAGGCAATCAACAATATCACTTACAATTTATATCAACAACTATATCATCATCATATAATGTCCATTTTCTAGGTCTACTCATAGTATCTAAAATGACATGTTCGAATAACATTCATAATATGTCCATGTCAAATAGTAGATCATCAGCCACATATGAAGTGTCTCTAATAATTATCATGTGTCATAACTAAATCAAGATCAACAATAATCCATGGTCCAACATCTAACATCATACTAAATCAAAAGCATAATAATGTCCATAATGTAATCAATAGTATCAAGATCAGTATTAAAAGGTGTCAAAGGAAGTGGGCACTACAAATTCGCATTCTAAACTATGAGGTAGCATGAGTAGGGTAAGGTTGTAGCGTCCCAATTTGGTTATGTCAAACCTCTGTCTTTCTCTCATCACTGCCATTCAACAAATTTCATGGCTTATGCCCTTTCTAACTCTCGGTGTTGAGCCCTCACATCTTACTAGTTGTGTGGGGTTAGGAGTGGGGCAAGCATATCTATTTATCGTATCACTATATCATCACATTTTGTCAAGACAAATATGAAGTACCAAAGATTGCAAAAGAAACTAAGTTTAAGATCACATTGTGTTTGCATCATCATATATCAGTATTATGAAATACAAAAGAAATCATTCTATTATCATTTCACATCCATTGCATACATTCTAAAAAGCATATAAAAGTAGAAATTATAAACATATAGAGCACACATGAGAGATAAGCCAAAGAGAATAAACTCGATACAATGTAAGGCCGAACCAAAAATAGAGTCTATATATATCATAGTGATCGAGTTTGTGTACAATGTCATCATGCACTAGGATGGTCAAAAACTCACAACAAGCCTAAAACATACAAAAAAAAATCTTATAATGTAAAAAAAATGGTATCCAAGAAATAAAGGCTCAGTGGCTCACAATCCTCGTGGGATCCCTTAAATGGCATGTGACTATGTCTACGCTCTTGTTTTAGTTATGATGGTACTTGAAATGGATTGAATGGTGTGAGTGCTCATGGTGGCACCCCACTGCCCGTAGCATCACTATGAGAATGGATTTGCCTCATTAGGTGCTCAATGGTCTCATATCCAGCCTACTTGTTGTATGAAGGAGGTCATTGTCTCCGTGAAATTCTAGATGAGAGAAAACACGTCGGTATATCGGCCTCAGTCGGTGGCTAAGGGATGCCCTAAATAAGTAGTCAACTCAGCTGGGTATTCCCTCGAAGGGATCAACAAGGTATCTACACATACCCAGCGAATGAGTTCGCACCACTCATTTCATGGATGATGCAAATATGTGTGTGTGTGTGTGTGTGTGTGTGTGTGTGTGTGTGTGAATGTGTGTGTGTCTAATGAGCCGAGAAAATCACGAACGTAAATCAAAAGAGAATGCTAAACTAAACATGTGGAAATCAATAGAAAAAATAGAGAAAGGAGTATTGGACATACTCGGGTCTCCGAGCATCCATATGGGATCATTGGTTTTTGTGGAAGGTGTTGCTTTGGTGGCTATGGAGCCTCCCGAATACAAAGGCATGGTGTTGTCCCATCACGGACTCATCATCCCCTCCAAGTGTCTCCTCCGAGACCAAAGTCTCTCTCTTTGCACTCACCTCCTCATGCACTACTCTGAGGATCTCTTGAGTATCATGCCACTCAGATCACTGTCAACCCCTCGGAAGGTCCTACCCTCATCCTCCTCTCCGATCGACTCCCCTTCTATATCGTCTCCCAAATTCTCCTTAGAGTCAAAGTCCAAATTGATTGGCTCATCCTCTTCCCCATTATGAGCAGGAGCCTCCCAAATCTGAAGTAAGGGTACTTAAGGAGCACCTTTGCTTCCCATCAAGCCTAGACTACATGCCTAACTATGATAGGCACACTAGGGGTAACAACTTTCCAACCAAGATCTCCTCAGACCTCTTCGTACCTCTTGAATAGTCCTATGAATAGGCGCCATGAAGCAAGCATGGCAGGTATGGAAGACCAAAAGTTTGGTACCCGATCAAAAGGGTGAATCTCTAGTCTCCGACTCTATTAACTAGTTGGCTTGTGGAAGAGTAGGCTACCATTTTTGTAGTCTCCTCACCCCATATTCATACCATGTACTGATAGGGTGTGGAGGTCATGTTGGCCATAGTCAGAGAGGCCACTAACTAATGTGGAGTCTAGAGCACTAAAATTCCTATCCATCTAGATGCCTGAATAGCCTCTGGATCTGATACCTACACCCCCCTTCCATACAGGATGAAACGCCCATAGACCCAACTCATGACTAGAGTGGGGTGGCTCAAGGATTATCCCTGCAATCTGAAAACTTTATATAAATCATGGTATGTGGTCCCTAGAATATCTACTCCCCAAGCATACTTACGGCCATGAGCCTCGATCTGTGCAATGATGGGGGCCCAACAATAAAAAAGTGTATCTCCTCCCTTGTCCCTAATTAGTCTCGAGGACAGGATACCCATGATGGCTCTCTGAAGGATAGGAATGGAAGCAGTAGTAATAGACCAAACCTTCATTCCCTTCTTGAGCCAGAAGAGACAATAACGTCTCCCATGTATGTAGCATGTTGTGTCATCATGGCCCTATACCCCAATGTCACCAATGTTAGTCTCCTACTAAGTACCGAGAGTCCAAAAATGTGGTAAACATCCTCTAGAGTGATGGTTCACTCCCCTAACACCTAGGAACAGTAATCTATTCTCGTCCCGCATCCCGTAAGAATATATGTCACACATAATATGACTGGAAGGAGAAACATTGGGCACTCGTGTTATCTTCCGGATGCCTACCCACCGTAAAAGATCCATCTCATCTTGGGCGGTTCATCTAAAATCCAGGAAAAAAATCATACTCTCTCTCTCTACTCCAACATATGTACTCCACCTTCTTCTGCATCCACCAAAACATGAGAAAAGAGAAAGTTAGTAAAGTACATCACACAATAAGCTCATCAAAAACATGGTAAACTCTCAAAAATCCAAAAAAAGTTAAGTTTCGAGCATGTTTTGACATTCTGTCCAAAACCACCGCCTAAATAGCGGGGCGCTTCTGATCGCCACCCTTCTTTGGGCGGTGGTCTTGTGATCGCGCCCTACTTTGGGTGGTGGTCCTGAACTGATTTTCAAAACACGCCCTTAACCCTAGAAAGGACCAAAAATGTTAAAATTTACCATTTTCGACAAAATAAAAGCATGCCCTATGGGCACCCCCCCTAAAGACCCATTCAAGACAAGAAATTTTGAAAATCTTCCCCCCTAGGTGAACTTTTCAACATTTAAAATTTTAGGGTACAAAAAGACAAAGAAGGAAATAACTAACCTGAGAGCATGCTGGTTGATCTCCCACTCATGGAGGCATGATCATGATCTCGGCATGAATGTATTGGTTGTATTCTCATCAAGAACGGTCACCAGTAAATCCAGAGCTCCAAATCAATCAAACTAACCAAATCAACAATGCACAAATGAATTGAGAAATGAGTTTGTTTTGATATATATATGATATTTCTAACTTCATTTTGAGTGTGTTTATCTATAGGGTTGGAGCATTAATAGAGGTATATTTCTGACCTCGCGCACAAATGGTAAGCCCTTTTGTCATTTTAATTTAGTGTTTATTTTTTGATATTTTATCTATCTACACTTGAGTCTTCCTTCTCTCTTGCATGTAGCGGGATTTTGGAAGGTGAGATTTTAATACATGTGTGTGTCAGGTATAGCTTCTAACTCCCCATTTCAGAACGCCATACTAAAACTCTACATTTTACATCTCTTTCATGGCTAAGATGCTTCTCTCGAGGGGGCAATATGTATGCACCCAAAATTACAAATGCTACATTGTCAGAAAACGGTTATAAAATTCACCGTGATGATTCAAAATCCTTTCAAGAAGGTGCTCAATCTCCAATAAGCCATTTACAAGTATATACTTGTAGCCTAAATCACCTTACTTAACTTTTCCTTACATTTATCTAACTTCCCCATTCTTTCTCGTGCTCGTTTTGGCATTAAGTGTTAAAACCACCACCCCGTCTAGGCGGCGGTTTACAAACTACCACCTGTGCAGGTGATGGTCCTAAAACTACTGCCCTACGTAGGGTGGTAGGCCCGATCAATATTTCCAGAATCTTCATGCGTAAAATTACATGTAAAGATTCAATTAAGTTTGCTTTTTGAGCGCATCCATGAGCCAAATCTACGAAAAATAGCTTCATTTTCTTGGTTCTCCTTGTTCCTTCTATTTTTAAATAAATTTAATGAGTGGAACTACCTCTTCATTTCCTTATACATGAAGTAACCTTCTATCCTCCATTCCTATATATTCCATGATTGTATTCAAGAAAAAGGCCTCAGAATTTTGTGTATCTTGCATTGTTGCATCGCCATAATCTTGCCAGAATTGCATAGCCAAGTTTAGATCTCTTGTGTTATCTTTCTTCAACCTACATTACATCTAGATTGCTTCCAAGATACCATCACTCAAGTGCCATCCTCCTATTGTTCTTTGCATTCCCAATCCTTTGGACTCACATCAACACTCAGAGAAAGAAAGGAAAGAACCGAGGGGACAGACATCGATACTACCTGGATTTTCCAAAGCTCTTGCTCTTCTAGGTTGGAGTTATGTATTTTTTTGCTTTATTTTGTCAAATTTTCAATTGCATATCAAATAGATTAGAGAAACAATTCATTTAAATTAGCTAGATAGTTGCAAGTAGATCAAATCAATAGGAATTTTTCTCTTCAATATTACCATGGAAGTTATGGGGGAATAATAGCTCTTTTATAGCCATGATTCATTCTTCACCTTTGAGGTATGGTTGGAAATATTTTATTTGAATTAGAATAGATCTTATATTTAGATTCACACATCTACACGATAGCTAGCTATATCTCGCCAGTTATTTGTTTTTAATTTTCTTATTATATTAGATGCATTGTTCGAAAAGTTAGAAAAGAACAAAAATATTTATTTCCATAGACTAGTTTGTTTTATTGCTTTGTTATGATATAATGAGAAAACACCAAAAATATAGCTTATATTTCGTGATAGATAGTTTAATTAGAAGAAACAAATCAATTTATCTAGGATGACCATCAATGGTCCGCAACGGAGAATACTTACAGTTGCAATCCCTTGGTGCCACAACTAAACGGGCTAGAGTTAATAATTGACATTGACACAAGTTTGCGCTTAACAATCTTACGCATACATGCCACATATGCAGAGAAAAGAAGACAGTTAGAGACATTGAACATATCCGCTAATTAGGCTTATGAATTTTGGACTTCTCCTAAAAATAGGATTTGATTGCATGCATGACCATACAAGGGCCTCAACCTCGACGAGTATTTGGTTCTAACCCACATTTCCCACAACCTAACGGGCCTCTGCTAGTTAGTTAGATATTGACACTAGATTACACACTTGGTATTCATATCTTCACCGCTTCCACCTGATATTATTAGACAACTTTCAATGTTGAATATGGCAACCGATCAAGCTAAGAATTTCTTGACAAGACAAAAAAATTGTGCTTAGTTCCCGCAGTCCACTCAGCTCTTGTCCCAATTTCCATGACCTTGTCTTGAAACCCATATGAATCACCTTCAAAGTTACTTTCCACGTATTCCCAACCAATCAATAGAATCTTGTGAGAACTAGAAATCGATTGGAGCCTCGAGTAGCTATAATATTGGACCATACCATCACACCCGCTCGGTGTTAGGAGAACATTCTTTTCTTTAGATTCATATATTTCGTTATTGTGTGTCGAAGACATAAGGTTTCCTAATTAGCTTGGTCATCACCATCACTTTCACTCCCATTTCAATTCCACACCGCTATCTCAAAGATGACCTCGGGAGGTCGGGCGTAAGAAGGTCACGTGTTGATTTTCTCGTCAGACAAAACCTCCTTCCATTTTGCATAGAAAATTCATTTAATTAATTATAATTGATGAAAACGTTATAAAAACAATGCCTAACAAAATGTTTGAAAAATGTGATAAGAAATGAAATGAGAATTTGAAATAATTACTTCAAGAAATTAAATGATACTAAAAGATATGAAATGTTTGTTACATTGAGGAAATTAATTAAGATGAGACCTACAATGAAGACCCTAGTGCTAAGAACATTTAAAATGAATGATCAAAATGTAAATTATTTTGAAAATATACATAAATCATACCATACTATAGGTGTCAACAAACACACTAAAGATTTTAATGCTACGCGACAATCACTTCTTAATTGTATAGTTAGTAATAAAAATGTGAATAAAAACTCGATTATAAAATTTAGTAGAGCTTTGAAGGTAAGCAAAACTACACTAATGAAAGCAATAAGGAGACACAAAAGTCTTGAGTCAGCTAATAACATTGACTATTGGGCATTCTCTAGTAGACTCCCACGAAAAAAAAGGATACATCTTATATTCTAAAATAATTACTTATAAAGTTTTAAAATGTGAACATAAGGGTGTCACCGAATAGAAGAGATACAGTAAAATGATGAATAGCTTCTCGTAATCATGAAGCCCATGCAAAAATTTCTTGAATATGACTCAAACATAATTGTTCTCTAAGTTTAAGAATGAAAATTAAAAATTAACATTAGCCAAATATTTTTTGAAATGAACAAACCCTTTTATGTGAAAATAAATCACTCACATACCACTTGTTGTTATAGGAATCATATTTAATTTTCAATGCATTATGATGTTTTTTGTCAAGTACGTTGTGTTTTGCATAATCACATCATGTTACAGGAGTGTGGATTAAATGTCCCACCAAAATCTGCAAGGGAATTTATTCCTACCCTATTTTTGAAAAATTGGAATTTTTTTATAGCAAAACATGTTTAGATGGAACATGCAACATATATGGTGGATAACCAAAATTGATAAATTTTATCCATGAGGAGAGTACACATATAATAGGAAAATAATTAGTTGGTTTCGACAAATATAAATATTTTGTATATAAATTAAAAGATGTAAAATAATATAAGAGGTATGAGATTGTTGTAGAAAAATTACTTGCATAAGAATATATGTTCAAATTTAGAGAGGAAATTGTTTATGAGTATGCAAGGAACACACATTTAGCTCGATAGTTGACGAGCAATTAAAGTTAAGAAAGGAAACATTCCCACTTAGTACTATTTTTAGTAGTCTACTTCGTAGATAATTACTCATTACAACCACAAATGGAGCTTCAATCACAATATTATATATCAATGCAAGTTGTTATTTTCATGCACATAACCTTCATGAACTATCAGGAAAGCACCGAGAAAGATCAAAAATATTAAAAGAGTATCATTTATATAATATGTGATGATCAAACACATTCTATACAATATGTACAAGGGTGTTTCCAATTGTTTTATGTGAATTTGGATGAGAGGAACATTGTTTTCAATCAACATTACATTTAGTCGGATAACCGCAAATTAGAATTCAAGAATGCACAAATGTTTTATTTTCTAAAACGGATGTACATAACAAGAAGTGTACAACATATTTTTATTTTTACTAAGGAAGGACATATGAGAGGAGAGCATGATGGTGTAGGATCATCTATGAAAATATCACTTGAAAGAGAAGAATTAAAGGTCAAAGATGGTGCTAAATTTATGTGAAAAAATCATTGTTGATTGGTGTTATAATAACATGCACCATGAATCTTAAGATAGTTCAAAAGTAAGTAGATATTTCTAGTTGATAGAGGAACAACATTTAGAAAACTATGAAGATTATATGAGAGTTACATGATCAAGTTATGTGCACTCATTCCATATTTCAAATGCAATTTATTAAACTATTCATACTAGGTGCATGGAATATTTTTGTATATCATGCATTGATTTTATGTGGAATGAATGTGAGTCATAACAAAGGTTGATGAATGTAATTTTATAGCTCTAATTCCAATTGACACATATCAAGCTCCACGAGGATTACAAATTATAGTGTCTTCAAAACATATGACAACATCACATGAATTTGACCAAGTCTCTCGATTTTGTGAAACAAGATACGAGATATGCCATGTTATAAATTTATAAATTATTAAATGATAAAATCTTAATGTATTTTAAATTTAAATTGAGTTTTACTTTGTGATGCAGAGAATGATTTTGCATTTATTACGACATAATTTAATGAAGAGGAAACAAACTACTTCTTTTCTTGTTGTGTGGAGAGGAAACAAAAATTGACTTGAACAATTATCGATGGTGAAAACCTTGAGTATCCCACTAGCCCAATGATAGTCACGAACTTGGCTTCGACAAAATCCAAAAAAATCAAATACTTGGTTGTTTGAAGACTATGAGACACAGAAAAGTACTTCACTATTCACATTTGGTTTTTCAAAAAATGTTAAATTGATCAAATATCGAGGTAGGCCATCAAACAAGAATATGTGGAAGGTTATTGAATTAGATCATTAATCAATTCTCACTACTATCAAGAGTAGAGTCAATCCATGTGGTTCATTAGATTGAATTTCCAAAGGTATGTTGACTTAAGATTAGATATACATCTACGAGAATTTAATTTGACTATTTAATTTTATGATTTTGTTCAAATTTAATAGGTTTTAAAATTCTATTTAATTGATTCCTAACATATTTACATGGGTTGAATAGGATGGTAGGGATCAGGGTGAGCATGGGAGTAAAGACTAGGGCAGCTAAGGATGGAACTCCAAAACACTTCCCCTCCGGTCATGAAAACCATAAAATCAGATTGCATGGGGGAAAAGGAAGTAAGGAAGACAATGACATGAGGAAGGAGGCCAGAAATGGCTTGGGAAGTGGATTTAGGGCGACAAGTAAGGCTGGAGAAATCCAAAAAGACCCAAAAAAAGGTGCTTCAATCTTATTAAAATATGCATTACGATCTAATGGGGGCCTCTAATAAGGTAACAAGGCTGTCTTGGTCGACCTTGTTGAGGAAGCCTTCGATTTGGAGCTTTAAAATATTGTGTAGATGCTTATTACAAAGATTTGTCATTGGGAGGATGTGATCATAGGATGATTTAATTGTCTTTGTTCCTCTTCTTGTGCCTTGTATCAATGGGTGTTTGAGAACTAGACTAGTAATTGTGAAATTTCATTAAACTATTTTTTCATTATTCATTTCAAAGACCATGGGAATTATCAACGGTGTTTTCTCGAGGGCCCTTTGTTTTGGGAGAATTTTGGTCTATATTTAACTCCATGGTTACTAAATTTTGATCCTAATACACACCCAATCACAATAACACCAATTTGGGTCGGGTTACCCAACTTACCCCGCATCTTTAGTATGCCTGAGGATATCCGAAATGCCCGGGTCAATTCATAAAATTAGATACAGAAAAAATTCAAGTGGGAATGTTCACATACACAAGATTGTGTGTTGAAGTAGATTTGATCGGAGGTTTTTAAGTTCATATTATTGTGAAATTTTGGAATTTTTAGCAACTCCAACCCCTTGATTATGAGAATACCACCTTTTTGTATCGAATTTGCAAAAATCCAAGGGCATCTGCACACCTCATGCCTCCTTCATAAAAATATCAAAAATGTTAAGAAGGGTCCTTAAGGATGGGGAACTCCAAGTCCAAATTTAGTTTCCGCTATGACATTCGTGGTCAATCGGGTAAAGAGAAAAATGAGAATGGGATGGAAAAATTAGCGAAGAAATTACAAATATCAAGGAAGTATCAAAGTGGCACAAAGCGGGTTTTTCCCCTGGTAAATCAGATTCTTTGTAGGATAATTTATCAAATTACAAATTACATGAAAGTATTAAATGAAAATAATTTCATGTTGGTTCAACTTCGATTAAGGAAAGTGGCATGAGGTGTCAAGAAGAAAAGGAAAGAAGGGATAGTTTGCAAATATTTTTGATTATTTCCCATCCCGAGATGGGAAATAATTCCTTCTTTATGTCATCCCTTCCTCCTGGGCCATTGTAGGCCTCTTGTGTTTATTTTTAGTTTCAGCATGGTGTAGCACTTCAAATCATGTCGTAATCACCTGGTCCCCTACCGCAGCCCTATAATCACTTCCTCATCCTCAACACCTTAAAGATCTACCTCCCCGCACCCCACACACTTTAATTTAATTACTTTAATCAAATTAATGCCATTTATCTCCATATATATTAATATAATTATTTTAATTAAGTTAATGACCTTTTACCCACACACATATTAATTTACTTATTTACATTAAATTAATTCACCACCCTCACACACCTATTTAATATAATTGCCTTTATTAAATGCACCTCACCTAACCACCCCCAACATTTGACCCATTAACCTAAACCCTAAACTAAGGTCCCAAATAAAACCTAACATTAGACCCATCGTTTCACCTCACATTAAAAGCCTCCTAAGGTCGGTTGTTTCCCGAGGAAAAGAAGAGACCGTTATCAAATGGTGGAACAACTTCCTACGTAACTTTTGAACAACCCAAGATATCTCACCCAAACTGATGTCGGTTCACCTTAAATTGACACCGGTTCACCTAAACCGATGCCGGTTATACCAGAATGGACCAAATGGCCTATATAGATCAATTTATAGCTTTGTAATATGGGTTGTTTGTTGTTTTAAAACTTCGATCTTGAATTTAATCTCTTTAGACATGACAATGTAAGCGAAGATTGATTTGTGATCAAAAAAGGCAACCAAATACACTATCACAACATTGAAACTTTCTTCCGAGCATTCTCCAACATAGTAACTTCTTCATTATTCTTCAGACTTGTGCCTCACAAAAGAGTAAGTATCCTCCTTCCATCTATTTCATTTTCTTATCATCATCTGTAGTATTTTTGGTAGAGGAACCTAGTCTTTTACCATCTGTCCATTCCCTCTCTCCGGCTATAGCCACCTTCCATACCACGATCTGTCATCACCAATCTAGCACTATGATAATTCTTCACCGGGAACTCCTCGTGCTATGATTATTTACTAATGCACAGCCTTTAGTTTGGTGGATGTAATCTGGAAACAAAACAACAACCGAGCACAAGAATACCATTGACTATGATAAGATGGAATGATGACAAATCTGAAATATCAAAGTAAATTATAATATTAACATGAAATTGTTACAATCTCAACCATGAGGTACTTCAACAAGACTATGGGAGAAAATTTACAATTACGCCTCTTGATGGCTTCTTCAACACACCTTTAACTCGATGACTTCCTTTGCACACTTCCTACAATATTTCTCACTACTTGTTTCTATGCTAAATGAGGGGGTGGCCTCTCTACTTATAGAACTTCTAGGCTTATCCATCCTATCTCTAAGATAGGATAAGAAATCCACTCGACGAATGATATTCCATACCTTAACTTTTATCTCGTACATGTAAGCTTATCTCTTAAGATAAGATAAACCTTATCATTTTACATGGGTTCCACATTTTTAGACATTTTACAAATAAAATACACAAAATATTTATGACCTCACTCCTTGTCCTTATTACCAATATAATATTCTAATTCCTAATCATGTAGACCCTACTTCTCTAATTACCCAAACTTTGACATTTTAACATTACCGGACCACTTATGACAAATATTTACTTTTTACAACATTCCTATTGTACTTTGATGTTATCGTACTCCACATTAATGGCGACACCATGCGATGGCGCCATTATCTTCTATTAGATGCTACTACTAATTATACTTAACATCCTATTCCTAGAAATTATGGAGGAAAATTTTAGTGTTGACATCTTCCCCCTTCCTAGCTTCTACTCCGTCCTCGGAGTAGACTATTCTGGTGCTTGGAAAATCTTCAACTTGTCGTGGTTGACCCATTTTGTAATGGGAGTGCCATCCAATTCCTCCAGTCGGTACGTACCATTTTCATGCACAACTACTATTTTGTAGGGCCCCATCCATTTTGGAAGAAATTTTCTCTGTCTTCTTTTTTTGTATCTGGAATCATATACTAGGACCAAGTCATTCACATGAAATGGAGACCATCGGATCTTTTGATCAAAGTATTCCTTTTGCTTCATTTTCTTCTTATGGCTTGTATCCTTTGCTATTTCCCTCATTTCCTCTAAAGCAAATGAAGATGTACCAACCTTTCTTTTACTGAATCACTTTCATTCATCCTTTCATTTTTCATAACTCTCACAGTGGGAATATCAAACTCAATAGGAAGAACTGGATCAATGCCATAAGCCAACTGAAATGGGGAGTATCCTGTTGCTGACTTTGATGTTTCCCTATATGCCCAAAATGCTGCATGAATCCTTTTATCCCATTTATGTACCTGCAAGGCTGCATCTTTTGCTAGAATTTGACACAACACAAAATTTGTTCGTTCCACCTGTCCATTTGTGCTTGGCTTGTATGTTGTTGCCTTCCTATGCTTAATAGAAAACTTATTGACTAGGGCTTCTACCACCTCATTAATGAAGTGGCTTCCTTGATCTATTACAATTTCTAATGGACAACCAAATATGGTGACAATGCGTTCATATATGAACCTTGCCACTTCATCCATGGAAGTTGTTTTCAATGGCTAGCTTCAACCCACTTGGTTAAATAACTTTGTGGCAACTACAATATACTTATTTTGGAATGATGTAGTTGGAAGAGGACCTACAATGTCTATTCCCCACTTTTCAAAGGGACCAAGTGGAAGAATAGAACATAATGGAGTAGATGAAGTCTTACGGTTACCATGTGTTTGAAAATATCACATGTCTTACAATAATTATAAAATCTTTAAAAAGAGTGGGCGGTGATAACCTACATCCAAGATCCTTCTTGTTGTAAGTTGTCCAGAGAAGTGCCCTCCACATGTACCATTGTGGAATTCTTCTAGTAGCTCCTTTCCTTGATCACGTCCAATCGCCCTCTTGATCTTGTCCATTAGGTCCTATTCGAAATAATGCTCCATGCAGAATAGAATATGGACGACTGGCTTGAGTAATCTTTCTCTTAGTCTTTGCATTGGCACCATCAGGAAACTTGAATTCATTCAGATAATTCCAAATATCTATGTATTCACTAGGGATTGTGTCAAGGGAGAACAATGCTGCATCGGGAAAATCATCATCATCACAAGATGATCCTAAACCATCATAGGCTCGAGAGAGTGCATCTGCATTGACATGCTTCTTTCCTGGCCTATCTATAATATCAAATTCAAATTCTTGTAGCAAAATTATCCATCTTGCTATTCTCCCTGATGGGTTAGGCTTATTGACAATATATTTTAGAGCATTGATGATCTCATTACAACTATAAATTTCTGCCCTAAGCAAGTAACTTCTAAACTTCTTTAGCAAAAATGATAGCAGAGCCTCTTTTTCGATTACTGAAGATAGTTTACCTCAAGATTGCTCATTTTTCGCTCCCAAAGTAAATTGGATGTTCATTCCCATTTTCATCGTTTTGGCTCAAAGTACTACCTAGTGCTGCATCCGAGGCATCAGTGTACACAATGAATGGCTTGCTCGAATCTGGATTCTTCAAACAGTGAATACACCAGGGCTTCCTTGATTGTCCAAAAGCTTCATGCGCCTTGTTTCTGGTTCATAAGCAACATCCTTCTTCAAGAATCTGGGTTAGTGGTGTGTAATCTTTGAGAAATTCTTGATGAACCTTCTATAGTAACCCACATGGCCTAAAAATGATCTCAACTTACTTCTATTCATAGGAAATGGTAAATCTTTGATTTTTGAAACTTTATCAGGATCAGTACCAATACCATCTTTGGATACAACATGCCCTAACAAAACGCCTTTAGAACATCCAAAGACACACTTTGTAGGGTTTAGTGAGGCTTGTGCTTCATCTAAACTTTGACATGATGTATCCATCTCAGTGCAGGTGGTCCAACTTGCTCCCATAGATGCAAAAATCATCCAGAAATACTCTGATGAAGGTCCCAATGTAGGGTTCGAACACCCTATTCATCAAACGCTGGAATGTTGCTGGAGCATTACACAACCCAAAAGGCATAACTCTATAAGCAAACGTTCCCCAAGGAGTGGTGAACGTGGTCTTCAGTTGATCTTTCTCTGCTATACGAACTTGGTTGTAGCCGCTATATCCATCAGCAGAAACTATAGCACTCTCCCGCCTACTTTGTCCAAGATCCGATCTGAAAATGGAAGAGGGTAATGATCCTTCTTTGTTGCCTTATTGAGCTTCCCGTAATCAACACAAATCGTAGCTTCCCATTCTTTTTTATTGATATCACAATGGGAGAAACCCATTATGAATTCTCCACAAGAAATATGAATCCCGCATCAAGCAACTTATCTATTTCTTCTTTTTTACTAGTCTTGGAAAAATTAGGATTCATTCTATATGGCATTTGCTTTATGGGCTTAGCACCATCTACCAGATCAATACAATGTTCTACCCAACTTACTTGATGGAGTTCCTTGTAATCAAAAGTGAATAGGTGTATGTACCTTCGAAAGAGCTAGAGGTAGGATTCCTTCTCACTCTCCATCACATCATCGCCAATATTTATTTGTTGGAGATGATCATCAACTTCTTCTTCAGATAATTTTATGGGGTCATGAGTTGGTGTGATGGAAGAATATCCATGACTGGAAGAATATCCATGACCTGAAACATCCACCTCGCTTTCTTCATCTTCGAGTGTCCACTTCACTTGGTACTAGAGTAATCAAAGGATGTCCAATCATCAGTTTCATCACTTGAATCCATGTGTTCGCCTTATGATGTTGAGGGATCACATTTATCTTCACCCTCTCTCTACCACATCCAAGTGTCATGAAACCTTCATTCCAAAGTAGTTTCTTGCATACTCTCCTTAGCCATGGTCTTCTTAGCAAGCATTGGGTATGCAATAGTACAATTTTTCATCACCGAAAGTCTACCACACATTTAACACCCATAAGATATTGCCACATTTGAAACTACACCTTCGGTTTAGTTTTTCCCTTATTTAATGACCTTAACATAAGTGTTCAAGGGCGATCAATTTTAAACCCAACATATTCATTACGGACTCGGTCATTACATTAATGCAGCACCTCCATCAACTAAGACATCATGAATTGAAATACCATTACATAATACCTCAGCTTGTGGAGCATAGGGATCTGCGCTCTACCTCTAAAACAGGCACCTCAACCTCCTTCCTTCTTCGAGCATTGAGTCCACCTCGCAACTCCCGCCTCTTCTCGAAGACAGCCAAGAGTTGACCATATGTAATATTTGCAGGCCTTTTGGACAGATCTTTCAAGATGGAGTATGGTCCTGTCATCACCAATCCGCACTATGATAATTCTTCTTTGGGAACTCCTCGTATATGATTATTTACTAATGCACAACCTTTAGTTTGGTGATGTAACTGAAACAAAACAACAACCAAACACAAGAATACCATCGACTATGATAAGATGGAATGATGAAAATCTGAAATATCAAAGTAAATTATAATATTAACATGAAATTGTTACAATCTCACCCATGAGGTACTTCAACAAGACTATGGGAGAAACTTTACAATTACACCTCTCGATGGCTTCTTCAACACACCTTTAATCGATGGCTTCCTTCGCACACTTCCTACAATATTTCTCACTACTTCTTTCTATGCTAAATGAGGGGGTGGCCTCTCTATTTATAGAACTTCCAGATTATCCATCCTATCTCTAAGATAGGATAAGAAATCCACTGACGAATCATATTCCATACCTTAACTCTTATCTCGTACATGTAAGCTTATCTCTTAAGATAAGATAAACCTTATCATTTTACATGGGTTCCACATTTTTAGACTTTTTACAAATAAAATACACAAAATATTTATGACCTCACTCCTTGTCCTTATTACCAATATAATATTTCTAATTCCTAATCATGTAGACCCTACTTCTCTAATTACCCAAACTTTGACATTTTAACATTACCGGACCACTTACGACAAATATTTACTTTTACAACATTCCTATTGACTTGATGCTATTACCGTACTCCACATTATTAGCGACATACATGACGGTGCCGTTATCTTCTATCAGACGCTACTACTAATTATACTTAACAACATCCTATTCCTAATACATACATTAATGAAATAGAAATTATGGAGGAAAATTTTAGTGTCGACATCTTCCCCCTTCCTAGCTTCTACTCCGTCCCTGAGTAGACTATTCTCGTGCTTGGAAAATCTTCAACTTGTCGTGGTTGACCCATTTCGTAATGGGAGTGCCATCCAATTCCTCCACTTCAGACGTACCATTTTCATGCACAACTGCTATTTTGTAGGGCCCCATCCATTTTGGAAGAAATTTTCTCGTCTTCTTTTTTTTGTATCTCGGAATCATATACTAGACCAAGTCATTCACATGAAATGGAGACCATCGGATCTTTTGATCAAAGTATTCCTTCGCTTCATTTTCTTCTTATGGCTTGTATCCTTTGCTATTTCCTCATTTCCTCTAGCAAATGAAGATGTACCAACCTTTCTTTTATCGAATCACTTTCATCCATCCTTTCATTTTTCATAACTCTCACAAAGGGGAATATCAAACTCAATAGAAGAACTGGATCAATGCCATAGGCCAACTGAAATGGGGAGTATCCTGTTGCTGACTTTGATGTTGCCCTATATGCCCACAATGCTGCATGAATCCTTTTATCCCACTTATGTACCTGCAAGGCTGCATCTTTTGCTAGAATTTGACACAACACAAAATTTGTTCATTCCACCTATCCATTTGTGCTTGGCTTGTATGTTGTTGCCTTCCTGTGCTTAATAGAAAACTTATTGACTAGGGCTTCTACCACCTCATTAATGAAGTGGCTTCCTTGATCTGTTACAATTTCTAATGGACAACCAAATCTCGTGACAATGCGTTCATATATGAACCTTGCCACTTCATCCATGGAAGTTGTTTTCAATGGCCTAGCTTCAACCCACTTGGTTAAATAATCTGTGGCAACTACAATATACTTATTTTGGCGTGATGTAGTTGGAAGTGGACCTACAATGTCTATTCCCCACTTTTCAAAGGGACCAAGTGGAAGAATAGGACATAATGGAGCTGATGAAGTCTTACTTGCTACCATGTGTTTGACAAATATCACATGTCTTACAATAATTATAACAATCTTTAAAAAGAGTGGGCTAGTGATAACCTGGCATCCAAGATCCTTCTTGCTGTAAGTTGTCAGAGAAGTGCCCTCCACATGTACCATTGTGGAATTCTTCTAGCAGCTCCTTTCCTTGATCACGTCCAATCGCCCTCTCAGATCGCTCCATCGTGTCCTATTCAAAATAATGCTCCATGCAGAATAGAATATGGACGACTGGCTTGAGTAATCTTTCTCTTAGTCTTTGCATTGGCACCATCAGGAAACTTGAATTCATTCAGATAATTCCAAATATCTATGTATTCACTAGGGATTGTGTCAAGGGAGAACAATGTTGCATCGGGAAAATCATCATCATCACAAGATGATCCTAAACCATCATAGGCTCGAGAGAGTGCATCTGCATTGACATGCTTCTTCCTGGCCTATCTATAATATCAAATTCAAATTCTTGTAGCAAAATTATCCATCTTGCTATCCTCCCTGATGGGTTAGGCTTATTGACAATATATTTCGTGAGCCCGATGATCTCATTACAACTATAAATTTCTGCCCTAAAGCAAGTAATTTCTAAACTTCTTTACAAAGAAAATGATAGCCAGAGCCTCTTTTTCAGCTTACAAGATAGTTTACCTCAAGATCGCTCATTTTTCTCGCTCCCAAAGTAAATTGATGTTCATTCCCATTTTCATCCTTTTGGCTCAAAGTACTTCCTAGTGCTGCATCTCGAGGCATCAAGTGTACACAATGAATGGCTTGCTCCAACTGGATTCTTCAAAATAGGTGAAGACACCTGTGGCTTCCTTCATTGTCCAAAAGCTTCATGCGCCTTATTTCCTGGTTCATAAGTAACATCCTTCTTCAAGAACTGGGTTAGTGGCTGTGCAATCTTTGAGAAATTCTTGATGAACCTTCTATAGTAACCCACATGGCCTAAAAATGATCTCAACTTACTTCTATTCATAGGAAATGGTAAATCTTTGATTTTTGAAACTTTATCGTGATCGCACCAATACCATCTCGGATACAACATGCCCTAACAAAACGCCTTTAGAACATCCAAAGACACACTTTGTAGGGTTTAGTGAGGCTTGTGCTTCATCTAACCTTTGAAATGTTGTCTCCATCTAGTGCAGGTGGTCCAACTTGCTCCCATAGATGCAAAAATCATCCATAAATACTCTGATGAAGGTCCCAATGTAGGGTTCGAACACCCTATTCATCAAACGCTGGAATGTTGCTGGAGCATTACACAACCCAAAAGGCATAACTCTATAAGCAAACGTTCCCCAAGGAGTGGTGAACGTGGTCTTCAGCTGATCTTTCTCTGCTATACGAACTTGGTCAGTAGCCGCTATATCCATCAAAGAAACTATAACACTCGGCCGCCTACTTCGCCCAAGATCCGATCCGAAAATGGAAGAGGGTAATGATCCTTCTTTGTTGCCTTATTGAGCTTTCCCGTAATCAACACAAATGCGTAGCTTCCCATTCTTTTTTATTGAGATCACAATGGGAGAAACCCATTTGAATTCTCCCAAAACAAATATGAATCCTGCATCAAGCAACTTATCTATTTCTTCTTTTACAGTCTTGGAAAAATTAGGATTCATTCTATATGGCATTTGCTTTATGGGCTTAGCACCATCTACCAGCTCAATACAATGTTCTACCCAACTTACTTGATGGAGTTCCTTGTAATCAAAAGTGAATAGGTGTATGTACCTTCGAAAGAGCTGGAGGTAGGATTCCTTCTCACTCTCCATCACAACATCACCAATCTTTATTTGTTGGAGACGATCATCAACTTCTTCTTCAGATAATTTTATGGGGTCATGAGTTGGTGTGATGGAAGATATCCATGACTCGAAACATCCACCTCACTTTCTTCATCTTCAAGTGTCCACTTCATCGGTACTAGAGTAATCAGAGGATGTCCAATCATCGTTTCATCACTTGAATCCACTGTGTTCGATTTATGATGTCGAGGGATCACGTTTATCTTCACCCTCTCTCTACCACGTCCAAGTGTCATGAAACCTTCATTCCAAAGAGTTTCTTGCATGAACTCTCCTTAGCCATGGTCTTCCAAAGCAAAGCATTGGGTACGCACAAGCATTCATTTTTCATCACCCGAAAGTCTACCACACATACAACACCCATAACAGATATTGCCACATTTGAAACTACACCTTCTCGGTTTAGTTTTTCCCTTATTTAATGACCTTAACATAAGTGTCAAGGGCGATCAATTTTTAAACCCAACATATTCATTACAGACTGGTCATTACATTAACCGCAGCACTCCATCAACTAAGACATCATGAATTGAAATACCATTACATAATACCTCACCAGGAGCATAGGGATCCGCCTCCGCCTCCAAAACAGGGACCTCAACCTCCTTCCTTCTTCGAGCATTGAGTCCACCTCGCAACTCCCGCCTCTTCTCGAAGACATAGCCAAGAGTTGACCATATGTAATATTTTGCAGCCTTTTGGACAGATCTTCCAAGATGGAGTATGGTCCTTGCCCCCGTGAAATCGTAAAATCCCGCACACCCAACTTTCTTCTCCTATGTTTCTTACTAGTTTCTCCTTTCATCTTCTTAGATCATTTCCATCTTGATTATCTTTTTCTTTCTTTCTTTTTGTTACAAACACATCTACTTCATTATTTCTACTCTTATCTACTACATCAAGAGAATTCACAGTGCTTTTCCTTTATCATTATCTCTGTACTGTATGTAGAAGCTCTATCTAGACAATTATACTTATAATGACCCTTTTATAACAACCATAACAAACAACTTCAGTAAATATTTCTTTTGGACCTCTATCTCCTCCCCGAGAACTAAATTCCTTTCCTCAAGAAGATTAATAGTTAATCGCCCATCTTCCTAAGCAGATCTTCATACAGAGATGTACTAGGAGAAATATTTGTGCTCACCGGGAGTGGTCAGGATTCTGACCAAAGGTGCTGGTGTAGGCTCTACTTTAACAACAATTTCTTTGGGCTCCTCTTCCATGCTTTCTTCTTGCCTTCTCGCAATCTCCTTTGCTTGTTCAATGGTAGTGGGCGGTCATACTTCACTCGTTGTCTCGATCTCTCCGGCTTCATCCCAAGAATGAAGTGCTTACAGAGGAGATTATCCCACCATTCATCAACCCATCCGCTAATCCTTCCTTCCGGATCGGGCATCGAGCTTCCTCCTAGCTCTAGAACACGAGCATGATAATCCCTTATCTTCTCCTTCTCTCCTTGGGATAGCTTTGTGATCTCGATCATGAGATCTCGCATATCTCTCGTTGTTCACCAAATTCTTCAAGAAAACTTTCGCTAATAAATCCCATGAATTTTTCACATTATCACCTAGTGTTTCAAACCACCTAAGTGTCGAACCATCCAAAAAGGTAGGAAAAATTCAGTCCATTGTTCCTTCTTATAAGGCCATTACAAATACAAGATCGCTTAAACTTGAATGAAAGAAGAAGCATCTTCATTAGATTGAGCTGAAAAAAAAAGAATCTTTCCCATTTTCAAAAGTAACCACCGTGAAATACCAACCCACAAGTACAATCAACAAGACTTATGTGCACAAATAATTGGAATTACTATAGAAATGACCATGGTAAACTATGGTAAAACTTGACTTACTGCAGTAAAAACTGATTTTACTGTGGTAAACACTATTCATGGTAAAAAGTGAAGTTACTGCGGTAAATACTATTCATGGTAAAAAGTGACTTTACTGTGATAAATACTATTCACAACAAAAATGACTTTATCATGGTAACTACTATTCACGGTAAAAATGACTTTACCATGGTAACTACTACTACGCACAAAAGAAAAACAAGGTTACCCTCCAATTGATTTTTGACTAAGTGGGAATATCTCTCCAGAAAATCCACCAACGAGGAATGGTCCCAGCAACGGAACCAAAATGTCATCACCAATCCGGCACTATGATAATTCTTCACCAGGAACTCCTCGTGCTATGATTATTTACTAATGCACAACCTTTAGTTTGGTGGATGTAACTGAAACAAAACAACAACCGAACACAAGAATACCATCGACTATGATAAGATGGAATGATGACAAATCTGAAATATCAAAGTAAATTATAATATTAACATGAAATTGTTACAATCTCACCCATGAGGTACTTCAACAAGACTATGGGAGAAACTTTACAATTACACCTCTTGATGGCTTCTTCAACACACCTTTAACTGATGGCTTCCTTCGCACACTTCCTACAATATTTCTCACTACTTCTTTCTATGCTAAATGAGGGGGGTGGCCTCTCTATTTATAGAACTTCTAGGCTTATCCATCCTATCTCTAAGATAGGATAAGAAATCCACTCTGACGAATCATATTCCATACCTTAACTCTTATCTGTACATGTAAGCTTATCTCTTAAGATAAGATAAACCTTATCATTTTACATGGGTTCCACATTTTTAGACTTTTTACAAATAAAATACACAAAATATTTATGACCTCACTCCTTGTCCTTATTACCAATATAATATTCTAATTCCTAATCATGTAGACCCTACTTCTCTAATTACCCAAAAATTGACATTTTAACATTACAGGACCAATTACGACAAATATTTACTTTTTACAACATTCCTATTGTACTTTGATTACTACCGTACTCCACATTATTGGCGACACCTGCATCGACGGCGCCAGTAGGCCGTTATCTTCTATCGACGCTACTACTAATTATACTTAACAACATCCTATTCCTAATACATACATTAATGAAATAGAAATTATGGAGGAAAATTTTAGTGTCGGACAGTCATTGTCCCCGTGAAATCAGAAAATCCCGCACACCCAACTTTCTTCTCCTATGTTTCTTACTAGTTTCTCCTTTCATCTTCTTAGGATCAGTTCCATCTTGATTATCTTTTTCTTTCTTTATTTTTGTTACAAACACATCTAATTCATTATTTATACTCTTATCTACTACATCAAGAGAATTCACAGTGCTTTTCCTTTATCATTATCTCTTGTACCAATTGTAGAAAAGCTCTATCTAGACAATTATACTTATAATGACCCTTTTTATAACAACCATAACAAACAACTTCAGAAATATTTCTTTTTGGACCTCTATCTCCTCCCTGAGAACTAAATTCCTTTCCTTGAAGAAGATTAATAGTTAACTGGCCCATCTTCCTAAGCAGATCTTCATACTCAGTAGATGTACTAGGAGAAATATTTGTGCTCACCGGGAGTGGTTGTGGATTATGGACCAAAGGTGTTGGTGTAGGCTCTACTTTAACAACAATTTCTTTGGGCTCCTCTTCCATGCTTTCTTCTTACCTTCTTGCAATCTCCTTTGCTTGTTCAATGGTAGCTGGGCGGTCATACTTCACTCGTTGTCTGATCTCTGGCTTCATCCCAAGAATGAAGTGCTTACAGAGGAGATTATCCATGCCATTCATCAACCCATCCGCTAATCCTTCCTTCCGGATCTGGGCATCGAGCTTCCTCCTTAGCTCTAGAACACGAGCATGATAATCCCTTATCTTCTCCTTCTCTCCTTGGGTTAGCTTTGTGATATCGATCATGAGATCTGCATATCTCTGTTGTTCACCAAATTCTTCAAGAAAACTTTCGGTTAATAAATCCCATGAATTTTTCACATTATCACCTAGTGTTTCAAACCACCTAAGTGCTGAACCATCCAAAAAGGTAGGAAAAAATTCATTCCATTGTTCCCTTCTTATAAGGCCATTACAAATACAAGATCGCTTAAAATCTTGAATGAAAGAAGAAGCATCTTCATTAGATTGAGCTGAAAAAACAGAATCTTTCCCATTTTCAAAAGTAATCACCGTGAAATACCAACCCACAAGTACAATCAACAAGACTTATGTGCACAAATAATTGGAATTACTATAGAAATGACCATGGTAAACTATGGTAAAACTTGACTTACTTAGTAAAAACTGATTTTCTTGTGGTAAACACTATTCATGGTAAAAAGTGAAGTTCTTTGCGGTAAATACTATTCATGGTAAAAAGTGACTTTACTGTGATAAATACTATTCACAACAAAAATGAATTTATCATGGTAACTACTATTTACGGTAAAAATGACTTTACCATGGTAACTACTACGCATACAAGAAAAACAAGGTTACCCTCTAATTGATTTTTTCCTAAGTGGGAATATCTCTCCGAAAATCCACCAACGAGGAATGGTCCCCGAACGGAACCAAAATGTCATCACCAATCCAAGCACTATGATAATTCTTCACCGGGAACTCCTCGCTTTATGATTATTTACTAATGCACAACCTTTAGTTTGGTGGATATAATCTGAAACAAAACAACAACCGAACAAAAGAATACCATTGACTATGATAAGATGGAATGATGACAAATCTAAAATATAAAAGTAAATTATAATATTAACATGAAATTGTTACAATCTCACCCATGAGGTACTTCAACAAGACTATGGGAGAAACTTACACGATTACGCCTCTTGATGGCTTCTTCAACATACCTTTAACCGATGGCTTCCTTTGCACACTTCCTACAATATTTCTCACTACTTCTTTCTATACTAAATGAGGGGGTGGCCTCTCTATTTATAAAATTCCAGTTTATCCATCCTATCTCTAAGATAGGATAAGAAATCCACTACGACGAATCATATTCCAAACCTTAACTCTTATCTATACATGTAAGCTTATCTCTTAAGATAAGATAAACCTTATCATTTTACATGGGTTCCACATTTTTAGACTTTTACAAATAAAATAAACAAAATATTTATGACCTCACTCCTTGTCCTTATTACCAATATAATATTCTAATTCCTAATCATGTAGACCCTACTTCTCTAATTACCCAAACTTTGACATTTTAACATTACCGGACCACTTACGACAAATATTTACTTTTTACAATATTCCTATTGTACTTTTATTCAATTACCGTACTCCACATTATTGGCGACACCGTACTTACGGCGCCGTTATCTTCTATCAGACGCTACTACTAATTATACTTAACAACATCCTATTCCTAATACATACATTAATGAATTAGAAATTATGGAGGAAAATTTTAGTGTCGCAGGTCCTTGCCCCTGTGAAATCAGAAAATCCTGCACACCCAACTTTCTTCTCCTATGTTTCTTACTAGTTTCTCCTTTCATCTTCTTAGGATCGGTTCCATCTTGATTATCTTTTTCTTTCTTTATTTTTGTTACAAACACATATAATTCATTATTTCTACTCTTATCTACTACATCAAGAAAATTCACAGTGCTTTTCCTTTATCATTATCTCTTGTACCAGGTTGTAAAAGCTCTATATGGACAATTATACTTATAATGACCCTTTTTATAACAACCATAACAAACAACTTCAGAAATATTTCTTTTTGGACCTCTATCTCCTCCCTGAGAACTAAATTCCTTTCCTTGAAGAAGATTAATAGTTAACTGGCCCATCTTCCTAAGCAGATCTTCATACTCAGTAGATGTACTAGGAGAAATATTTGTGCTCACCGGGAGTGGTTGTGGATTCTGGACCAAAGGTGCTGGTGTAGGCTCTACTTTAACAACAATTTCTTTGGGCTCCTCTTCCATGCTTTCTTCTTGCCTTCTTGCAATCTCCTTTGCTTGTTCAATGGTAGCTGGGCGGTCATACTTCACTCGTTGTCTGATCTCTGGCTTCATCCCAAGAATGAAGTGCTTACAGAGGAGATTATCCATGCCATTCATCAACCCATCCGCTAATCCTTCCTTCCGGATCTGGGCATCGAGCTTCCTCCTTAGCTCTAGAACACGAGCATGATAATCCCTTATCTTCTCCTTCTCTCCTTGGGTTAGCTTTGTGATATCAATCATGAGATCTACATATCTCTGTTGTTCACCAAATTCTTCAAGAAAACTTTCAGTTAATAAATCCCATGAATTTTTCACATTATCACCTAGTGTTTCAAACCACCTAAGTCTTTGAACCATCCAAAAAGGTAGGAAAAAATTCAGTCCATTGTTCCCTTCTTATAAGGCCATTACAAATACAAGATCGCTTAAACTCTTGAATGAAAGAAGAAGCATCTTCATTAGATTGAGCTGAAAAAACAGGAATCTTTCCCATTTTCAAAAGTAATCACGTGAAATACCAACCCACAAGTACAATCAACAAGACTTATGTGCACAAATAATTGGAATTACTATATAAATGACCATGGTAAACTATGGTAAAACTTGACTTACTCGCAGTAAAAACTGATTTTTCTTGTGGTAAACACTATTCGTGGTAAAAGTGAAGTTCTTTGCGGTAAATACTATTCATGGTAAAAGTGACTTTCTTGTGATAAATACTATTTACAACAAAAATGACTTTATCATGGTAACTACTATTTACGGTAAAAATGACTTTACCATGGTAACTACTATGCACAGTAAAAACAAGGTTACCCTCTAATTGATTTTTTCCTAAGTGGGAATATCTCTCCAGAAAATCCACCAACGAGGAATGGTCCCAATAACGGAACCAAAATGTCATCACCAATCCGGCACTATGATAATTCTTCACCGGGAACTCCTCGTGCTATGATTATTTACTAATGCACAACCTTTAGTTTGGTGGATATAATCTGGAAACAAAACAACAACCGAACAAAAGAATACCATTGACTATGATAAGATGGAATGATGACAAATCTAAAATATAAAAGTAAATTATAATATTAACATGAAATTGTTACAATCTCACCCATGAGGTACTTCAACAAGAATATGGGAGAAACTTTACAATTACGCCTCTTGATGGCTTCTTCAACATACCTTTAACTGATGGCTTCCTTTGCACACTTCCTACAATATTTCTCACTACTTCTTTCTATGCTAAATGAGGGGGTGGCCTCTCTATTTATAGAACTTCTAGGCTTATCCATCCTATCTCTAAGATAGGATAAGAAATCCACTCTGACGAATCATATTCCATACCTTAACTCTTATCTGTACATGTAAGCTTATCTCTTAAGATAAGATAAACCTTATCATTTTACATGGGTTCCACATTTTTAGACTTTTTACAAATAAAATACACAAAATATTTATGACCTCACTCCTTGTCCTTATTACCAATATAATATTCTAATTCCTAATCATGTAGACCCTACTTCTCTAATTACCCAAAAATTGACATTTTAACATTACCGGACCAATTACGACAAATATTTACTTTTTACAACATTCCTATTGTACTTTGTATCTACCGTACTCCACATTATTGGCGACACCGTACTGACGGGCGCCGTTATCTTCTATCGACGCTACTACTAATTATACTTAACAACATCCTATTCCTAATACATACATTAATGAAATAGAAATTATGGAGGAAAATTTTAGTGTCGCAGTCATTGTCCCTGTGAAATCGAGAAAATCCCTGCACACCCAACTTTCTTCTCCTATGTTTCTTACTAGTTTCTCCTTTCATCTTCTTAGGATCAGTTCCATCTTGATTATCTTTTTCTTTCTTTATTTTTGTTACAAACACATCTAATTCATTATTTATACTCTTATCTACTACATCAAGAGAATTCACAGTGCTTTTCCTTTATCATTATCTCTTGTACCAATTGTAAAAGCTCTATCACGGACAATTATACTTATAATGACCCTTTTATAACAACCATAACAAACAACTTCAGAAATATTTCTTTTTGGACCTCTATCTCCTCCCTGAGAACTAAATTCCTTTCCTTGAAGAAGATTAATAGTTAACTGGCCCATCTTCCTAAGCAGATCTTCATACTCAGTAGATGTACTAGGAGAAATATTTGTGCTCACCGGGAGTGGTTGTGGATTCTGGACCAAAGGTGCTGGTGTAGGCTCTACTTTAACAACAATTTCTTTGGGCTCCTCTTCCATGCTTTCTTCTTACCTTCTTGCAATCTCCTTTGCTTGTTCAATGGTAGCTGGGCGGTCATACTTCACTCGTTGTCTTATCTCTGGCTTTCATCCCAAGAATGAAGTGCTTCAGAGGAGATTATCCATGCCATTCATCAACCCATCCGCTAATCCTTCCTTCCGGATCTGGGCATCGAGCTTCCTCCTTAGCTCTAGAACACGAGCATGATAATCCCTTATCTTCTCCTTCTCTCCTTGGGTTAGCTTTGTGATATCAATCATGAGATCTGCATATCTCTGTTGTTCACCAAATTCTTCAAGAAAACTTTCAGTTAATAAATCCCATGAATTTTTCACATTATCACCTAGTGTTTCAAACCACCTAAGTGCTGAACCATCCAAAAAGGTAGGAAAAAAATTCAGTCCATTGTTCCCTTCTTATAAGGCCATTACAAATACAAGATCGCTTAAACTCTTGAATGAAAGAAGAAGCATCTTCATTAGATTGAGCTGAAAAAACAGAATCTTTCCCATTTTCAAAAGTAATCACCGTGAAATACCAACCCACAAGTACAATCAACAAGACTTATGTGCACAAATAATTGGAATTACTATAGAAATGACCATGGTAAACTATGGTAAAACTTGACTTTCTAAAGAAAACTGGCGATTTTCTTGTGGTAAACACTATTCATGGTAAAAAGTGAAGTTCTTTGCATGTAAATAATATTCATGGTAAAAGTGACTTTACTTGTGATAAATACTACTCACAACAAAAATGACTTTATCATGGTAACTACTATTTACGGTAAAATGACTTTACCATGGTAACTACTATACACAAAAACAAGGTTACCCTCTAATTGATTTTTTCCTAAGTGGGAATATCTCTCCGGAAAATCCACCAACGAGGAATGGTCCCGAAAGAACGGAACCAAAATGTCATCACCAATCCAAAGCACTATGATAATTCTTCAGGGAACTCCTCGTGCTTATGATTATTTACTAATGCACAACCTTTAGTTTGGTGGATATAATCTGCGAAACAAAACAACAACCGAACAAAAGAATACCATTGACTATGATAAGATGGAATGATGACAAATCTAAAATATAAAAGTAAATTATAATATTAACATGAAATTGTTACAATCTCACCCATGAGGTACTTCAACAAGACTATGGGAGAAACTTTACGATTACGCCTCTTGATGGCTTCTTCAACATACCTTTAAGCGATGGCTTCCTTTGCACACTTCCTACAATATTTCTCACTACTTCTTTCTATACTAAATGAGGGGGTGGCCTCTCTATTTATAAAATTCCAGCTTATCCATCCTATCTCTAAGATAGGATAAGAAATCCACTACGATGAATCATATTCCATACCTTAACTCTTATCTATACATGAAAGCTTATCTCTTAAGATAAGATAAACCTTATCATTTTACATGGGTTCCACATTTTTAGACTTTTTACAAATAAAATAAACAAAATATTTATGACCTCACTCCTTGTCCTTATTACCAATATAATATTCTAATTCCTAATCATGTAGACCCTACTTCTCTAATTACCCAAACTTTGACATTTTAACATTACGGACCACTTACGACAAATATTTACTTTTTACAACATTCCTATTGTACTTTGAGTGTTACCGTACTCCACATTATTGGCGACACCGTACTTACGGCGCCGTTATCTTCTATCAGACGCTACTACTAATTATACTTAACAACATCCTATTCCTAATACATACATTAATGAATTAGAAATTATGGAGGAAAATTTTAGTGTCGCAGGTCCTTGCCTCGTGAAATCGGAAAATCCCGCACACCCAACTTTCTTCTCCTATGTTTCTTACTAGTTTCTCCTTTCATCTTCTTAGGATCAGTTCCATCTTGATTATCTTTTTCTTTCTTTATTTTTGTTACAAACACATATAATTCATTATTTCTACTCTTATCTACTACATCAAGAAAATTCACAGTGCTTTTCCTTTATCATTATCTCTTGTACCTATTGTAAAGCTCTATCTGGACAATTATACTTATAATGACCCTTTTTATAACAACCATAACATACAACTTCAGAAATATTTCTTTTTGGACCTCTATCTCCTCCCTGAGAACTAAATTCCTTTCCTTGAAGAAGATTAATAGTTAACTGGCCCATATTCCTAAGGAGATCTTCATACTCGGTAGATGTACTAGGAGAAATATTTGTGCTCACCGGGAGTGGTTGTGGATTCGGACCAAAGGTGCCAGTAGGCTCTACTTTAACAACAATTTCTTTGGGCTCCTCTTCCATGCTTTCTTCTTGCCTTCTTGCAATCTCCTTTTCTTGTTCAATGGTAGTTGGGCGGTCATACTTCACTCGTTGTCTTATCTCTGGCTTCATCCCAAGAATGAAGTGCTTACAGAGGAGATTATCCATGCCATTCATCAACCCATCCGCTAATCCTTCCTTCCGGATCTGGGCATCGAGCTTCCTCCTTAGCTCTAGAACACGAGCATGATAATCCCTTATCTTCTCCTTCTCTCCTTGGGTTAGCTTTGTGATATCAATCATGAGATCTGCATATCTCTGTTGTTCACCAAATTCTTCAAGAAAACTTTCAGTTAATAAATCCCATGAATTTTTCACATTATCACCTAGTGTTTCAAACCACCTAAGTGCTGAACCATCCAAAAAGGTAGGAAAAAATTCAGTCCATTATTCCCTTCTTATAAGGCCATTACAAATACAAGATCGCTTAAACTCTTGAATGAAAGAAGAAGCATCTTCATTAGATTGAGCTGAAAAAACAGGAATCTTTCCCATTTTCAAAAGTAACCACCGTGAAATACCAACCCACAAGTACAATCAACAAGACTTATGTGCACAAATAATTGGAATTACTATAGAAATGACCATGGTAAACTATGGTAAAACTTGACTTCTTGCATAGTAAAAATGGATTTTTGTGGTAAACACTATTCACGGTAAAAGTGAAGTTCTTTGCGGTAGATACTATTCACGGTAAAAGTGACTTTCTTGTGATAAATACTATTCACAAAGCAAAATGACTTTATCATGGTAACTACTATTCACGGTAAAAATGACTTTACCATGGTAAGCTACTATGCACAAGTAAAAACAAGGTTACCCTCTAATTGATTTTTGCCTAAGTGGGAATATCTCTCGAGAAAATCCACCAATGAGGAATGGTCCCGCAATGGAACCAAAATGTCATCACCAATCCGGCACTATGATAATTCTTCTTTGGGAACTCCTCGTGCTTATGATTATTTACTAATGCACACCTTTAGTTTGGTGGATGTAATCTGAAACAAAACAACAACCGAACACAAGAACACCATTGACTATGATAAGATAGAATGATGACAAATCTGAAATATCAAAGTAAATTATAATTTATTAACATGAAATTGTTACAATCTCACCCATGAGGTACTTCAACAAGACTATGGGAGAAACTTTACAATTACACCTCTTGATGGCTTCTTCAACACACCTTTAAGCGATGGCTTCCTTTGCACACTTCCTACAATATTTCTCACTACTTTTTCTATGCTAAATGAGGGTGGCCTCTCTATTTATAGAACTTCAGGCTTATCCATCATATCTCTAAGATAGGATAAGAAATCCACTCACGACGAATGATATTCCATACCTTAACTCTTATCTCGTACATGTAAGCTTATCTCTTAAGATAAGATAAACCTCATCATTTTACATGGGTTCCACATTTTTAGAATTTTTACAAATAAAATACACAAAATATTTATGACCTCACTCCTTGTCCTTATTACCAATATAATATTCTAATTCCTAATCATGTAGACGCTACTTCTCTAATTACCCAAACTTTGACATTTTAACATTACGGACCACTTACGACAAATATTTACTTTTTACAACATTCCTATTGTACTTTGATCATTACCGTACTCCACATTATTTGCGACACCGCATCGCGGTGCCATTATCTTCTATCAGATGCTACTACTAATTATACTTAACAACATCCTATTCCTATAAATTATGGAGGAAAATTTTAGTGTCGACGAGATCCTCTTAATACTTGGCCCAATTTCATATTTTGACCTCCTCAGTAATCTCAGACCTTCGCAACATATCTACACCTCCTCTGTGATCAATTCCCGTCTGCTATCCACTCCACTTTCACCCCAAAACTCCAAAAACCTAGACTTGTGTGATTCCACTAGCCCGAATTAACTATCGTTCGTTATCTCTAATTGTCGCGCACTGGTCAAACCATCATCGATTCTGAGTAAAACTATGGTCGTTATATGTGTCACCTGATTTCTACTAGAATAACAACCTGTTTCTGACATATACCTACTTGGACACCTATTTGACCTTCAGATCTGTATCTAACCTAGTCTGTTAGCTCAAATTCACCTATAACCAACCTACTTGACCTCTGGATCTCCTTCTAGCCTAGCCTATTAAATTAGATCTAGCCTCTTTGCATTTGTATGAGATACCTAAATCATATTAAACTACATTGGGACAATATTTACTTTATTTCAGCATTGAATTTTTTAAAAAGCAAGTGGGTGACAGGTCATCTAGGAATTATCATACTTCTAGGATCTAGCATATGCTAGGCAGTACCCATGCATATATTGTTTAACTCTCTTTGGTGGTCTTGTTTTGATTCTTATACAGGTAGTTCCTCTTAGCCAAAAGGAAGGTCTCATGATCACTTTGATTCAGGATTCAGATACGTACGCATACAACCTTCAACCATCCCAAAAATAGGTATTCCTCTTACCACCTTTACCTTATCTATTTCGTCAATTACTTCTCAGAAAACTAAGAAATCAGGTGAAACATTTTGGCACTCCCGGTGGGACCCATTAAGGGTTCCTTGCATCTTTCTTCATTCCTAGGTGAAAAATTATGTGTGTTTGTTTCACTTCTAATAGCATTCACATTAATACTTTCTCCTTGGTAACATTCTCTTCTTTCTACTTGCTCTGAAAGACACATTTCTTTTGGTGTATTTAAAAAGAACCATCTTCCCCTTTGTTTTCTACACCTTAGTGAAAGAGCATCCTCTTCCTGTTCATCTATTTTTTCATCAAATATTGAATATATTTGATTTACCTCATTAGCTCACATTAATTAAGGGCATGCTAGAAGTCATGACTAGTGATGGTTGATAAACGAATCGAAGAAAAGCACTTCTATCCTTTCTCTTTCTTGAGTCTTACCAAACCACACAAAATTTCAAAATACATACATTCTTAAACAAGATCGTACTTGGAAGAACCTATAGGTGATCACATGATCATGGTACAATGGGCACCCAGCTCGCTACTCTGTCGAATCATACTTCAGAGCGAATCCTGCCCCAGCCATAACATTCCTGAAACCTCACCCTTTAGAATTCTTTCTTTGTAGGAAGCCTTCCTCACCAAGAAATTCTATTTTTCTATTCATAACAGTTAGTCCATACAAATAGCATAAGATGAACAAATGTAATAGAATAGGCACTCTAGGAATGTTCTTTCTTAGTGTTTTGCTTGATTTGCATTTTGAGGTGAGAGCTTTTGATCATTATTTTTGTCTTTCCTTGCACACTCCCAATCATAGTTGGTGTATTCTGACTTCATATGAGTGTGCCTGGACCACATCTATATCATCCTCAAACTTCTGGGTTTGATTCAACACCAGATTTTTGAATCACAACCATTTTTATTATTCTCTATTTTAATTTCACAAAGAACTTGAGATACGGTTATCTTTAACCAACATCGGTTTAACGAATGGCGTCGTTTGCCTAAAGTCTTCTTGGATACCTATCCAAAAGACACCTATTTCACCTTTTGAGCTATAAAAGGCTCCTATCACCTTTCATATTGTCATTACTTCAATCACAGTCACCTTACGTCTCATCCTATGTGAAAATTGTTAGTCTAGGACCATCATTTAATAGATCGTTAGTTTTCATAGTAATCGCAACAGTTAAGCCCTAGCAACTTGCATCGGGTTTACTCCAATCGGTGTCGGTCCACTGTGCTTTTTTTTGCTCACCAACTAACCTAATTCACTCACTTTGTTGATTGTTTTCCTAGTTCTATTGTGTTACTGTACCATTCTGACACATAGTACAGTCTCACCGATTAGTTCCTATCCACATGGTGCTAACTGTAGTCAAGAAAACACCCTCATATTTCACACTAGTCGACTACCACTCCCACCTTTCCCTTCATCACCTATTCCTTTTCCACCTTCTATCTCATCATCCATGAATCCTAGTCAACCTATTACCATTCCTATAGGTGACATGGAGTTTACACAACACCTAGATCGAATCCCCATTTGCTTTGAGCAACTACCTCACCCATGCTTCCACTCGAGATGCCTCGGGTAAATTGATCCATGGCATGCCCGTATCCTTATCTCCATCCCTAGTGATTGCTTCTACCTTGGCTCCACCTCCTAACACATTGACCTCACCCATTTTATCCCGGTTTGTGTTGCAAGCTAGGTCTCATGCCATCTTTGACCGCCATATCCACCACCTCTATTGCCTCGTGTAGCTCGCACCATACCTTCATCCACCACCCAAAATATAGTATCATCTCGCACCTATTATCTCATATATACCGGTCGCAACGCTACCAACCT
The DNA here is from genome assembly GCA_018340775.1 of Taxus wallichiana var. yunnanensis. NCBI lineage: Eukaryota > Viridiplantae > Streptophyta > Pinopsida > Cupressales > Taxaceae > Taxus > Taxus wallichiana. The sequence goes on from CM031238.1 coordinate 598,982,983, forward strand.
TTGTGTCGGTAACCTCTCCCCATTTCAAAATGTTGTCCTTTCTATTCCCCAATCTCTACCTCCCATCTCTACCAGGGTCACTACGAGTGTCCAAATCTCACATACTTACTACAAGCCACCTCCTGTTTCATCAGTCATTCATTCTAGATATATACCCTCAATGTCATCTGCCTCATTCCCGCCCCGTATTCAACACCACCATACTGGAACTTCGTATTCTTCATATGTCCAACAACAACCTCCTTTCATTACGTGGGTTACCTGGTCTTCACAACCTAACAAATGACTTTATCAAGTTAATGATGGAAAAGATGCAGACATTAGAAGTATCTATTTTCAGCTCCACAATTCTCTCACCTATGAAGAAATTTTTAATGAGCCTATTCACCCATCCATTCCCATTCACCCATATCCCGTACCTTTCGGGAGATGCCTAAATTTAACCACTTTAACAGTAAGGAAGACCCACAACAACATTTATGATCTTTCAAACATGGGTGTTACTTAATTTCCCATGATGATGCTCTACTTTTTGCAAACCTTTCCCATGTCCCTAACTGGTCCAACATTGGACTGGTATAGTGGATTACCTAGACATTCCATCTTCTCATTCAACCAAATAGCCCAAGCCTTCTTAGATCATTTTTTGATTAACGTCATCAAGAAGGTTACCATGACCGATCTTTACTCCACACGTCAATATGACGATGAATCTATTGCAGATTTTGTCGCTCATTGGCATAGCCTAATCAACCAACTCACTTTCCAATTACCACAAACTGAACTCATAGAGCTCTTCACATGAGCCTGTGCTAGACATATCTCACCTACCTTACAAGTGCAAACCTTCCACACATTTGATGAGGCTTTCACCATGGCACGTAAGCTCAAAATTCATGCCATCGAAGAGAAGAAGATATAATTATGAAACAAGAACTCCTTGTTTAAATCACACGATACTTCCTCTTCCTCGAAACCTCAGACGAGTTATTTCAAAGCCAAGGGAATTTCTAACATAGTGGTACTTAAGGCTGGCCCTGCCCATCCATCCAATCATGCTAAACCTTCATCCAATATGTCACCAGTCCAAACCTTCCAATTTAAATGAGAACGAAAGAAATTCATAGCAATTGGGAACCATATTCATCATTTTAGAAAATCTTATTAAAGCTAATTCCATCACCCTTTCTCCTATCAAACCACATCTTGGATTTGACCCTCTCACCCCATACTAGGTTGGTACAAGGAAAATGACTACTATAATTATCACCATGTAAATGGTCATAGTGATAACAATTGTATCACCTTTAAAAACATTGTTCAGGGAATGCTTGAGAGCAGACGAGTTAGTCTGGATAACCCTAATGCACCTGCCAATCAAGACCTTCATATTTTCAAGAAACCATTCCCTAACCATTCCCCATCTAATGATCAAACTGGTAATGCCTCACACAATGAAAGTAATACACATGAGGTACATGTTATCTTTACCGACTTACCACTTGTTTCCCAAATATCTCCTATTCCCTCCATCAAGGAAATCCTAGCCCGAAATCCTCTACCCGCACAGGAACCTACTTTATCCATTCCTCTACCCATAGAGGAAATCCCTTCACCTCCCTGTACACCTACAGAGGAGTCTCTTGTTAGCACCGATATCATTTCCTTTCAGCTTCCCTACCCAGTGAACTGCTACCAATTGTACCTCCTCCACCCATAAAGGAGTACCCATCGCCTTCTCCACCTATTCAGGATCCAATAGATTTGTCATTACCACTCGGTGACCATTCTCCATCAACTACCCAAGATCATACGGACCTACTTTCAGCTCTCTTACCTACATAGGCCAAAGCCGAGTAAATTCCTTGTTTCTCGGACACATTTTATGGGAATCCTCATGTGCTCCACATCTATCTCATCTACCACAGTTCCATTCTCATGTTTGGCCGACCGCTTGGATTATGTTGATAGCTATTTATTTTGGGGGCGTCTCTTACTCTTGGTCTCGACCCATATGAAATTATCTTCCACCGACACTTCTACCATTTATCTAAATATGTTTCAACAACCCAAACCGCACATGAACATAACTCTCAATACATCTTCTATGCATCATCCTCATCTATAACCGCCCCTCTATTTGGTAGCTGCGTGTTCCAACATCATCTCTTGTATCTAAACCCACTAGTGTTCTAGGGTTCACACCCACATCAAATCTTGCACATCCTCCTACCGGGATACACTTGACCACATCTTCCCATATACCTATTGAACCAATCAATCAACCTAAATGAAAAAACCAACCTTCTAATCCACACGCACCAACCTCACCAACTACACCGTTATAACCTTCACACCTACCATCCATCTTGGAACCTCACCCCTCTACCTTAGCAAAATCTACGCTCTCCAGGGTAAACCTAAAATCCCTTAACCCTTTTATCACAACCGACATCTCTACCTAGGTGAACCTTGCATCCTTCATCATCATCTATAACTTCTTTGCCTCCTAGACCACCATTACCTTCTATACCTCCTTCACCACCTATGAAATTTTCTTCCACCTCACCTGTACCTCTGTCTCGACTTCAACCAACACCTACATTGCACCTCGGTTGTCCCCTTGGGTCATTCATCCTCTCCCACCATCTTCCTTGCCATCGACATCATGTGCTCCCCTTACACCTCTACCTAAGAAAAAGCACCAAAATCGAAAAAACCGTTAATTTCCAAAGAGGTGGTTAAACCTACCCCTCTTTTTGTTGCTGCACCTACACCAAAGAAAGTACAACCCAAATCCAAGACTGCATCACCTCAACTACCACCACAACTACCCAATCTTCCAACCAAACCTACTTTTACTTCGCATTGTGATCCACTACCGGGATCATATGCCCCCATCTTCGCTAAGCTCCTCGAAAGTTCTGCTATCACTCCCTCCTCTTAGGCCTTACGACCATCTTAAACCTAAGATGGAAGGGTTTGATGATACTAAAATTTTTGCTTACCATCATGTGCCAAGACATCTTTGTTGAGAACTGTAAGGGTCTAAAGGCTGCCCTCATTCAATTATGTCCTTTTGACCCCAATTTTGATGACGATGACCTCCTGGATGATGAACCTATTTCACCCTTGTCACCTTCTTCACATCTTCCTCCTACACCTATACCACAACCTCCGCCCTCACATCTCTTAGAACCGCACCCAAAATTTGAAATTAACATGGTTCGCATCAGAGAACTTGCCACGCCACCACCTAAATGTCATTGCACCCAACTCACCTCATAGGGTTTTCTCCTCCAGTAGGTTTTTTCCCATCGTGTCATTATACCACTCACCCTACACCTTCTCCATTTTCCAACTCCCCTCAAATCAACATGATACACGCTCACTACATGTGTGCGAGAAGGGTAAAGAAAATCATTTGACCCACCAACCAATCCTATACCCAACATACCATCTACACCCATACCTAAAATAACTATCCGCGGCCCCACATACCCCATTTCTAATGGTGTCACACATCGCACCATGCTCAAACAACTACACCAATCTCCCTCAAAATGTCCTTATACAATCTCATCCAAACCTTGGAGTCACATCGTCAAGCCCTCATGGAGGTTATTCAATCTATTGAGGTTTTACTTAATGACCCCACACTTGTAGCATCTATTATCACACCTCATCATGTCGCTTCCCTCACCAAATTTCCATCTACTTCATCACTTCCACCTGTTCACCAAGTTGATATCCTTAGTTTCTCATATGACGAAATTGTCCCCCACCAAACCAATGACCCAGATCCTACAATTTTCATCTCCATCCATATTGATAATATACACGTCCAACATGTTATGATCAATGGGGGCGCTAGTATTAACATCATCTCCTCTCACGCATTTGAACAAATGCGCATACCCAACAACTGCATGCATAAACATCCAGTCATGTTGCATTCATTTAATGATGCTATCACCTCTACACTTGACACTATCATCCTCCATATTTGTGTGGGTCCCCGTACTGTTCCCGAGTTGTTCTACATTTTGGAAGGGGAGTTTTAATACAATTTATTGCTCTGCACCACGGATTCATGCCATGGGTTGTGTTCCTTCTACTTTGCACCAATGTGTAAAGTTCAAACATGAAGGATGTTCCTATACCATTCCAGTTGACCCATCACCTTTCAAAACCTACAACATGCTTTACCAATTAATGATGTCCTTGTACTGTTAAGGCATCTACCTCCCCGCCTACATCTTCTTCACATGACCCCATCCACCAGCGCCACTGAACTTCACCTTCACCCAAATCTTCTATTCCCACCGCTCCTGTCACTTCTAGTAGTGGGACATCAGCTTCCCAACTAAGCCTCGACACCTCTACCGATCTAACTTCTAATGCTTCCTCCATTCCACCACCAATATATCAACGCTGATCCCCTAGAAGGTGTTTTTCAACACCTCACTTTGGGGAGTATCGCTTGTACAATGTCAATACATTTCTTACTCCACAAGAGTACGGAAACCTTCACCAAAATCCTCACTATGATTGCCACATAGGTAAGCATCTCCTTTATGGTCCTCCCCACCTCTCGTACCATCTTACCTATGGGGGACTTGACATTTCCACTTACACACCCAAACCACCATCACACACCCGACCATTTTCGGCCTGACCTTTAGCCGCTTACCAACAACCACTTTTCTCACACTTTCTTACACCATTGTACTGGAAGGGTTTTAGCTTTAGCCTTTATGAACAAGGTCGTCACACCATTATTTCATGTACCACATGTAAACACAATGATCGTAGTGGAATCATTTTTACTCGACTCGCCAAAGATCCGGTATTGAACTCATTGAAGACATTGATGCCTCTCCACCTTCTTCACCTACCACACCTTCACCAATGGAGTCGATGGATCCTAAATCTATCCCTCCTTTAGTTTTTTTCCATAAATACCATTTCCATGGGGCCTCGACCTATCACCATGATGGCGAGGCTCCTTCCTCTCTTCCTTTCTTGTATCCCGACATGATAGGGGATGATACTCCTGCTATTAATGTCGTTTAATGTCGGATGATGAATCCATACTCACCTACTCTTGGTGTCAAGACTCTTATATCCACCGGTCTCTACCTTCGAGACGCTTGAAAAAAATGTTGAATGAATCGACTATCGAAGTCAAAATCCACACTCGTGACGACCCCACATTCTCAAGATTGGCCAATAAGCTGGATGATGCCGAACAGAAGCCCTCACTTCTTTTCTTAAAAGTCAAAGCCATGCTTTCGCTTGGTCCTATATTGACATGCTTAACATTTATCCCACTATAGTGGTCGACAATATTGTAACCATTCCCGATGCCAAACCCATAAAACAAAAGTTGAGGAAAATGCACCCTCGCATTACTATTATTTTCAAAGAAGAACTTCAATGCCTTCTCTCGCTTCCTTCAACTTACCCATCGATTATCGCTAATGGATTTCTAACATCGTCCCTATCACTAAGGTGATATGGGGACTTCACATTTGCACGATTTCCATGATCTCAACCTTTCTCGCCCAAAAGATTATTTTCCTCTACGGTATGACCGGTTGGTTGACCTTATGCTGGCCATGAGATGCTATCACTTATGGATGGTTTCTTGGGTTATAACCAAATCTTTCTCACTCCAAAGGATTAGCACAAAAGCACATTCATTACCCCTTGGGGGACCTTCTCGCTATCGAGTCATGCCTTTTCCCCATAAAATTGCTTTGGTGCTACATATATCGTTGTGCTATGACTTACATCTTTCATGATATAATGCATCGCATATGGAAGATTATGTGGATGATCCTGGCCAAATCTAAATGTCACACCAAGCACCTCACACTCCTCGAAAGCATCTTTGACCGCCTCATTAAATATTACGTCCTCCTTCAACCTAAAAGCGTGTCTTAGTTCTCTTAGGAAAGATCCTAGGATTTATCATTTCCTTACATGGTATAGAAGTTGACCCTGCTAAAGTCAAGGCCATTATCGAAATGCCTCCACCCACTAACCTTAAACAGCTCCGTAGCCTGCAAGGTAAATTGCAATCTATTCGTCGATTTATTTCCCAACTCTCGACCGTTGTCAACCATTTCATCACCTTCTAAAAAAGGAGGTCTCTTTCAAATGGGATGATGACTACCACAAAGCTTTTGAGGCCTTAAAACAATACCTTCTCCAACCACCCGTACTTATTCCACCTAAAGACAACCAACCCTTCTACCTATACATCTCTGCTATTAATCACTCTTTAGGGGCTATGCTTAGTCATCGTGACAAACAACATAGGGAGTAGGTGGTTTATTACATAAGCCATACCCTTCCGGAGTAATGAAACCCGATACAACCACCCCGAAAAGATATTCTTAGCCTTATTTTTTTTGTCTACCAAAGCCATTACCTACTTATAAAATTTGGTTCAAATTTGTTATTCTTTCACTTCTAACATGTCAAATAGACATGGAGGTTTCCATTAGGAAAGTGTTAGGATAGACTGTAAGTGTAATTTTGTTGGATTGGTTTGCATTTCAAAATTACAAGTTCCTTTTAATAGCAAAAAAACCTATAGATTTTCCTTGGCTTGATTTGGAAAATTTTCAAGACATTTACTTAATCGTTTAGGTTTGGTTTTGGGATCATTTTTACCTCATTAAGTCCAATTTATTATTTAATTTACCTCTTATCTATTTGTAGGGTTATTTGAACATTAGATTAAGGAACTTTACAAAGTATACAAGTGAAGTAAAAGAACTTATACATTTCGAGAAACATAGATTAAAATATCTCTTTCCATGCAATGAAACATTGAATTCATTATATGCTAGCCTTAAATTTTTTTCCTTCTTCAATCAAATTTTAAAACAAGAATTTAGTTTCTATGCTTTCCAAAATCAAATATTTTTAAAAAGGAAAAATAACAAAATTCTTCATACGTATTTCCTTCTTCCAAATTTCCAACAGGGATTTCAAATACAAAATTTAAATATAGCAATGCCATTTTGAACAAGGTAAGACAACTTCCATTAATTCAATAAATCTCTTACGACTCCTTTTTCATATATATATTCAAAATACATCATACGAATACATGTCTCTCTTTTCTATTAATAGAACTGAGTATAGAGCATAAATCTTTTACCTTTCAAATTTCAATGTTTTAAAAGATCAACACAACATCTTTCAATTTCAAAACATATACAAGTTATTTCACTTCAAGTGGGAAAGGTTACAATAAAATTTATTTCACAAGGGACTATCAAAAGCGTCGTCTTTTCTCATCTCGTAACAACAACATGCATTCTTCTCATTCTTCCAATTTGATCACAACAAAGGTAGGGGAAAGGCAACTCTCTCCACCCAACCAAGACATCTAATGAAGAGGAGAAACAATCCTTCTTCATTGGCCCCTATCCCTAACCAAAATGCAATAAGAAATCTATTTCAACTCATGGAAACAACAATTTTCCACATCACAAAGAAATCTTTCAACATGCACATTTCAAATTAAAATCACATTCCAAAAAACCAATAGTTTTCAACTACATTGAAACATTAAGATAGAACTCAGGCTTCATCATGCAAGCCAAAGGGGCAAGAACCATGGGGAAGATACTTATGCCTCCCAATGGGAATTAGGTAACCACCTATAACAAACCTCCAATATTGATCATCACACATATCCTTATGCCCCCAAAATCTCTCCTTATGCCTCCCAAATATTTCTTTATGCCCCCACAAAGTAAGAAATGCAAGCTATTTCTTTTCAATGGTGGATCCCAATCCCAAACTCCCTCCACAAGAATTATGATGCCACCTGGCATTCCCTTATTCTTCCCGACATGCATTCCCATAGCCTTCTCCTACACCATTCCTAGGCGGTCTAACCAAACAACCCAAAAACATGCTAAAAATTCACACAATACCATGTACATTCATAAAACAAAAGAGTATTTCAAGATCCAAGCTCTTACCTCTCCATGATGGAGTTGACTAAGCTTTAAAACAATAAATCTCTATCCCAATGCAATCAAACCAAATAGCCAAGCACAAAAATGTAACAGTCTTCCCAAAAGCTCCTCTAAATCAAGAGATCTAATCAACAAGAAAATTCACCCAAAGGAAGCATTCCAAAAGTTTCAACAACCCAAAAAAAAGCAAGGAGTTCTAATTTTATAGAATAAGGAAGAGATGAGGATGAGGTTGATCCATGTAGGATTCCACATTACACATCCTCAATTCCAACACAAAAGTCAAATTCATTCTCCAAAGCACAATAAAGAGGTGGGTGAATAATATGACAATAAACTTACACACTCCAAAAAGCCCACACCCCAAAGGACTGAATTTAATAAAATGTAAGAAGAGTGCAATAAAAACTTACAACTTGACTTATAAAAATACATTAAAAAGGTCCAAAATCAACCCTCCAACCATATGTATGGTTAGTAAATAAAATTAAGAGGTATGGGACAAGTTTTACTTGTCCCACAAGCCTCCAAAACAACCTCCAAGGACAAATTTGAGTTTTTCAAGAAGGTGTGGAGTGTTTCATACTACAAAATTTGACTTACGTAACTCTTAAAAATACTTACACATCACTTAAATATTTAATACAAAAGCCAAAAACTTCTATAATTAATTTCTCATGTCCCAAATTTGATTTATTTATTTATTCTAACAATATGAATACTCACATTAATTCTCCACAATTAAAAGAATAATGAAAGGGGTAAATGCATAAAAAAATAAACACATGAAAACAATAATATAAACGAACCACATTAATAAAATACACAAAGCCCCTTTGTCACATTCAAAGGTAATTCCCCATGGGAATCCATAACAAAACAACACACACACACACAAAACATGTTGCCATGGTGACCTTGTTGAATTCATCTAGAATTCTAGTGTGGTTGGTCCCAAATCCCCGGATGTTTGTTGTGATATTTTAACATGTAAAACACAAATACCCCCTTCTACCTCATGACCATATCCAAAAAATCCAACATGATATAAATATAATCACAAAATAATCTATACATATGAATCACAACAACATCAAGACAATCAACAATATCACTTACAATTTATATCAACAACTATATCATCATCATATAATGTCCATTGTCTAGGTCTGCTCACAATATCCACAAATCACATGTTTGAACAAAATTCATATTATATACATGTAAAATAGTAGATCATCATCCACATATGAAGTGTCTCTAATAATTATCATACATCACAACTAAATCAAGGTCAACAATAATCCATGGTCCAACATCTAACATCATACTAAATAAAAAGCATAATAATGTCCATAATGTAATCAATCGTATTAAGATCAAGATCAAAGGTGTCCAAGGGAAGTGGTCACTACATCCCCTCTCCTTAGACTGAAATTCCTCCTAGAATTCACTGGAACAAATGTGGAAACTAAACTCGTAATAAGGTAGCATCCTCCCATGTAGCTGCAGTATCATCATATCTGTCCCCCTTGCACCAACTCGATCAACCACTCTACCTCAAAGGGCCTAGGGTCTGCGATCTAAGATGTGAACAGGATCCACCATCACCTGCCTTTTTGACCTATACCTGCAATGTTGCCCAATCTAACACATGAGAAGGATCTGCAACATATCTCTTGAGAACTAAAATATGAAAAATATCATATATGCGAGACAAATTTCGGGTGGAAATGCTAGATGGTAGGCAAAAGGGCCAATATGCTCCAAGATCTCAAAAGGACCCATGAATCTAGGAGCTAACATAAAACCTTTTCCATAATGGATAGGGCTCTTATGTGGTCTCGACACTAAGGAAAACCTTCATGACCACATCAAAACTATGGTCAATCCAATGCGATATCCATACTTCTTCTTCCTGTCTTGTGTCTCCTCCAATCTCTACCGATCAACACCACCTGCTCCTCCATGTCCTATAAAAGAGATGGTACAAGAGATACTTTGTCCTTTAACTCGTCCTGACTAAGAGGTGTCATGTACTCTTTACCATACAAAGCCTGAAAAGGAGCCATGCCTATGAAACTCTAAAAACTATTATTGTAGGCAAACTCCACCAAGTAGAAGTACTCCTCCCATTTAGACTACTGATCCATCACATACATCTTGAGCATGTCCTCTAAAATCTGATTCACCTGCTCAGTCTGTCCATATTTCTCAGGGTGATACATTGTGCTAAAATTGATCTTCATCTTGAGGGCATGTTGCATGGTAGTCTAAAAATGGGAAGTGTACAAAGGATCGCAGTCACTAATGATCTTCCATGGAATCTCGTGTAACTTGAAAATCTCATCCAAATATACCTGTGCCACTACTCTAGCTATATAAGTGGTCTTCATTGGAGAAAAGTGAGCCACTTTTGTCAATTTATCAACCGTGACCATGATGGCATCATGGTGATATCTCAACATCGGTATCCCAACAATGAAATCCATGGAAATGGTGTCCACTTCCATTCCGGTATAGCATGAGGAAAAATAAGTCTAGCTGGATGTTGATGCTCAGCCTTAAATCTCGGCACTTTAAAATTGTGACACAAACTAGGACACATATCTACAAAGTCCTCTCTAATGATATAATCTGCCATCAATTTGGGACAAAAATTCATTGTTGTAGAATTAATGAATAGGGTGCATGATGTGCCTCTGCTGTCAAGATGTCCTACCTCAAACCTCTATGTCCTGGGAACATAAATCCAGCCTATGTGCCTAAGAATACCATCTATCTCTAAGGAAAAACCATAAATCTTCCACTCAAGGGGTCTCGAGACTTGATCTCTGCTCAAACTGCAATGTAGAAGCTATCGGGAGGAAGCTGTTGAAGAATCCCGCTCCGCAAATTTTTTCTCACTAAGGTGTCCATAGCCACATGTCTCCATCTACCGAGAGCATCTACTACCACATTCTCCTTCCCCTTTACATTATTTATCTCCATATCATACTCACAAAAAATTCCTTCCAACACCGTTGATGAGGATTGAGATTGGGTTGTGTGAAGAGGTGGTGAAGACTCAAGTGATCTATCCCGATTGTAAATCTTCGACTAAGAAAAAATATCACCATCAAACCAAGGCGTGCATAGCTGCCATAAGCTCAATATCACGAGTCGATAATTAAGCTCGAAATCCTTGAGTTTAAGAGACTCAAAAGCCACTACTTTACCCTCCTACATCGACACACCTCCAAGCCATACTAAGGAAGCATCCATGTAAATGAAAACTCACCCTATGTATCAGCACCGCAAGAATAGGTGTTGTAGTGAGACATTACTTCGAGTTTCTTGAAGGCTTTCTCACATCTATCTGAAAAAACAAACTTCTTCCCTTTCCTCTGAAGGGAAGTGATGGGGTGTGCAATCAACGAAGTCCTAAAAAAATCTCCAATAGTACCCTACTAATCTCATGAAGCTGCAAACCTCATTCACGGTAGTGGGTGCTAGCCAATCCATAATAACTATAATCTTGGAAGGATTGACGATGATACCTTCCCCAAAAATGATATGACCCAAATACTGCACCTCCGTCTAAAAGAATGCACACTTCTCCAAGTTCTCGTAAAGTTTCTACTCACAAAGACACTGAAGAACATGGCGAAGGTGCCCCTCGTGCTCCTCATGTGTACATGAGTAAATCAAGATGTCATCAAGGAAGATGAGCATGAAGTGATCTAAGAAGGTCTTGAATACCCCATTCATCAAACTTATAAACAATGTAGGGGCATTAGTCAAACCAAAAGGCACCACTATGAACTCATAGTGGCCATATCTCATACATGAAGGTGGTCTTAGGAATGTCCACCTCCGAAATCCTCACTAATGGTAACTTGACTTAAGATCAATCTTAGATAAAACCGTGGCTCCCTTCATCTGATCAAACAAATCATCAATGCAAGGAAGGGGATAACGATTCTTGATCATTACCTTATTCAGTTGACGGTAATCAATACACAACCACAAGGATCCATCCTTCTTCTTCACAAAGATCACTGGTGCACCCCAAGGGGATATACTAGGACGGATAAGGCCTTTCTCCAAAAGGCCCTCAAGCTATAACTTGAGCTCATAGAGCTCTGGGGTGGTCATCTAATAAGGTGCTCGTGAGATAGGCTCTGCTCCTGGAACTAGATCTATATGAAAATCAATCTCATGTGGGGGTGGTAACCCCGGTAGCTCCCCTGGAAAGACATCTGCAAACTCTCTCAAAATGGGGTGATCATCTAGTGATGGTCCACTAGACCCATCTTTTGATCTGTCACTAACTATAACAACATACATCTGACAACCCCATTACACACACCGCTTAAGATGCATAAAGGATATGGTGTGAATATAAACAGGTCTCCTGACCTCTGAAATCACTGACTCAACTCCCAAATCATCTACACAAGATAAAATATTGTGGTAACAATCCATCCTAGCCACGTGTGCGAGATAACTAATCCATACCCAAAATGACTCCATACAAGCCCAAAGGAAGGATACAGAGATTTGAAATAGTGGTGAAAGGTCCCAAATCCAGTACACACTCCTTAACCAAGGATTATATAGAGATCTTGTCTCTAGAAGCCATCTCAACATCCCAACTATGACCCTACCTAATCGCCATCAGCGCATCGCTCTAGTAAAGATGGTACAATGAAAGAATCAGAAGAACCAAAATATAACAAGATAGAGGTAGGAATACCACCAATGCTACTCGTAGTCTCAATAATCAGATTACTCGATGCTCTACCTAACGCAGTTATTTACCACTGTGTAAATCCAAAGTGGCTACATCCCATGTCACGAACATTCGGCTCTGAGATCTATGTCTTACCCTTGTTATTAGGGTTCTGTGGGTAGTCTCTCTAAAAATTTCAGTAACACCACAACCAAAACAACCACCTAATCCTCCCCAATGAGTAACACCTCCAAAGAGGTTCCTAGAAGTTTGTGGCATGGATCATGATGATTTGGTTGTGGTCTACTGAGGTCTCTACCAGCGAGCTCCCACTGACTAAGCTCTAGGTCCACCCTATGTCCTGATGGGACCCCTAGGAGGAGGCCCCATACTCTGACCTCTCTATGCATCAACTCTCTATGGAGGTCTATAAGGTGGGGAGAATAGTATTGTTGTTGGGGTCTAAATGATGACCGTGAAGAACTCTAGCCACCATGAACAAAGAGTTATTGACCCCTCGATCTATTGTCTTTGCCGCATCTACTATATGCAACTTTGGACTCGGTCTCTAGCTTGTTGGGTCTTTCCCCAAGTCTCCTCTACTATATAGGCCTTCTTGATAGCCTCAGCTAATTTCTATGGACAATGGATCCACACTACACCTCTAATGTCTAGATTCAAGCCCCTGGATGAACCCGTGGATCCACATCTCCTCATCCCGCATGTACTCAATATACTTTGGGTAGCTCCAGAAATCTACTCTCATACTACGATACTAAAAGAGATGCCTATCGGAGGTTATGAAACTCACCTATCCACTACTATATGAACCTTTGTGAAAAATATCTACTTGAAGCATTCCTCAAAGAGCTCCCAGTGTGACCGTATCGGAATATACATAGAGCTTCTACTCCTTTGTCCTCCACCATACTCCTGCTCCATCCCTCAGTAGATGGATCACAACACAAGATTTTGTGTTGCTAGAACAAGGACAAAGCTTGAAGCAACTGCTCAAGCTCACTAGCCAGGCCTCTACCTGAAATCCACTTGTGTCACCAAAATAATGTGATGGTCAAAGCTTAAGGATCTCCCTAATGTGATCTGCAGTTGTGGTCTAATGGCCTCTAGGTCTCTCTGCATGCTCATCCCTAAGACTAGGGATTTGAGACCTCTCTCTATGCTCAAACATAGTCTACCTGTCCCCTCTATGGTGACTCTACCTTGGCTGAATCTACATGGGATTTCTCTCCTCTATGCTCCTCACGGGTCGAGGAGATGCCTCGAGCATCAACAGATAGCTCCCTATCATATCTAGCTACATGCCCTCATACGATCCTCCCAGTGTAGAGCGGAATTTACATCTTGAAGAGTCTACAAAATATGGGGTAGGATGACTACTACACCCTAATCTAGTGGTGGTAAGTATGGGTCTATGTGAAAATTTCCTCATCCTGCTCCGCACTCCCGCACGTACAAGCGAGACTTAGTTCATTTTTCTAAGTTTTATTCAATTTCTATGTTTACTAAAATATGAAATTTCTATACTAATTTTTTTCTAGATTTAAAAGTGTGCTAGGTTTAACTTTCATGTCTCAAGTTTTCTAGTGTGCCCAATGGTCCAATCTTTCAAACCACTTTCTCGATACCAAGTGTAACACGTGCTTAAAACAACCCACTTGAGGCCCAAGAAACAAACTAGGATTAGTTAGGAAAATTATGGAATAATTTTTTTGTTTAAAAGAGTCTACTACTAGGTTACAAGGCAACATCTCGCCACTAAAATTTTTAGAACAATTGAAATCTACTAGAACAAATTTTTCTTTTATTAACAATTATTAGAGTCATAAGGTTCAAATTTATGGTTAGAAGGTTCAACTAGGTTCATATGGAAAATTATCACCATACCCGCTCTATAATAAGATTATAGATTCAAGTTGATTTTTCTCATACTTAGCTCATTCAAAATTTCCCTAAATCATTCCCATTGTATAGGAAAATTTCTCACCTTTCCAATGATATAAATAAGTCCTCCTAACTCCTCATAAAACTCAAGTTATGGGCCGATGAGCCTTGGGGTGAAAATTTTCCCCCAAGAGTGGGCCTCGTGGTCCTAGGGGTGAAAATTTACCCAAAGGAAAGTAAGCGGGCTATGGGAAGATTTTTTGAAATTTTCCTCATGGGGTGAAAAACCAATTTTGCACCCATGCCCCGTGGGTCCGCTTAGGACACGTGGCGCCCACCAAGCCAAAGTGGGGAAAAATGAGGGAAGGTAAGGCGCGAGTAGATGTTTTGTGGTTGAAAGGGGTAAGTTGCACGCGTGGCCCGTGTGTCCATGGAAATGATATTTCCAAGGCAAGGGTGAGAGTGTGGGACCACGGAGGTAATTACCAAAATTTTTGAAAAATAATTTTTCTCAAAAAAAGATAAAGTATCAAGGGTTCCCCTCCATTCTGCCATGTGGTAGTACCCGATTGGATGTGGGATTACGCAGACTAATGGAGGAAACAAAGAAAATTTTCCAAAAAATTAAAATTGCAAGCAAGGAGGAAAATGGTGCCGCACCTCCACCGTTGCCTCATGGGGCCACATGGTAGCTTCTAATTGGCCACATACCGGTGGAGTAGTAGAGAAAATATTGAAAATTTTCCCAAAATTTTTCCTAAGTCAAGGAAAAAATCGAATCACGGGCCCGCCAAGGAAAATTTTCCCAAAATTTAATGCCAATTGAAGAAAACTTCATAAGTCCATAACTTTTCATAGAAAGTTCAGTTTTGGGAAATCAAGGACTTTCGGAAAGCTCTCGACGCCTCCTTGCATAGGAATCATTAATGTTAGATTTTTATAAATTTTATGGGGTCAATTTGATGAAAATGTTCTGCAAGATTTTTAAAAGCAACCTGGTAAATTTTAACTTATAAAATTTGGTTCAAATTTGTCATTCTTTCACTTCTAACATGTCAAATAGAAATGGAAGTTTCCATTATGAAAGTGTTAGGATATATTTCAAGTGTAATTTTTTTAGATTGGTTTGCATTTTGATATTATAAGTTTCTTTTAGCAAAGTAAAAAAGCCTGCAGATTTTCCTTGGCTTGATTGGAAAGTTTTCAAGACATTTCCTTAAGTTTTTAAGTTTGGTTTTGGGATCTTTTTTACCTCATTAAGTCTAAGCCGATTATTTCACTTGCCTCTTATCTATTTTCAGGGTTATTTGAACATTTGATTAAGGAATTTTACAAAGTATAAAGTGAAGTAAAAGAGCTTATACATTTCCAAAAACAAAGATTAAACTATCTCTTTTTTCATGCAATGAAACATTGAATTCATTGCATGCTAGCCTTAAATGTTTTTCCTTATTCAATCAAACATTAAAATAAGAATTCAGTTTCTATCCTTTCCAAAATCATATATTTTAAACAAGGTAGAATAATACAATTTCTTCATACATATTTCCTTCTTCATAATTTCCAACCATGGATTTCAAATACAAAATTTAAATATAAGAATGCCATTTTGAACAAGGTAAGAAAAATTCCATTAATTCAATGAATTATTTACAACTCCTTTCATATATATTAAAAATATAGCATTCGAATACATGTCTCTCTTTTATATTAAGAGAACTGAATACTGAGCAAAAATATTTTACCTTTCAAATTTCAACTTTTAAAAATATCAACACCATATCTTTCAATTTCAAAACATATACAATTTCATCCACCTCAAGTGGGAAAGGTTACAATAAAATTTATTTCACAAGGGAATGTCAAAACTTTCTTATTTTCTCGGCTCCGTAACAAAAACATGCATTCTTCTCATTCTTCCAATTTGATCACAACAAAGGAAGGGGAAAGTAAAATCTCTCCACCCAACCAAGACATCCAATGAAGAGGATAATCCATCCTTCTTCATTTCCCCCTGAGCCCCAACCACAATGCAATAAGAAAAGTATTTCAACTCATGGAAAAAAAAGGCTTCCATATCACAAAGCAATCTTTCAACATGCACATTTCAAATTAAAAACACGGTCTAAACAAAAAAATAGTCTACAATTGCTTTGAAACATTAAGATAGAACACAAGATTCATCATGCAAGCCAAAGGATCAAGAACCATGGGGAAGCCGCTTATGCTTCCTAATGGGAATTGGATATCCACCCGTAACAAATGCAAGATATTTCTTTTGCATGGTGTATCCTAATCCCATACTCCCTCCAAAAGAATTCTAATTCCACTCGCATTCCCTTATGCCCCGAAATGGATTCCCATAGCCTTCTCCTACACAATTCCTATCCGGTCTACCGAAATGACCTATAAACATGTAAAACATTCACACAATAACATGTACATTCTTAAAGAAAAAGAGTATTTCAAGATCCAAGCTCTTACTTCTCCATGATGGAGTTGTCTAAGTTCCAAAACAACAAATATCTATCCCAATACAATCAATCCAAATAGCCAAGCACAAACATGTAAGTCTTCCCAAAAGCTCCTCTAAAGAAAGAGCTCCAATCAACAAGAAAATTCACCCCGAGGAAGCATTCCAAAAGTTTCAACAACCCAAAACAAAGAAAGGAGTTCTATATTTCTAGAAGAGGGAAGAGAACAGGATGAGGTGGATCCATGTAGGTGCCACATCACACATCATCAACTCCAACACAAAAGTCAATTTCATTCTCCAAAGCACAATAAAGAGGTGGGTGAATAATATGACAATAAACTTACACACTCCAAAAGCCCACACCACAAAATACTGAATTTAAAAAATGTAAGAAAAGTGCAATAAAAACTTGCAACGTGACTTATAAAAATGCATTAAAAAGGTTTAAAATCAACCCTCCAACCATAGGTATGGTTGGTAAATAAAATTAAGAGGTATTGGAAAAGTTTTACTTGTCCCACAAGCCTCCAAAACAGCCTCAAGGACAGATTCGAGTTTTCAAGAAGGTGGAGTGTTTCATAATCCAAAATCTAACTTACACAACTCTTACACATACTTACATCACTTACAAATTTAATACAAAAGCCAACAACTTCTATAATTACTTTCTTATATCCCAAATTTTATTGATTTATTTATTTTAACAATATGAATATTCACATTAATTCTCCACAATTAAAAGAATAATGAAAGGGGTAAATGCATAACAAAATAAATACATGCAAACAATAATAAAAAGGAACCACATTAATAAAATACAAAAAATCCCTTGGTCACATTCAAAGGTAATCCCCCCATGGGAATCCCTAAAAAAACAATGACACACACACACAAAACATGTTGCCATGGTTACCTTGTTGAATTCATCTAGAATTTCAATGTGGTTGGCCCCTAATCCCCTAATGTCTATTGTGATATTTTAACCTGCAAAACATAAATACCTCATTTGGCCTCGTGGCTATATCGAACATCCACATGATATAAATATAATCACAAAATAGTCTATACATATGAATATCAACAACATCAAGGCAATCAACAATATCACTTATAATTTATATCAACAACTATATCATCATCATATAATGTCCATTTTCTAGGTATACTAATAGTATCTAAAAATGACATGTTCGAATAACATTCATAATATGTCCATGTCAAATATTAGATCATCATCCACATATGAAGTGTCTCTAATAATTATCATGCGTCATAACTAAATCAAGATCAACAATAATCCATGGTCCAACATCTAACATCATACTAAATCAAAAGCATAATAATGTCCATAATGTAATCAACAATATCAAGATCGGTATTAAAAGGTGTCAAAGGGAATTGGGCACTACAAATTCACATTCTAAACTATGAGGTAGCATGAGTAGGGTAAGGTTGTAGTGTCCCAATTTGGTTTTGTTAAACCTCTGTCTTTCCCTCATCACGCCATTCAAAAATTTCATGGCTTGTGCCCATTCTAACGCTTCGGTGTTGAGCCCTCGCATCTTACTAGTTGTGTGGGACTAGGAGTGGGGCAAGCATATCTATTTATCATATCATCATATTATCACATTTTGTCAAGACAAATATGAAATACCGAACTTTGTAAAAGAAACTAGGTTTAAGATCAAATTTTGTTTGCATAGTCATATATCAAGCATTGTGAAATACAAAAAGAAATCATTATATTATTATTTCACATCCATTGCATACATTCTAAAAAAGCATATAAAAGTAGAAATTATAAACATCTAGAGTACACATGAAAAAAATCCAAAGAGAATCAACTCGGATACAATGGAAGGCCGAACCAAAAATAGAGTCTATATATATCATAGTGATCAAGTTTGTGTACAATGTCATCATGTGCTAGGATGGTCAAAACACTCACAACAAGCCTCGAAACATACAAAACAAAAATCGTATAATGTAAAAAAAATGGTATCCAATCAATAAAGGCTCAACGACCTGTCAATCCTTATGGGATCCCTTAAATGGCACGTGATTGCGTCTAGGGCTCTTGTTGCCGTTGTGATGGTGCTGAAATGGATTGAATGGTGTGAGTGCTCATGGTGGTGCCCACTACCCGTAGCCTCACTATGAGAATGGCTTTACCTCATTAGGTGCTCGGTGGTCTCATATCCAGCTACTATGGTATGAAGGGAGGTCATTGTCTCTACAAACTTCTAGATGAGAGAAAAAATGTTGGTATGTCGGTCGTGGCTAAGGACTGCCCTAAATTGGTAGTCAACTCAAGACGGTATTCCCTAAGGGATCAAAAAGGTATCTACACATACCAGGACAAATGAGTTCTCACCACTCATGTGCGGATGATGCAAATGTGTGTGTGTGTGTGTGTGTATAATGAGCTAGAAAATCATGAACGTAAATCAAAAGAGAATGCTAAACTAAACATGTGGAAATCAATAGAAAAAATAGAGAAAGGAGTATTGAACATACTCAGGTCTCCAAGCATCCATGTGGGATCGAGTGGTTTTTGCAGAAGGTATTGCTTTGGTGGCTATGGAGCCTCCCCGAATCCAAAGGCATGGTGTTGTCCCATCACAAACTCATCATCCTCTCCAAGTGTCTCCTCCGAGACTAGAGTCTCTCTCTCGCACTCATCTCCTCATGCACTGCTATGAGGATCTCTTGAGTATCATGCCACTCAGGGTCACTGTCAGCCCCCTCCGAAGGTCCTACCCCCTCATCCTCCTCTCCGATTGACTCCCCTTCTATATCGTCTCCCAAATACTCCTCAAAGTTTGAGTCCAAATTGATCGGCTCATCCTCTTCCCCACCTTTGTGAGCATGAGCCTCCCAAATCTAAGTAAGGGTGCTTAAGGAGCACCACTTACCCATCAAGTCCGGACTACACACCTAACTATGATAGGCACACTAGGGGTAACAACTTTCCAACAAAGATCTCCTCTAGGACCTCTCCGTACCTCCCCGAATAGTCATGTGAATAGGCGTCATCAAGGAAGCATGGAAGGGTATGAAAGACCAAAATTTTGGGGTACCCGATCAAAAGGGTGAATCTATAGTCTCCCAACTCTATCAACTAGTTGTCTTGTGGAAGAGTAAGCTACCATTATCGTAGTCTCCTCACCCCATATTCTTGCCATGTCCTGATAGGGTGTGGGGG
The DNA here is from genome assembly GCA_018340775.1 of Taxus wallichiana var. yunnanensis. Taxonomy (NCBI): domain Eukaryota; kingdom Viridiplantae; phylum Streptophyta; class Pinopsida; order Cupressales; family Taxaceae; genus Taxus; species Taxus wallichiana. The sequence goes on from CM031238.1 coordinate 599,003,286, forward strand.
TCATGTTGGCCATAGTCAGAGAGGCCACTAACTGATGTGGAGTCTAGAGAACTAAAATTCCTATCCATCTAGCTGCTCGAATAGCCTCCGGATCGATACCTACACCTCCTTCCATACGGGATGAAATGCTCATAGACCCAACTCATGACTAGAGTGGGGTGGCTCAAGGACTATCCCTGCAATCTGAATAACTTTATATAAATCATGGTATGTGGTCCCTAGAATATCTTCTCCCTAGGCATACTTATGGCCATGAGCCTCGATCTTTGCAATGATGGGGGCCCAACAATACAAAAGTGTATCTCCCCCTTTGTCCCTGATTAGTCTCGAGGACAGGATACCCATAATGGCTCTCTGAAGTAAAAGAATGGAAGCAGTAGTAATAGACCAAACCTTCATTCCCTTCTTTGAGCCAGAAGAGACAATAACATCTCCCATGTATGTCACCAGTTGTATCATCATGTCCCTAGACCCCAATGTCTCCAATGTTAGTCTCCTAATTAGTACCAAGAGTCCAAAAATGCAAGTAAACATCCTCTAGAGTGATGGTTCACTCCCCCTAACACCAGGGAACGAGAAAGTGTTCTGTCCGCATCCAAGTAAGAATATATGTCACACATAATATGACTAGAAGGAGAAACATGGGGCACTCGTGCTATCTCGCCAAATTCCTACCTACCGTAAATGATCCATCTCATCCGGGTAAGTTGATCTAAAATCCCAGGGAGCCAATCACACTCTCTCTTTGCTCCAACATATGTACTCCACCTTCTTCTGCATCCACCAAAACATGATAAAAGATCAAGTTAGTAAAGTACATCACATAATAAGCTCATCAAAAACATGGTAAACTCTTAAAATCCAAAAAAATTAAGTTTCGAGCATGTTTTGACATTCGTCTGAACCACCACCGGTGCACAGGTGCCGTTCTTAGATCGACACCTTCGGGGCGTGTGGTCTTGTGATCACCACCGCTTTGGGCGGTGGTCCTTAACTCGATTTTCAAACCATGCCCTTAACCCTAGAAAGTACTAAAGATGTTAAAATTGACCATTTTCGACAAAATAAAAGCATGCCATATGGGCGCCCCACCTAAGGATCCATTCAAGATAAGAAATTTTGAAAATCTCCCCTAGGTGAACTTTTCAACATTTAAAATTCTAGGGTACAAAAAGACAAAGAAGGAAATAACTAACTCGAGAGTGTGTTGGTTGATCTCCCACTCATGGAGGCATGATCACGATCTCAAAGACAAACGTATTGGTTGTGTTCTCATCAAGAACGATCACCAGTAAATCCGAGCTCCAAATGAATCAAACTAACCAAATCAATAATGCACAAATGAATTCAGAAATGAGTTTGTTTTGATATATATATGTTATTTCTAACTTCATTTTGAGTGTGTTTATCTATAGGTTTCGAGCATCGATGCAGAGGTATATTTCTTGACCTCGCACAAATGGTAAGCCCTTTTGTCATTTTAATTTAGTGTCTATTTTTTGATATTTTATCTATCTACACTTGATTCTTCCTTCTCTTTCCTAGGTAGCAGGATTTTGGAAGGTGAGATTTCAACACATGTGTGTGTCAGTATAGCTTCTAACTCCCCATTTCAGGAACGCCATACTCAAACTCTACATTTTACACCTCTTTCATGGCTAAGATGCTTCTCTGAGGGGGCAATATGTATGCACCCAAAATTACACATGGTAGATTGTCGGAAAATGGTTATAAAATTCCCCAGTGATGATTCAAAATCCTTTCAAGAAGGTTCTCAAGCTCCAATAAGCCATTTTTAGTATATATTTGTAGCCTAAATAGCCTTACTTAACTTTTCCTGCATTTCTCCGACTTCCCCATTCTTTCTGTGCTCGTTTTGGCATTAAGTGTTAAAACCACCACTCGTCTCGGCCGCGGTTTACAAACCGCCACCCAAGCAAGGTGACGGTCCTAAAACTACCGCCCTACACGGGGTGGCGAGCCCGATCAATTTTTCCGAGAATCTTCATGCGTAAAATTGCATGCAAAGATTCACTTAAGTTTTCTTTTTTAGCACATCCATGAGCCAAATTTGAAAAAAATAGCTTCATTTGCTTGGTTCTCCTTGTTCCTTCTATTTTTAAATAGATTTAATGAGTGGAACTACCTCTTCATTGCCTTATACATGAAGTAACCTTCTATCCTCCATTCCTATATATTCCATGCTTGTATTCAAGAAAAGGCCCGAGAATTTTGTGTATCTTGCATCACATCTTGCCATAATCTTGTTAGGAATTTCATAGCCAAGTTTAGATCTTTTGTGTTATCTTTCTTCAACCTGCATTACGTCTAGATTCAAGGGTACCCAAGATACCATCACTCAAGTGCCATCCTCATGTTGTTGTACTTTGCATTCCCAATCCCTTGGACTCAAATGAACACTCAAAGAAAGGAAAGAAATGAGGGGACAGATATCGATACTACTAGATTTTCCAAAGCTCTTGCTCTTCTAGGTTGGAGTTGTGTATTTGTTTACTTTGTTTTGTCAAATTATAAATTACATATCAAATAGATTAGAGAAATAATTCATTTCAATTAGCTATATAGTTTCAAGTAGATCAAATCAATAGGAAGTTTTCTCTTCAATATTACGGGGAAGTTGTGGGGCAATAATAGCTCTTTTATAGCCATGATTCATTCTTCACCTCTCGAGGTAGGGTTGGAAATATTTTATTTGAATTAGAATAGATCTTATATTTAGATTCACACATATACACGAGATAGCTAGCTATATCTCGCCGTTATTTGTTTTTAATTTTCTTATTATATTAGATGCATTGTTTGAAAAGTTAGAAAAGCACAAAATATTTATTTCCATAGACTAGTTTGTTTTATTGCTTTGTTATGATATAATGAGAAAACACCAAAAATATAGCTTAGATTTCCTTTGATAGATAGTTTATGACAAGAAAACAAATCAGTTCATCTAGGATGACCATCAGCACTGATCAACAGGAAAATACTTACATTTGCAATCCCCAGTGCCACAACTAAACGAAGCAGAGCTAATAATTGACATTGACACAAGTTTGTGCTTAAAAATCTTATGCATACATGCCACATAACGTAGAGAAAAGAAGACAAGTTAAAGACATTTAACATAGCCGCTAATCGTGCCTATGAATTTTGGACTTCTCCTAAAAATAGGATTTGATTGCATGCATGACCATACAAGGGCCTCAACCTCGATAAGTATTTGGTTGTGACCCTCGCGTTCCCACAACCTAACGGGCCTGCTAGTCGGTTAGATATTTACACTAGATTACACTTTGGTATTCATATCTTGACTTCCACTTGATATTATTACACAACTTTCACTATTGAATATAGCAGCCCGATCAAAGCTAAGAATTTCTTGACAAGACCCAAAAATTATCCTTAGCTCCTGCAGTCCACTACAGCTCTTGTCCCAATTTCCATGACCTTGTCTCTGAAACCCATACGAGGTACCTCGCAGGTTACTTTCCACGTATTCCCAACCAATCAATAGAATCTTGACAGAACTAGACATCAATTGGAGTCTCGAGTAGCTATCATATTGGACCATACCATCACACCCGTTCGAGGTTAGGAGAACATTCTTTGCTTTAGATTCATATATTTCGTTATTGTGTGTTGAAGACATAAGGATTCCTAATTAGCTTGGTCATTACCATCACTTTCACTCCCATTTCAATTCCACTGTTGGCTATCTCGGGATGACCTCGGGAGGTCAAAGTGCTGAAAGAAGGTCACGTGTTGATTTTTATGTCAGATAAAACCTCCTTCCATTTTGCATAGAAAATGAATTTAATTAATTATAATTGATGAAAACGTTATAAAACCAATGCCTAACAAAATGTTTGAAAAAATGTGAGAAGAAATGAAATGAGAATTTGAAATAATTACTTTGAGAAATTAAATGATACTAAAAGATATCAAATGTTTGTTACATTGAGGAAATTAATTAAGATGAGACCTACAATGAAGACCCCTAGGTGAGAACATTTTAAATGAATGATCAAAATGTAAATTATTTTGAAAATATACATAAATCATACCATACTATAGGTGTCAACAAACACACCAAAGATTTTAATGCTACACGATACAAGCACTTCTTAATTGTATAGTTAGTAATAAAAAATGTGAATAAACACTCGATTATAAAATTTAGTAGAGCTTTGAAGGTAAACAAAAAAACACTAATGAAAGCAATAGGGAGACACAAAAGTCTTGAGTCAGCCAATAACATTGACTATTGGGCATTCTCTAGTAGACTCCACGGAAAGACAAGGATACATATGATATTCTAAAATAATTAATTGTAAAGTTTTAGAATGAGAACATAAGGGTGTCACCGAATAAAAGAGATACAATAAAATGATGAATAGGTTCTCGTAATCATGAAGCACATGCAAAAATTTCTTGAATATGACTCAAACACAATTGTTCTCTAAGTTTAAGAATGAAAATCCAAAAATTAACATTAACCAAATATTTTTTGAAATGAACAAACCCTTTTATGTGAAAATCAATCACTCACGTACCACTTTTTGTTATAGGAATCATATTTAATTTTCAATGCATTATGATGTTTTTGTCAAGTACGTTGTGTTTTGCATAATCACATCATGTTACAGAGTGTGGATTAAATGTCCCACCAAAATCTGCAAGGAATTTATTCCTACTCTATTTTTTGAAAAATTGGAATTTTTTTTATAGCAAAACATGTTTAGATGGAAGCGTGCAACATATATGGTGGATTACCAAAATTGATAATTTGTATCCATGAGGAGAGTACACATATAATAGGAAAATAATTAGTTGGTTTCGACAAATATAAATATTTTGTATATAAATTAAAAGATGTAAAATAATATAAGAGGTATGAGATTGTTGTAGAAAAATTACTTGTATAAGAATATATGTTCAAATTTAAAGAGGAAATTGTTTATAAGTATGCAAGGAACACACATTTAGCTCGATAGTTGGACGATCAATTAAAGCTAAGAAAGGAAACATTCCCACTTAGTACTTTTTTTAGTAGTCTACTTCGTAGATAATTACTCATTACAATCACAAATGGAGCTTCATTCGCAATATTATATATCAATGCAAGTTGTTATTTTCATGCACATAACCTTCATGAACTATCTGGAAGGCACCAAGAAAGATCAAAAATATTAAAAGAGTATCATTTATATAACAATGATGATCAAACACATTCTACTGAATATGTACAAGGGTGTTTCAGTTGTTTTATATGAAGTTGGATGAGAGGAACATTGTTTTAAATCAACATTACATTTAGTATAACCGCAAATTAGAATTCAAGAATGCACAAATGTTTTATTTTATAAAAAGGATGACATAACAAAAATGTACAACATATTTGTATTTTTACTAAGGAAGGACATATGAGAGGACAACATGATGGTGTAGGATCATCTATGAAAAGATCACTTGAAAGAGAAGAATTAAAGGTCAAAGATGGTGCTAAATTTACAAGGTGAAAAAATCATTGTTGATTGGTGTTATAATAACATGCACCATGAATCTTAAGATAGTTCAAAAGTAATTAGATATTTCTAGTTGATAGAGGAACAACATTTAGAGAACTATGAAGATTATATGAGAGTTACATGATCAAGTTATGTGCACTCATTCCATATTTCAAATGCAATTTATTAAACTATTCATACTAGGTGCATGGAATATTTTTGTATATCATGCATTGATTTTATGTGGAATGAATGTGAGTCATAACGGTGGGTTGATGAATGGAATTTTATAGTTCTAATTCCAATCGACACATATCAAGCTCCACGAGGATTACAAATTATAGTGTCTTCAAAACATATGACAACATCACATGAATTTGACCAAGTCTCGACTTTGTGAAACAAGATACATATATGCCATGTTATAAATTTATAAATTATTAAATGATAATCTCTTAATGTGTTTTAAATTCGAATTCGGTTTTACTTTGTGATGTAGAGCATGTTTTTGCATTTATTAGGACATAATTTAATGAAGAGGAAACAGACTACTTATTTTCTTGTTGTGGAGAGGAAACAAAAATTGACTTGAACAATTATCGATGGTGAAAACCTTGAGTATCCCACTAGCCCAATGATAGTCACTAGAACTTGGCTTCGACGAAATCCTATAGAAAATTCAAATACTTGGTTGTTAGAAGAAAATGAGACACATAGAAAAGTACTTCACTATTCACATTTGGTTTTTGCAAAAATGTTAAATTGATCAAATATTGAGGTAGGCCATCAAACAAGAATATGTGGAAGGTTATTGAATCAGATCATGAATCAATTCTCACCTCATCAAGAGTAGAGTCAATCCATGTGGTTCATTAGATTGAATTTCCAAAGGTATGTTGACTTAACATTAGATATACATCTACGAGAATTTAATTTGACTATTTAATTTTATGATTTTGTTCAAATTTAATAGGTTTTAAAATTCTATTTAATTGATTCCTAACATATTTACATGGGTTGAATAAGATGGTAGGGATTAGGTGAGCATGGGAGAAAAGACTAGGGCAGCTAAAGATGGAACTCCAAAACACTTCCCCTGGTCGTAGAAAACCATAAAATCAGATTGCATGGGTGCAAAGGAAGTAAGGAAGACAACGACATGAGGAAGGAGGCCGAAATGGCTTGGGAAGTGGATTTAGGGAAACAAGTAAGGCTGGAGAAATCCAAAAAGACCCAACAAAGGTGCTTCAATCTTATTAAAATATGCATTACGATCTAATGGGGGCTTTAAGAAGGTAACAAGGCTATCTTGGTCAACCTTGCTGAGGAAGCCTTCGATTGGAGCTTAAAAATCTTGTTGTAGATGCTTATTACAAAGATTTGTCAGAGGATGTGATCATAGGATGATTTAATTGTCTTTGCTCCTCTTCTTATGCCTTGTATCAATGGGTGTTTGAGAACTAGACTAGTAATTGTGAAATTTCATTAAACTATTTTTCATTATTCATTTCAAAGACCATGGGGATTATCAACGGTGTTTTTCGAGGGCCCTTTGTTTTGGGAGAATATTGGTCTCTATTTAACTCCATGGTTCCTAAATTTTGATCCTAATACACACCCAATCACAATAACACCAATTTGGGTCAGGTTACCCAACTTACCCTTGCATCTTTAGTATGCCTTGGAGGATATCTCGAAATGCCCTGGTCAATTCATAAAATTAGATACGGAACAAATTAAAGTGGGAATGTTCACATACTCAAGATTGTGTGTTGAAGTAGATTTGATCGGAGGTTTTTCATTCATATTTGTGAAATTTAGGAATTTTTTTAGCAACTCCAACCCCTTGATTATGAGAATACCACCTTTTGGTATCGAATTTGCAAAAATCCAGGTCATTTGCACACCTCATGCCTGCTTAACAAAAACATCAAAAATGTTAAGAAGGGTGCTTCAGGATGGGGAACTCCGAGTCCAGATTTAGTTTCTAACGCTTTATGACATTTAAGGACAATGCGGGTAAAGAGAACAATGAGAATGGGAAGGAAAAATTAGCGAAGAAATTACAAATATCAAGGAAGTATCAGTGGCACAAAGTGGGGGTTTCCCTAGTAAATCAGATTCCGAGTAGGATAATTTTTCAGATTACATGAAAGCATCAAATGAAAATAATTTCATGTTGGTTACAACTCGATTAAGGAAAGTGGCATGAGGTGTCAAGAATAAAAGAAAAGAAGTGACAGGTTTGCAAATATTTTTGAGTATTTCCCATCCCGAGATGGGAAATAATTCCTTCTTTATGTCATCCCTTCCTCCGGGCCATTGAGGCCTCTTGTATTTATTTTTAGTTTCAAGGTGGTGTAGACACCGAAATCATGTCGTAATCACTCTGGTCCCTACCGCAGCCCTATAATCACTTCCTCATCCTCAACACCTTTGTACCTATCTCTACTGCACCCCACACATTTTAATTTAATCACTTTAATTAAATTAATGCCATTTATCTCCATATATATTAATTTAATTATTTTAATTAAGTTAATGACCTTTTACCCACACACATATTAATTTAATTATTTACATTAAATTAATTCACCACCCTCACACACCTATTTAATATAATTACCTTTATTAAATACCTCACCTAACCACCCTCATCATTTGACCCATTAACCTAAACCCTAAACCAAATGTCCTAAATAAAACCTAACATTAGACCCATTCCTCACCTCACATTAAAAGCCTCCTAAGGTGGTTTTCACCCCGAGGAAAAAAGAAGAGACCCTTATCAAATGGTGGAAGAACTTCCTATGCAAGTTTTGAATAACCCGAGATATCTCACCCAAATGATGTCGGTTCACCTAAACTAACTGTCGGTTCACCTAAACCGATGCTTGGTTATACGAGAATGGACCAAATGGCCTATATAGACCAATCTATACATTTGTAATGGGGGTTGAACCTTTGGCATTGGATTTCAACTTATCGTGAACTTGATATTTACAGATGACACAAGCAAGGATTAATTTGTGATCAGCCAAGAAAACCAAGTTCATTGGGACAACGAGTGAAGCCTCTTCTTCATTACACCGTTACTCTTCCTTGGGCTTGAGATCATTAGCTCACAAGAAAGTAAGTGTTTCCCTCTCATCCATTTCATTTTACTTTCTTATCATCATCATCGTAGTATTTCTGGTAGAGGATTTTATCTTTTACCATTTCTTCATCCCTCTATCCAGTTTTAGCCACCCTCCATACCCGATCATCTGTAATACTTGACCCAACCATATTACTTGACCTCCTCACCAACCCCGGACCTTCACATACCTATACTTCCTCTATGATCACCCAACACCTCCTACTATCCACTCCACTTTTTCCCTACGAAACCTTTAAAACCCAAACCTGTGTGTGAGTCTACCAACCCCAAATTAACCATCGTTGGTTCTCTCTAATAAGTCGATTACATTCAAACCATCGTCATCGGTTTTATAAAATTGTGGTGGTCTCTATGTCACCTGATCTCTATCAAAATTACAACCTATTTATGACATATACCTACTGGACACCTATTTGATCTTGGATCTATATCTAACCTAGTGCAGTTAGCTCGGATTCACCTATAACTAACCTACTTGACCTCTGGATCTCCTTATAGCCTATCCATTAGATTAGATCTAGCCTATTTGTTTGTATGAAATGCCTAAATCATATTAAACTATAGTAGGACAATATTTACTTTATTTCAGCATTGAATTGTTTAAAACAGTGGATTGACAGCCATCTAGGAAGTATCACACTTCGAGATCTAGCACATGCTAGGCAGTCCATTGCATATATTGTTTAACTCTCTTTGGTGGTCTTGTTTTGATTCTTATACATGTAGTTCCTCCTAGCCAAAAGGAAGGTCTCACAATCACTTTGATTCAGGATTCAAATACGTGCGCATATAACCTTCAACCATCTCAAACCAAGTATTCCTCTTACCACCTTTACCTTATCTGTTTTCAAGTACTTCTCTAGAAAACTAAGAAATCAGGTGAAACATTTTGGCACACCCAGTGGGACCCATTCGGGGTTCCTTGCATCTTTCTTCATTCCTAGGTGAAAATTTTGTGTGTTTGTTTCCTCTAATAGCATTCACATTAATACTTTCTCCTTGGTAACATTCTCTTCTTTCTACTTGCTTTGAAAGACACATTTCTTTTGGTATATTTTAAAATAACCTTCTTATTCTTATTTTCTACATTTTAGTGAAAGAGCATCCCTCTTCTGTTCATCTATTTTCATGAATATCATACTTTCGATTTGGGTTTAAAATATGCATTTTGATTTAACTCATTAGCTCACATTAATTGAGGGCAACCTATACGCTGGAAGTCATGACCAGCTGATGGCTGACAAACGAATCATAGAAACACAATTCTATACTTTTCTCTTTCTCGAGTCTTACCAAACCACACAAAAATTCAAAATACATACATTCTTAAACAACATCATACGGAAGAAGTTGTAGGTGATCACATGATCACGATACGGTGGGCACCAAGCTTTCTCTGCGCCAAATCATACTTGAGTGAAGCCCGCCCCACCATAACATTCCTGAAACCTCACCCTTTAGAATTCTTTCTTCGTAGGAAGCCTTCCTCACCAAGAAATTATATTATTCTATTCATAATGATCGGTCCATACAAATAGCATAAATTTGAACAAATGTAATAGAATAGGAACTCTAGGAACATTCTTTCTTAGTGTTACGCTTGATTTGTGTTTTGAGATGAGATCTTTTGATCATTCTTTTTCTCTTTCCTTGCACACTCCCAATCATAGTTGGTGTATTTGACTTCGTCTGAGTGTGCCTGGACCACATCTACATCATTCTCAGGCTTTTGGGTTTGATTCAACACCAAAATTTTAAATTACAACCACTTTTCTTATTCTCTGTTTCAATTTCATGATGGAAGCTACGGTTATCTTTAACCAGAATTGGTTTAACCTAACAACATCGTTCTAAAGTCTTCTTGGATACCTATCAAAGACACCTATTTCACTTTACGAGCTATAAAGGCTCCTATCACCTTTTATATTGTCATTACTCTAATCATAATTACCTTACCTCATCCATGTGAAAATTGTCACTCTGGGACCCATTTAATAGACTATTAGTTTTTCACGGTAAAAGCCTTAGTTAAGCCTAATCGGCATCGGCACCATCACCTATGATTTTTTTGACTCACCAATGACCTAATTCACTCACTTTGTTGATTGTATTCCCTAGTTCTATTGTGTTCATGCCATTCGGACATAATATAGTCTCACTAAATCACTTCCTATCCACATGGTGCTAACTTGTAGTCGGGGAAAGTGCCCTCGTATTTCACACTAGTCGACTACCACTCCCACCTAGCTAGCTCTTCATCACCTAGTCCTTCACCACCTTCCATCTCATCATCCATGGATCCCTATCAACCTATTACCATTCCTACGGGACATAGAGTTTGCATGACTCTTGGATCATAATCCCACTACTTTGAGCCACTACCTCACCCATGCCTCCACTCGAGATTCCTTGGGTCAATTGATCCATGGAATGCCGGTGTTCTTCTCTCCATCCCTAATGATCGCTTCGCCTTAGCTCCACCTCCTACCAAATAGTGACTCACTCATTTTATCCCGGTTGTGTTGCAGCTAGGTCCATGCCAACTTTGACTTCCGTATCTTCCACCTCCATTATGCCCCTGATCTCCACCATACCTTCATCCACCACCCAAATCATAACATCATGCACACTATTGTCTCATATATACTAGTTGCAACACTACCACCCTTGGTGTCGGTAACCTCTACCCCATTTCAAAATGTTGTCCTTTCTATTCCCCAATCTTTACCTCCCATCTCTACCAGGGTCACTATGAGTGTCCCACCCTCACATACCTACTACCCAGCCGCCTCCTGTTTCATTTGTCATTCACTTCGGCTATGTACCTCGATGTCTGTCTCTCAATTCCCGCCCCTTATTCAACACCACCATATTGCGGAATGTCCTATTCTTCATATGCCCCACAACAACCTCCTTTCACTACAAGGGGTACCCAATCTTCACAACCTAACAATGAATTTATCAATTTAATGATGGAAAAGATGCACGAGACATTAGAAGCATCATTTTCAGCTCCCATGATTCTATCACCTATGTGAGATTTGTAATGAGCCTATTCACCCATCCATTCCCATTCGCCCATATCCCATACATTGGGAGATGCCTAAGGTTAACCACTTTACTTGGTAAGGAAGACCCATACAAAGCATTTGTGATCTTTCAAACATGGGTGTTACTTAATCACCCATGATGATGCTCTACTTTTGCGAACCCTTCCCATATCCCTATTGGTCCGACATTAGGCCGGTATAGTGGATTACCTAGACATTCCATCTTCTCATTCAACCAAATATCCCAAGCCTTCTTAGATCATTTTTTTATTAACATCATCAAGAAGGTTACCATGACTGATCTTTATTCCACGCGTCGATATGACGATGAATCTATGCTGATATTTTTCACTCATTTGCATAGCCTAATCAACCAAATCACTTTCCAATTACTATAAACTGAACTCATAGAGCTCTTCACATGAGCTTGTGATAGACATATCTCACCTACCTTACAAGTAAAAACCTTTTGAACATTTGATGAGGCTTTCACCATGGCACGTAAGCTTGAAATTTGTGCCATCGAAAAGAAGAACATATAATTACGAAACAATAACTCCTCATTTAAACACACATGATACTTCCTCTTGCTCGAAACCTTAGACAAGTTATTTAAAGCCAAGGGAGCGCCAACACGGTGGTACTTAAGGATGGACCTGCTCATCCATCCAATCATGCTAAACCTTCATCCAATCTATCACCGGTCGAGCCTTCCAATTTAAATGACAAAAAAGAAATACACCTCAATTGGGAACCATATTCATCTGTTTTAGAAAATCTTATTAAATTTAATGCCATCACCCTTCCTCCTATCAAACCACATCTTGGTTTTGACCCCTCTCACCCCATACTAGGTTGGTACAATAAAATGACTACTATAACTATCACCATGTAAATGGTCACGGTGAGATAACAATTGTATCACCTTTATAAACATTGTTCGGAATTCTTGAGAGCGGCGAGTTAGTCTTGGATAACCCTAATGCACCCGCCAATCAAGACCTTCATATTTTCAAGAAACCATTCCCTAACCATTCCCCATCAAGTGATCAAAGCTGGTAATGCCTCACACTGAAATTAATACATGTGAGGTACACATTATCTTTACTAGACTTCACTTGATCCCAAATATCTCTTATCCCTCCATCGAGGAAATCCTAGCCCAAAATCCTATACCCGCACAGGAACCTACTTTATCCATTCCTCTACCCATAGAGGAAATCCCTTCACCTCCCCGTATACATCGTGGAGAAGTCTCTCGTTAGCACCGATATCATTTCCCCTTCAGCTTCCCTACCCAGTGAACTACTACCAATTGTACCTCCTCCACCCACAGAGGAGTACCCATCGTCTTCTCCACCTATTCAAGATCCAATAGATTTTCCGTTACCACTTGGTGACCATTCTCCATCAGCTACCCAAGATCATACGGACCTACTTTCGGCTCTCTTACTCTACGAGATGCCAAAGCGGTGAATTTCCTGTTTCTTAGACACATTTACGGGAATCCCCATGCTTTGCATCTACCTCATCTACCACCAGTTTCGTTCTCATGTTTGGCCGACCACTAGATTATGTTGATAGGTATTTACTTTGGGGGCATCTCTTACTTCCGGTCTTGACCCAAATGCAATCATCTTCCATGACACTTCTACCATTTATCTAAAGAAGTTCCAATGACAACCCAAAACACACATAAACATAACTCTTGATACATCTTCTCTTGCCTCGTCCTCATTATATACACGCCTCTCTACTCTACATGTGACGTATTCCAACACGATCTCTTATATCTAAATGCACTAGTGTTCTAGGGGTCAAACCCACATCAAACCTTGCACATCCTCCTGTCGGGATACACTTGACCACATCTTCCCATATACCTATTGAACTAATCCCTCAACCTAAATGAAAAATCAACCTTCTAATATGCACACATCAACCTCACCAACTACACCTTTATCACCTTCACCCCTACCATCCATCTTGGGACCTCACCCCTCTACCTTAACAAAATCTACTCTCTAGGGGGTAAACCTAAAAATCCGTTGACCCCTTTTACCCACTGCTGCAGCTCTACCTAGGTGAACCTTGTGTCCTTCATCACCATCTATAACTTCTTTTGCCTCCTATACCACCATTACCTTCTATACCTCCTTCACTACCTATGACATTTTCTTCCACCTCACCTGTACCTCCCTCTTGACTTCGACCAACACCTACCATTACACCTCAGTTATCCCCTTGGGTCACTCGTCCTCTCCCACCATCTACCTTGCCATCTACATCATGTGCTCCCCCTACACCTCTACCTAAGAAAAAGCACCAAAAATTGAAAAAACTATTAATTTCCAAAGAGGTGGTTAAACCTACCCCTATTTTCTTGTACCTACACCAAAGAAAGTACAACCCAAATCCAAGACTGCATCACCTCAACTACCACCAACTACCCAATCTTCCAACCAAACCTACTTTTACTTCGCATTGTGATCCACTGGTGGGATCATACACCACCATCTTGGCTAACCTCCTAGAAAGCTCTGCTATCACACTCCTCCTCTTAGACCTTATGACCCTCTTAAACCTAAGCTGGAAGGGTTTGATGATACTAAAATTTGCGCTTACCATCGTGTGCCAAGACATGATGTTGAGAAGCTGTAAAGGGTCTAAAGGCTGCCCTCATTCAATTATGTCCTTCTGACCCCAATTTTGATTGATGACCTCTGGATGATGAACCTATTTCACCCTCACCACCTTCTTCACATCTTCCTCCTACACCTATACCACAACCTCCACCCTCACAGTTCATAGAGCCACCCCAAAATTTGAAATTAACATGGTTCGCATCAAAGAACTTGCCACGCCACCACCTAAATGTCGTTGCCCAACTCACCTCACAAGGTTTTTCTCCTCCGGTAGGTTTTTTTCCATTGTGTCATTATACCACTTACCCTACACTTTCTCCATTTCTAACTCCCTCGGATCAACATGGTACATGTCACTACATGTGTGCAAAGGGAAAAGAAAAGGCGCTGACCCACCAACCAATCCTATACCCAACATACCATCCACACCCATACCTAAAATAACTATCTGCAGCCCCACATACCCCATTTCTAATGGTGTCACACATCACACCATGCTCAAACAACTACACCAATCTCCCCTCAAAATGTCATTATACGATCTCATCCAAACCTCGGAGTCACATCGTCAAGCCCTCATGGAGGTCCTTTAAGATATTGAAGTTTTACCTAATGACCCCACACCTGTAGCATCTATTATCACACCTCATCATGTTGCCTCACTCACTAAATTGCCATCTACCTCATCACCTCCACCTATTCACCAAGTTTCTATCCTTAGTTTCTCGGATGAAGAAATTGTCCCCCACCAAACCGATGACCCAGATCTACACTTTTCATCTCCATCCATATCGATAATATACACGTCCGACGTGTTATGATCGATGGGGGCGCTAGCATTAACATCATCTCCTCTCACGCATTCGAACAAATGCGTATACCCAACAATTGCATGCATAAACATCCAATCATGTTGCATTCATTCAATGACGCTATCACCTCTACACTCTAGCACTATCATCCTCCACATTCGTGTGGGTCCCTATATTGTTCCCAAGTTGTTCTACATGTTAGAAGGGGAGTTTCAATACAATTTGTTGCTCCAGACCCTAGATTCATGCCATGGGTTGTGTTCCTTCCACTTTGCACCGATGTGTAAAGTTCAAACATGAAGGACGTTCCTATACCATTCCAGTTGACCCATCACCTTTCAAAACCTACAACATGCTTTACCATCCCAAGATGTCCTTGTACCCATTGAAATCTACCTCCCTACCTACATCTTCTTCACACATGACCCCATCCATCAACATGATCCCCACTCACCTTCCCAAGATCTTCTATTCCCATAGTTGATGATGTCCAGGAAGCTTCCTCACTTTCTTAAAACCTCTACCCATGTTTCCTTCTATCCATTGACCCATTGAAATATATTAATCATTCTATCCATTGGAAGATGTTTTAATGCCTCAAGTTGGGGAGTATGCATTACTGTCAAATAAGAAATTCGTGACCTTCTGTTTCCTTCACTTACACATCGATTATACCTAATGGATTTCTAACATCGTCCATCCTCACTATAGAGGGGACTTCACATTTGCAGCTGATTCTCCATGATCTCAACCTTTCTGCCCAAAAGATGATTTTCCTTTACCTGGTATTGACTAGTTGGTTGACCTTACTTACGGCCATGAGATGTTATCACTTATGGATGGTTTTTGGGTTATAACCAAATCTTGCTCACTCACAGAAGATCAACACAAAACCGCATTCATCACCCCTTGGGGACCTTACGCTATTGAGTCATGCCTTTTGGCCTTAAAATGTCGGTGCCACTATCATCATTTTATGACTTACATCTTCATGATATATGCATCACATATTCGAATGTTGCGTGGATGATTTCTTGGCCAAATCTAAATGTTGCATTGAGCACCTCACCGTCCTTGAAACCATCTTTGACCGCCTCATTAAATATTGTGTCCGCCTTCAACCTAAAAAGTGTGTCTTCGTGGTTCTCTCAGGAAAGCTCCTGGGATTTATTGTTTCCCTCCGTGGTATAGAAGTTGACCTTGCTAAATTCAAGGCCATTCTGGAAATGCCTCCACCCACTAACCTTAAACAACTCCATAGCCCACAAGGTAAATTTAATCATTCTTCACTTTATTTCCCATTATCTAATCATTGTCAACCATTTCATCACCTTCTCAAAAAGGATGTCTCTTTCAAATGGGATGGCAGCGCCAAAAAGCTTTTGAGGCCTTAAAACAATACCTTCTCCAAACACCCATACTTATTCCACTTAAAGACGACCAACCCTTCTATCTATACATCTCTACTATTGATCACACTCTCTAGGGGCCATGCTCGCTCATCATGATGAACAACATAGGGATCGGGTAGTTTATTACATAATCCGTACCCTTTTGGACTACGAAACGATACACTCACCCTGAAAAACTTTACTTGGCCTTAGTTTTTGTTGCCACCAAACTTCACCATTACCTACTTAACCACAAAACCTATGTTGTGACCAACACTGACCCCTTACACTTCATGTATGCTAAACCTTACCAAAATCAACGTGCCACACATTGGCTCATGCTTCTTGCTGACCTAGACCTAGAATTCATCCACCAAAAATCTATCAAGGGCCGGGCCATTTTGACCAAACTTGCTGATGATCGCCTCTTTTTAGGAATCAATCTTTAATTTTGATTGCCCCTGACGAAATCCATTGCTAACCTCTCTTTGGATGATGACCCTTACCAAATGACCTTATTCTTTGACGGTTCCAAATGTCGGTGTGGGGGTGGTGTAGGCATTATCCTCATTCCTCTTGATGGTGAACCCATGCCCTTATCATTTAAACTCGACTTGAATGCACCAACAATATCACCAAATCTGAAGCACTCGTATTGGGTCTCATAGTTTTGCCTATGCCTTAGATGTCAAATCCATTAATATCTTTGGTGATTCGAATGGTAGTAAACCAAGTCAATGGTGTTTATCGAGTGTCATAATGAAATACTTCAAGAATAAAACACTATGTTGGCATCATGTTGACTACCTTTGATAGCTATAAAATTCAAACTGTTCCGCATTTTTTGATCCACCAATAAATTCATGGATACCATGGCATGCCTCACTTATTAGATAAGCTTCACTGCCGATTCGGACATTTTGTTACCTTAAAATGCATCAAGACCTTCTTATAAATCTTTTTGTGTTAACTCATCATCGAGTTGCCTCACTAAATGCACAAGACCTTTTATAAACAACTTGTGTGACTACCTTTCCCTTTCTATATTGCCTCTTGACCTCACACGTAATGGACAATGCACCTTTCTCAAGAAGGCCTCTCGTTATGTCATCATGGGTGGCCTTCTCTATAAAGAGCTTTGATGGTATTCTCTTACGATGCCTCACCAGCTCTGAAATCCCCTATACCATTAAAGAAGTTCACGATGGCATATGCGGAGGTCACTTTAGTGGCCTTGCTGTTGCTAAGCGCATTCTTCACCTAGGCTATTATTGGCCGACCCTCAATCATGATTGTTGCGACTACATTAATGTTGTGTAAAATTCCAACAACATGCCAATCTTCATCACACACCTAGTCATGCCTTACAGGTTGCTCGTGACCTTTGGCCCTTCTCTTAATGGGGTTTGGATCTTGTCGGAGAGATCAATCCTCACTCTTCCCTAAGACATCAATGGATCATCACCGCTACTGAATATTACACCAAATGGGTTGAAGCCATACCCCTCATCTCCACTAAAGTTGAGAAAATATGTGAGTTCATCAATCATCACATTATTTGTCACTTCGGTGTTCCACATCGCCTTATCACTGATAATGGAAAACAATTAAAAAAAAAAACTCTACAGAAACTTTACGACGCCTTTGATATCCAGCTTAGCTTCTCCTCACCATATTACCCACAAACCAATGGCCAAGCCGAATCCACCAACAAAACCCTAAACAAAATTCTCATGAAAGTGGTTAATGATACTGGGAAGGATTGGCATACGCACATTCCTTTCGCTCTTTGGGCATACCGTACTAGTATTTACACCTCCACCACTACCACTCCCTTTTCTCTGGTCTACGGTACTAAGGCTGTTTTGCCTCTCGAAGTCTAGATCCATCTCTCTGTATCTCCCTTCAAGATATGCTCATTGATGATGACTTTCACCAAGACCATTTAGCACAACTTGAGTTATTAGACAAACGTCATCTTCATGCCCTTGAACCATCTCCAAGTCTACCAAAAATGCATCAAGCATGCCTATGAAAAACGTGTCCATGAACGCACCTTCAAGGTCGGTGATCTCATCCTCAAGGAAAATCAACACGTAACCAAAGAAAAAAAAAAAAAGAAAATCGGGGAAAATTTTCTCCTAATTGGCTTGGACCATACATCGTGACCCATGACTATGGATCAGGTGCTTATCACTTGTCTTCACTTGATGGTAAGCCAACCTGAGCCCCTCAATTCCTTGCATCTTCGACCATTCTACTATTGACTTCTAGTCCTACATCACTATTTATCTAGTTCATGCTCGTCCCTTGAGTGCCATTTACCTTTTTTTTTCCACCCTCATCTCCAACGACTAAACAAGAATCATGTGATTACCCGTCACCCTTTTGCCTTCTCTTAAATATGTGCACCATGGCTCTACACATGGCATGATTCTCATGGATACTTTTTGTCTTCTTTTAGATGAGATCCCATGGTCATTCACCCTTTCCTTCTCAACAAGAACCAAATGCTTCGTTATAGTCTCGTCCATGACTTAAAAGCCAAAAAAAAAGATGAATCCCTCAGAAGGACATCTTCAAAATAAGGATCAACTCCTTGAGTCAAACTTCCAATATAAAATATGAATCCCTCAAAAGGACATCTTCCACCTTCAATTGTCACTATAAGTAGACTGCTCCCTCGAAGGATAGCTATAAAAAGCTCACAACTCTCTACATAGTCTTTCCAAAAAGAGGACTATTTTCTCAAAAATCAAAATTCAAAAGCTTCCGCATCGATCAACTTCACGAAGACCTCAAGGAGACATATATTCATCCCGTATAGACTTCCACATCGATCAGTCTATCTAAAAGTCAAAAAAAAAAAAAAAGAAAAGTAACCTTTTTCGTCATGGACTTGCCTATTGTGATCTTGGCTCTATTTCCCAAGGCATTTTACTTCCCATTTTATGACCCACTTACCTTCACCTCCTTACCCATTGTCTTTTCACCTCATACTACCTCAAGGGACCTACTTGAACCTATGACATTTGGTGATTCTATGACTATTCTTCACCTTTAGAGTAATCAATCATGCAATGTCTTTAGGGTCTTACGTTCACTAGCCTATCTGTAGATGTGTTTCATACATTTTGATCCTTTCCAATCGGGTGGCTTTCTTGCCCCCTCTTATCTTTTCTCTTCTTCATTACCTTTTGATCTTCCTATATAGGACTAGACCCTCGACACCTGTCTTTTGGGATTTTCTTCTCACACCTCAATCAACCTAAAATCACCCCTATCTACCTATTTCACCTAACCTCATCGACCTTGACCTAATTATACCTATGACCTAGAATCAACACTACCTATCGACCTAAAATCACCCATACCTATCTACCTATATTCCACCTAACCTAATCGACCTTGACCTAATCATACCTATGACCTCGAATCAACCTAACTATCAACCTCACTACCTATTCTTCTATCTTCTCATATTCTTCCTAGCTTATGGGAGAACTACATCGGTTTGAGGTCCCTTTTCACCAGGACTATGTAGGCAACACTTCAGGGCATGGGGCCCTGGAAGGTTAGCTTGACCACTCTTTACCCTAACCATTTTCCCCACCTTTACCTGATTTCTATTCATATCAAAAACCTCGACATCTAAACCATATACCACATAACTTTTACCACTTATATTATTTCACATTTTCATACATAACCAACATTTTCCACATTTTACACCATCTCATGCATTTATATTGCCATTTGTTATCAAAATACCAAAATGAACATCCATGCCTAAAACCCTGACTCGATCCATGCCTAAACCAACTTGACTCGATCCATGCCTAAACCAACCTGACTCGATCCATGCCTAAACCAACTTGACTCGATCCATGCCTAAACCAAACGACTCAATCCATGCCTAAACCAACTGACTTGATCCATGCCTATCACGACTCCATCCATGCCATGCCTAAACCTCGATCCATGCCAACTGACTCAATCCAGCCTATCTCGACTGACTCCATGCCTATAACCAACTTTGACTCCACCATGCCTAACTCACCAAACCGACTCGATCCATGCCTAAACACAAGCCTGACTCGATCCATGCTCTAAACACCATTAACACATCCAAATAACATGAATCTCATCATGCCTAACATCAAGCCATATCCAATATATCATAAATACATGCCTAACACATCACTAAATACCATCCATATCTCATATCTCTCATATAAATAAAATAATCATACACATCATATAACATCACTGAAATCATCATATCCTCATATATCATGAACATATCTCAAAAATGTATACCCATATCACATACAAAATGTGTCTCTCAAAATAATCATCAAAAGAATGAACTATCAATACAAAAATGTCTTTGGCATGTAGGCCGGTATCATGTACAAAAATAATAAATACAAAATCTCTTGGCACGTAGGCCGGTCTCATATATAATACATACAAAATGACTCGGCACGAGGCGGGGGTCCTGCAGGTCAATCATCTCCCCATCTGATGTTGGGAATGCTCCCTATGCTCTGTGTCTCTCTCGACCCCTCTGCCACACTTGTCTAGGGGCACACCTGCCTCACCTCCTGTTGATGGCCCCTCACCTGGGGCTGGCCTCTGCACACTAGTGGCCTCACCATGACCCTATCCTGGGCTCCTGGCCCCTGTACTCTCCACACTATGAGTGCGGGATCTGGTCCTCTCACTGGAGGCCTGTTATGCTCTGTACTCGGCATAGGAGGGCACATCTAGCTCGGTAGCTAACAAATGATCTGGTAATATTGTGCCTCTCCTAGGGCATCTCTGAACCTGGCCATGGGCACTATCTATGGAGGTGCCATGGGTCCCACTACCTACGTGGGTACCTGTACAATGGGACCCTGTCCCTGAACCTACATTGAGCTTGTGTCTTTGGTACTAGAGCTGAGTCGGCCCCTGGAAATCTATGCTTGTGCACTGTATCACGGGGCTGCAGGGTAGTAATCTATGCATGTGTTGTTGTCAGCTAGCCCTGTAGACCCGTAACCTACCCCTGCATTGTGGCCAACTAGCCCTGTAAATCCTACACCTGTGCTGTAGAGTGGCCATCTCCCCTCCATCTCCACCTACCTCCTCTCCATCTCCATCTCCCCCCTACCTCCTTTCCACGTGGGTACTGTCCTTCCCCTACCCTTCCTGCTAGCATGTCCCTACCGCTTAGCTATGGGTGTCACTATACGGGCTGTAATGTGGAAACCTATGCCTCTGAACCTATGAGCTACCCCTGCATGATCCCAAGCTATGTCACCAAAGTAGCCACCTGCCCCTGTAGGGCATCTCTCTAAACTGTGATGGTGGCTAAGTCTAGTTGCCCTGGCCTCGGTGGTATGACTCTCAATTGTGCTGCCCACCACTACCTATACCCATCTGCAACCCCAACATCATCAATTTAGGTACATCTACTGGCTGCTCCTCCTATCCAGTCGGCATTGTGGGTCATGGTGGAGACATAGGTCTCTCCACATCATCTCTCTGTATCTGCGGGAATGGAGGCGGTACACCCTAGACTAATCCAAACTGGCATCTAACCCACTCTATGGGTATCCGCTCATGCTCTCCACTCTCCTCCCCTCTATCCATAGATGTATCTATAGCCCAGCTAGCTCGTGGCCATCTGTTTATATGAAGGGAAGCCCACATACGGCCTCCAAATGATGTCCACCCCAGGACAACCCCTCCAACAACCTCCTATAATAAGCTACATCATGAGTAGCTCTGGCACCTCGGGCCTCTCCCATGGCCGGTACCCACCACCTATACCCCACTCTCAAAACTCTCCATGGGAATGCATCTGCGGGGCATCCCCACTGGTCAAACACAAACAATGTGCTCATAAGCCCAACAATGTAGTAGTACGACGCAACAGCAGATGTTGAACCTCCATAATCACCCGTAGGCCCATAGCTCTCTATATACCTACATTGCAATGTAGGTGCCCATGTGAACCATGTCTGATGTATCATCATGTCATGGAGGACTCCCATCAGTGACCTCGAGAATCTCCCCCCTCTGCATCCGGCAGTGTGAAGCAGCACACTACCTCCATCAAGAGTACCACTAACCTCATCTCCTCTGGATGAGCTCTATACATCACTCCATAGCTCAGGCTAGCGCTATGGAACATCAGGTCCGCACACCCTCACCAAAAATGGGTGCTAGTAGCTCCTCAGATGCCTCTGAAGAGATGGAATAAACTTAGGCCCCCAATATGGGCAACCGCTAGGATCTGTAGACGTCCTCCAGGGTGATCGTCATCTCACCCATCGGCAAATGGAAGGTGTTGGTCACCAAGTCCCATCTATCGATGAGGGAAACCATAAGACTCACCTCCCGGACTACATGTCGGTAGCGCTCACCACATGCCTATCAATCCCACCTCTGTAACATGTACTGCCACTCCACCTGCGTCGTGATCACCCGTATTGTCAATAACAAGGGTGGCACCTGGGCCCTCATCCAGCTCGTCTTGGGCTGCATCCCACAAAAGCAATGTATTAGTCCACCTTCCCAACTTACCTTATTTTACCCCACATCCCGACCTAATCTCTTTCCCCACCCCCATCCCGTTGGCCTTGTCACTCACCCAAACCTACCCAAACCCATCCACCCAAACCTATCTACCCTAACCCTCACCCAAACCTACCCAAACCATCCACCCAAACCTATCTACCCTACCTACCCCTACCCCTACCCACCTACCCAACCCATCCACCCAGACCTATCTACCCTAACCTACCCAAACCTGCCCCACCCATCACCCACCTACCCAAACCCATCACCCCCCTATCTACCCTAACCCTCACCCAAACCTACCCAAACCCATCCACCTGAAACTATCTACCCTACCCCCACCCAAAACCACCCTCAACCCTTCCCCACCTACCCTAATTTCTCACCCTAAACCCTTCCCCTCTCACCTAACCCTTCCCCACCCTACCCTTACTCTCTTCCCTTTTTTATCCCAATTTACACTTAGGATTAACCAACCCGGTTATCCCCGGACCGACCACGGTCTCCCTTTGACCGGCACCGGTCACTATTCTTCGGACGATCCGGTCCACTACCCATCGACATCGGCCCATAAGTCGTGACGTCGGTCCTTTGTCATCGTGCCACCCGCCCGACTTCCAACCCTACTTTTTCCCTTCCTAGTCATTCTACCCACCCAAATCCCTCCTTACACCCCTAATTGTTCCTACATTACCCTTTTTCCCTACCCCCTACCCTTCCCCATTCCCATTGCCCTCTATTTTTCCCATTTTGAAATTCTTTCCCCCAAACCCCCATTTTTCATATTTTCTATATTTTACATCAAATTCACCAAACAATCAATCAAAAGGTTCAAATCCTACCTGATCCCATTGCCACCATCATGGTGGAACCTCCGGCCTCCGTGCCCTCCTCCCGATCCCTCTCCGGCCTCTGCCATCCTCAAATGACCTCCAACTCTCTCCACCAATCACCTCACTCGATCCGATCTCGTGGCCCCACCTCTCACTCAATCAATCTCACCTATGTGGCTCACCAACCAAGCTCTCTACATGTACTCTTTTTTCCTCTTCCTCTTTTCTCTCTTCTTGTCCTTTTCTCCTTTTTCACAATACACAAATGAATTTTAAAACATGGGTTTTCACTTTTTATACCCTACCCAACTCAACCGACATCGGTTAACCTTGACCGATGACGGTCTGATCCCTAGACAACCGCCATCGGTTCCTCTCCACCATCATCGGTTCATACTGACCATTGTCGGTTACCCTGCCTACTCATTGCCCTCACATTGACCTCATTTTCCTTACCTCCTTTTTCTTTTGCCTCCCTACACCTACCTGGACCCACTTTACCTTCCCCTCTGGCCCTCCACCTTCTTTAACCTCACCTCATTAGTTGATTGGTGTCTCCTTATTTTACCCCTACCTCGGCCTTACCCATCTTTGTGACCTATCTACCTGGACCTAGGAAACCTATTTGTGACCTTTGACCTCATGTGTTCACTATACCTTGTACGCATTGTTACCTATGTTGATTGACCTAATGACCTTACCTTGCCTATTGCCATGACCATTTATCCTGACCCTACCTTTGGTGTACCGGAACATACCTAAATGTTCCTACACCTAACCTATGTTGTGTTTCTGACCTTATCCTATACCTTGGATACGGAATCACTTCAACCTTGTTTGGATAAACCTATCGACCTTAGACGATGTAGAGTTTGCAAGCTCTTCAACTTGGTACCGTGTCACAGTTTATATGTGTGTGTGTGTTCAACTACCACTACCTTTGACCTTGGCCCGTTTACCCGTTTACCTATATGCCCGATTTTCCCTTTACCTCCTTTCCCCATTTTCACTATTCTTCTTCACATCCACTTTTATCAAACCACTGATGATGTCCTGTCACCTCATCAGTTCCTGGTTTGAGGGGGATCACCCTCATTCCCACTTGGGGCAACCACACTCTATTCTTGTTCACGTCTTACCAATACAAGCTACACAACAAGAAGGGGAAAAATGTAGACACCGAAATTGTGTCGTAATCACCTTGGTCCCCTACCATAGCCCTATAATCACTTCCTCATCCTCAACACCTTAGCACCTACCTCCTGCACCCCACACATTTTAATTTAATTACTTTAATTAAATTAATGCCATTTATCTCCATACATATTAATTTAATTATTTTAATTAAGTTAATGACCTTTTACCCACACACATATTAATTTAATTATTTACATTAAATTAATTCACCACCCTCACACACCTATTTAATATAATTGCCTTTATTAAATACACCTCACCTAACCACCCCCATCATTTGACCCATTAACCTAAACCCTAAACCAATGTCCTAAATAAAACCTAACATTAGACCCATTCCCTCACCTCACATTAAAAGCCTCCTAAGGTCGGTTTTCGCCCCAAGAAAAAGAAGAGACCCTTATCAAATGGTGGAACAACTTCCTAGGCAAACTTTTGAACAACTGAGATATCTCACCCAAACCGATGTCGGTTCACCCTAAACCGATGCGGTTCACCTAAAAACCGATGTTGGTTATTGGAATGGACCAAATGGCCTATTTAGACCCATCTAAACTTTGTAATGGGGTTGGGTTGTTTGAAAAACTTGATCTTGAATTTGATCTCTTTAGATGCACAACACAGAATGAAGATTGATTTGTGATCAACAAAAACCAAATACCAGTTCAGCTAGCACAATGAGTGAAACTTTCTTCCCACACATTCTCCAACACCAAACTTCTTCATTGGGCTTTAGACTTGTACCTCACAGAAGAGTAAGTATCCTCCTCCATCTATTTCATTTTTTTATTATCATCATATGTAGTATTTGTGGTAAAGGAACCTAGTCTTTTACCCTCTCCATTCCCTCTCTCAGTTTTAGCCACCTTCCATACCTGATCATCTTAATACCTTGCCTAAATTTCATATTTTGACCTCCTCAGTAGTCTCGGACCTTTCATAACATATCTACACCCCCTCTGTGATCACCCAATTCCCATTTTCTATCCACTCCACTTTTCCCCAAAACTTAAAACCTAGACTGTGTGATTCCATTGACCCCGAGGCCTAACCATCATCGGTTCTCTCTAACCATCACCGATTATAGTCCAAACCATCATCGGTTTTATAAAACCATGGTCGTCTCTGTGTCGCCTGATCTCTACCAGAATAACAACCTATTTTTGACATATACCTACCCGAACACCTATTTGACCTTTAGATCTGTATCTAACCTAGCCTGTTAGCTCAGATTCACCTATAACCAACCTACTTGACCTCTGGATCTCCTTCTAGCCTAGCTTGTTAGATTAGATCTAGCCTATTACATTTGTATGAGATGCCTAAATCATATTAAACTACAGTAGGACAATATTTACTTTATTTCAGCATTGAATTTTTAAACAATTGTGGTGGTGACCATCTAGGAAGTATCACTTCAGGATCTAGCATATGCTAGGAAGTCCACTGCATATATTGTTTAAATCTCTTTGGTGGTCTTGTTTTGATTCTTATACAGGTAGTTCCTCCTAGCCAAAAGGAAGCCAGTTTGATTTAGGATTTAGATACAAAGGAAGGTCTCTTCTTAACATGTTTCCTAGTACTTGTTCTAGATGCTCAAAATAATGTCTTGGAATTTTATAGGGTTATCAACACCAAAATTCCCTTCTAATAGTGTATTACCATGTAATTTAACCCTTTAGTATGTTTCACATTGAAGGATTTTGGTCAAACTCAGTTCTTCTTTCACACCTATATCCTGCCTCTACTAGCCTTACACAAAATCCGTACCCAACATTTAGTAGAACATCGGCATGTGGGCACATTCATTTTGGTTCCACGAGCTTCTATTTACAAAATATTGCATTGGACAAGCTTACACTGACTCACGCTGGATAATTTGGCACCGGTGCAAACAATAGGATAATGAGAGGACCAAATTGGGAGGGGGAAAACCAAAATAGGCATTCGTAAAAGGTCCCAATGTATAGGTGTAGGATCAAAAGAGACCTTTTAAGGTGTCA
Source organism: Taxus wallichiana var. yunnanensis (assembly GCA_018340775.1). NCBI lineage: Eukaryota > Viridiplantae > Streptophyta > Pinopsida > Cupressales > Taxaceae > Taxus > Taxus wallichiana. Next base: position 599,030,469 of record CM031238.1, read on the forward strand.
TAGGGATTGAGAAATAAGCTGACAAAATTATCATCTATTTTTCTCTCAAGGATCTTAAGGGACTACGCCCGGATGACGTAGTTGAGAAGAACTCACATTTTGGGCACCAAATTGAAGCCTTGCCCAATATTTAATAGGCCACCCGATACGTGAGCATAATCGGTTCGGTGCTACAAGCTTCCATTTGAAAAATAATGCATTGGAAAATCCTAGGTGACTCACACTAGAGAATTCAACACGATGAAAAAAATAGAACAAGTAGTAACGATTCCATTGAAAAACTAATTATGCTCCATTATTGTATTTAAAATTTGCAAGACTACCAACCACTAGGGTGGATGCTTACTACATTTATTTGATGTTCCAAGACAAGAGAAGACAACAAATATTCCAGGACAAGAAAAATATTTATGACTTTCTTGAATAGACATAATTCAAAAAGAAATTTCAAGAGAATACATTACACGTAGTGGAACATGTAATCTTAAGCCTAGCGCCTGCTAAGTAGATTAGCTACCACTAGTATCCTAGAAGATTCTAGGGCTACCATGATTTTTTTATTTGATTACTTATTTTAAAATAAGAAACTATTGAGGCTTGAGACCGGGCAACAATTATTTTACATTGATAATTGAATCTAACAACCACTAGGCATTTTCCTTTATACTAGCTGATTTGAATTATGTGATATACATGATATATCTTATGAGAACTATAAAAGAAACCTATTTACAACACCCAATCATATCATGACATGTAATATTTGTTATTATTAAATATTCAATTCTCAACTATTATCAACGGTTGGATTCCGTGTTTCAATAATGATGTAGTGTAATTCAATTTGATTTATAGTGATGGGAATATAGTCATCAATTAACTATTATCTCATATATCCTAAATCAATACGATTATTTTTTATATTGACAAAAAGATATCCTAGACTATAAAAATTCTAGCGGATGTTATTATTCACTTATAGAACAAATTGACAACTTGAAACAAACCAAATTTAATAGAAATTAGTTGTTTAAATTGCTTTGCAATGCATAATAAAAACTTTTATTAATGATTTCTTGTTTTTATAACTAAATGAGGGTTAAAGTATGCCCGACAACCACTAACCTATGAATATCCATTCTATTGACTTTTAGTCTATGAAAATGATAACATCTAGATACAACATCTCCTTACTATTGCACTATTGAGAAACAATATTTATGCTTCCCAATTACTTACGAATTATTAAATTTTTAAATTCCTTGTTTCATGTAATATGGCTTCCATTAGTTGCACTCCATTCATGTAAATTCATTTTATTGAAGAAGTAGAGGATAATAAAAAGAGACGATGAATGTTTTGTAGAAATGTATTCTCCGTAAAATTACAACGGTGATCTCGTGGGTTTTTTATTGATGAAGACATTGTCAATGAATTCAGATATGGTACTAACTTCAGAAGTTATTGATTATAAAACAATGTGTATTTGGGTTGAGCACATTGATGTTGTAATAAATAAGTTCCTTATTCTTGACATGGAGTTGGAATTTTCATTGCTCAAGAAACTATAAATGAAGGCTTCTAGAGAAAGTAGTACGTGTTCTTGTTCTGAATATGGTTGGAAATTGGGATGTTCATATCATCATACAAAACAGACTATGAAAATGCCCTTCAAATTCATAATAACAAGAATTTTGTAGTCAAAAATTGTATAGAATAAATAATACCTTTTCTATTTGTCATTATTTGAATAGAAACTTTTTCTTTCTCCCCCAAAACATACAAAGCTATTTACAACATTAAGGATATTTTATTTTTCTAAATTAGAGATAGATCCCTCTAATTCAAAGTTGTATGGTCTTAAAAATAATAAAAAATCAGTTGTATTGTTGAAGAAAGCGACTAATATATTTGAGCAAGAAGAATCTTCAATCACTAAACAATTAATTTTTTTGTTCAATGGTGATGTTTTTCTAGTTGAAGTTTCTAGGTGCCATGTGGCACCTCTAGAATATCAATACCATCCTATGCATGATGATAATGTTCACCTTCTTGTGCATTAAATGTTGATTAATGATATTCCTATACCGGGGATGCAATTCTTATTTCCTTTTTACATTTTATAAAGGAACTTTGCAACTAGAGAATCCGTGATGACCGAAAATGGATGTAGTGCAATTATACATTCTGATAGCTAACATACAATTTCTACTAAAATTATTAGCTGAAATAAAATACAAGTCATTGCATTTTAAGTTTCAGTTTTAAACGGCTCGCATTATGTCTTCAAACGCACCTAGCGAAGTCATTGTTCTTATTTGGAAGTACCAAAATGAGGTAAACAAAAATTGGATTGAAACCAATTTTATTGATGTACTCTATAAGGCTTGAATGATTTGGAGATCCCTAGGATGTCCTCGGAGGCCCGGAGTGGGAAACACAAAGACAGACAAGTTGAGGGTAATGAAACTTAATTTTAACACATTTGTACTTAAAATTTAATTTTTGTAATATGCAAAAAGTAAATATATTATTTCCTCTTTCAATGTAGTGTTTTGAGAAGCAATGTCTTGATATTTTCAAACCGACAAGTCAAAGAGTATTTTCGATAAAATCAATTTTCTATTTTTACTTGAGGACATATGGACAAAATAGACAACAATCTTTGACTTATTTAAATCAAGTGCGATTTATTTTCTCTTTTCAAGGATAACCAACTTAAATTTAAGCCAAATCCACTAACAAGGTTCACGGAAAATTCCTACAAGGCTACGAGAGAAATGACTAATGAGGAGCTTTTATTACTAGTAGATAATGTGCAATCGGGAAAGAATGGCTAATTGGCTCTATTGAAGTAGGCGTCATAACAAAGACTTTTGATTCTTACTGCCAAAGAGTAAAAGATGACAAAAGAATGAGAGGAAAAGTTCTAAAATATTTGAAAATTAAATATCCAGGTAATATTGTATTGGTAAAATGCAACTGAAAAGAATATTATTGAAAAATTTGGTCTACATGAATCTCACTACCGCTAGTTGTGTGTACTCTTGGGAGAAGAGAATAAAAGAAAAATAAAATCCGATTCGGTGGAAGTGGAAAATAATTAAAAAGAAAAATTGATGTTGAAGTGGTAGAGGTTCTCTAGCCAAGCAAGCTCAAACAATTATGATAACTACATGATTTGAATGGAAGAACAAAATTCCTAGAAAGGAAGAAAGAAATCTGAAGAGTTTACATGTCAATGTGCATATCCCTTCCAACTCTAGGCAACAATATCATCTATTTTGTCAACTAATCCATTCAATGCAGAATGTGTGATCATATATTTTTGTAATTTATATAGTGTAATAAATTTTGATGTAATAATGGGCCTTCTTATATTTTTCATATCTAATCTTTAAATTGGGTTATTATTGTGCTCTAACCTATTACTTCTTTAAAAATGTTAAAAGAGACAATAAAAAATATATGCAAAAATTTAAAGACAAGCGGGAATTAGTTGTGGAAGAAGGCTTACAGATTTTATGACAATAGTGGAAAATTTAAGAGCTTGTGTCTTATGTACACAATAACTGATGTGTAAAATTTTGATGTTGAGGATGGTGATATAGTAGAAATCACCATGGATTGGATGGACCAACTTTTGCCAATTTGTGACTATAAGAGAAATTGGCCTATGAGGAAATTCACATCCTTTTCTTGATGAGAGATCTTATGAGTTATAGTCTCATATGTTCAATCACTCACTTTTGAAAATTCTCTAATAATAGTGCTTTATGGTGGTAGTGTTGCATTGCATGCTTTGGTTGACTCAGGTCTATCTGCATTTTTATTGTTCAATCGCATGATCAAGAAATGTTTTAAAACATTATTATTCTCATTTGAAAAAATTACGTTGATTAAGATCACTTTAAATAATTTTATTAGTTTAATGCATTTGAACTGATACATACAATATTTATGAAGACAACCAACCAATAGAGGAAGACATCGTCTCTTCCTCTCCACATAAAACAAAGAAGATGATTTCATTCTTAACATGTCGCAACCAATTCAACTTGTTTCCTAAATGTCACCTGACCATCCATCCAATGAATCTATAAAAGGTGAGTGGGAAATATCGATTTTATAAATATATCACTACACATAGTTTATGATTGTCATTATTTACATATTTTGAATAAACTTGAAAAATTTTCAGATGCGATGCCAAATGGGAGGACATTGGCAAGTCATGCATGAACTCATAGATAGAAAATGGTATGATAGTCGTGTATAATTATAAACAAAACCATTTATAAGCCCTTCATAATTGTAGGAACCTATAACGAAGTAATTTATTTGTTATATTTATTACCATAGCGATCGCTAACATACATCTTTTAATTTGACTTATTTTGAATTTAGTAAATTTTAGTTTTTCTTGTTAATATTATATTGCTAAAAGTTGAAAAAAATTATACGTATAGTTGGATGATCATGACCACTAATCTAATCAAATAATTTCAAACCAATCATAGTTTAGTTAATAATGGGTTATTCTAGAAGTCTATAATATATATCAATGTCTATGCAATATTTCCCATCAAAGGTTTTTCATTAAATCAAAGAAGACTAATATCATGAATTTAATTATGTCAAGATGGTAATTATTTTTAATTGACTAATGTTTTTGAAATTTGTTAACAATAAACTACCGAGAATTGAAAAAACAAATATTTATGTGCACTTGGCCATTAGCGGTTGCTAATCCCATCAAATATTGTTAACCCAAACATAATCCAAGCATTAATGGCTTAAGCCTAGTGGTCGCTAATATACATGATCCAAAGGAAAATTTGATGTTCAAGATATTATATTCTTTTCCCTAAATTGTGTCAAGGCAAAAGATATTTTGAGAGCTTTTGATGACTATGAGAATGCAACAAACGGAAATTGGGAGCTCTAGTTATGTTCGATCAAAGTTCAATAAACAAGAAAGTCAACTCTAGTCAATAGGTCAATATTGGACCAATGGTTGTGACACATGAAAAAATGCCAAAGGGAGTCATTTGTGGTTTTTTGACCTCTTCTCTTCGACAGTGTAAGATTTGGTGGTCGCGACAAAAGGCTCAACATTTTTTAAAAAGGGGAGCCCTAGCCCGCCATGTGGACTAATTTATTATCGCCAACGTGGTGGGTCCACAAGCCACCATGTGTATTGCCACAACTTCATCGAATTCACTTGATTTTCCTATCGAGAGTCGATAAGTGGACTATGTTTTGATTGATTTTCTCATTGAGTTATGGATCGAGTTACACACATCAAGCTATTCACCGAGTTGATTACATTCTATGCCACAATGTATGGGTCGAATTTCTATTATCTTGATGATTCCACATTACCTCGGTGGGAACCATTTCCACATGGCTCGATCAACCTAATTGGCCACATTCCCACATATCTCGGTGGTCACAACAACCAAACAACACACCACATGACCCGCCAAACAAATCTACCCCCACACATATGCAAAGTTCCATGTGGTGGGTGAAGTGGTGGGGAAAAGGCCCATGCGTGGAGAAGCCCATGTGAAAGGAGGGGAGGTAAGGTTTTTAAAAATATTACAAAAAATTAGGTGCCCCTAATGTGGGATATTACCCACTTAAACATGCAAACCACCTACCATGGCCTTAGCTGCCAACATGGGATTTTATCCCATTTTACATGCTACGGGTTAAGGCTTATTATAGCCTAAGGATAAATAATTTAGCATTATTTTAAGGGCCCCATTTGGGTATAAATAGGGGACCCATTTCTTTGTAAAGGAAAACACAAACCAAGCCTGTGGTTATGTTGTTTCTATTTTGTATGGCCTATGGCCATGGGAGACTATTATAATCATGTTTGTAGGGTTATTTAGAGGATTTTAGATTTGATACATCAGATATATTCCTTGTTTTTACTTATGCCATTATTTAAGAGTTTTTACACACTCTTATTGGAGAAACCATGCCTCGTAACCTCGGAGATGAAGTACAGGTACTACGGACGTTGAGAAGATGTTTTGTTGAGCACATCAGAGTCTTCACACAGTAATTTTTAGTACTATTTGTAGTTCTGAAATCCATTTAGATGTAAGTTTGTAAATTGTTAATATTTACATCTTTTTAATGGATCGGCTCATTTTTTTCACGAACCCAGAGACATAGCCCCAAAAAGGGTGAACTCCGTTATCAAGTGTTGTTATTTTCCTTTTGAGGGATGTGTGTGTTCAGTTTTAATTCAGTTGCAAATGAATTATTGAATGCTAAGTCAATTTACGAGAATTTGATAAACAACACTAAATGAGATTTTAATATGCAGAATTGAGTTTAATAGTTTTCAAACACTTGCACTTGATTCTAGAGAAAATCTAGTTTTTATTGATTTAAAGGAAATTGAGAATAATTCCGCATCCAAATCTATTTTATTTGGGATTTGAAAATTTCAATATCCGTTTATAAAAAAAAATTGTTTGATTTATTCTAAGGGGGTAAATCCAGTTTACGAGATCTATACAAATACATCTATGTAATATTGTCTAGCAATGAGTATAACATTGTGTAAAAGTAATTTTTATCATGTATTTTTTACTTTGACTTAAATTTTATTTTGAATTGATTACTTTTTAATAAACATAGAATATGCATCACAAAAACCTATAGAGGAGGAGTGTGAGGAAATCCAAGATGGAATCTCAATCATTAAGTGTTAACCAACTAAAATTTTGATTATTTGAATTGGTTGGTTAATTGCTACTCGTAGTTGGCCAAAAGTATTATCAAATTATGGACGAGGGTTTCCTCGAGAAAAGAATTACTTAAGGAGTTAGTTTAGTAAGGAGACTAAAATGATTATTTAATTATTTTAGATTTGGAGGGTGATTTCTCGAAAAAAATGAGAGTTGAAAAACCAATTTTTTATAAGAACATTGAGTGTAGAAGAAAAAATTAAGTAAAATATCCAAGTTCGAGTAGGATACTATCAACTTGTGATGTGGGCTCAAGGAATTTTCAAAAATTTTATGGTGGGAAGGAAATCCAATGAAGAAAATTGTTTCAAAGATAAGTGATTGATGACCCATTGTACACAAACATATCACATATATTGTCTCGGGTTTGAGTGTTGTGTAGAGGCCATCAAAATATCGCAGTAAAAAAAAACTATATAACTATTAATTATTTCAAAATATTTTTTTACATTGATATTCATTCGTACATTCATATGGTCACTCTTTATTTTATATGTTGATATTACAAATTTAAAATTTGGTAGTATTTATATTTTCATTGTGATTAAGTTGATATTATAGTTTTATAAGTTGTTTGTGTGAATTACCCAAATAAAATACTATCACAATAATATGTTGACCTGTTTTTAATCACTTTTGGAATCTTACATTAATTCTAAGTTATTTTTATAGATCTAATTGGGAAGCCTGAAAATTACTAGTTTTGGGAGTTGAAGGTTTATTGTTTGGAATTTTGGTATTGGCGAAAAAATACCGTAATATGGTTCCATATTTTAGATCCGAGAATACTAAATAATTTGAATGAGTATTTAGTGCTGAATTGATAATAACTACATCAAAATATTTTGGCATTTCCTTATCATCTTCATTTATGGATTCAACAATGGTGAAGTACATGTTCATTAAAAAATTAGTTGGCTGTGAGATACCCACTTCAAGCATCATTTAGGGATGCCACCAATATAAGCTCAAAAAAATACCAGTTAGAAGATAGTAGACATTTTTGGTAATTTCTATGGTGAAAAAATATAATTTTGATCGATGATGCAAGATTCTTTTCATGAAGTCAAAGAAGAAAATCAAAACCCCAACATATTGGATATTTTATGGAAACTATAAGACTGATTCAAAATTTACATTGAATTATGTACATGGTTGAAACATGTAGGAGAACACAAGAACATGTGTAGATCATTGAAAATTTCAAACACACCATTGGTGTTTGAATTATATACTTTGATTCCAAATCCAAAAATGTATTGTGCATTTATATGGAATAAAATAACTAAGTTCTTAAAGATTCGCAGTAGTATGCAATAATTTTATCAATTTTTTTTTGCAAGATTTTTTTCCTAAGGGTGAAGGTATAATCATGGATCATGGACCAAAAAAGAACTAGTTTTCCTAGATCTACAAAGATTAATATTCAACACATTTTAAAATTGGTAAGAACCTTATTCCATAATAAAAATTAAGCCTAGTGGTTACTAACACGTAAAAAACATAAACATATAGTGTTTATTGTTTCACACATCGATGTTGGCTTCCTAAAATCAAAAAAAATTTTTTCTCAGTTATGCATGGTTTAATCTTAAAGACATTTTAAAAATGATAAGAACCTTATTCCAAAGTAAAAATTAAAAATAATCCTAGTGGTCACTAGACCATATAAAATATAAACACATTATGTTTATTGATTTGCAAATCCATGTTGGCTTCCCTGAAATCATAAAATGATTTTTACCATATCTTCATATGTTAATCTTAATGAAATTTTAAAAATGATAAAACCTTGTTCCAAATCAAAAATAAAGCCTAGCAACCACTAACATGTATAGAATAGAAACATTTTTGTTTAATGTTTTATAGATCGTTATTTTAAAGATTTTCTATTTATTGTTGTGTGGACATTGCCAAGAATGTCAAATTTTAATGACATGATGCCCTCATTCCTATGATATAAATTTTCTTGGATGTTGGAAGCTTCAAGTTTATATTCACACAAGAAGATTTCATCATGATCAAACGTACCATTTATCAAGGATCCAGGAATCAAAACATATTTCTCAAAAATCTTAGCACCGTTTAGAGAAAGTGTAATGCATATTACAATTGTAAAAATATACCTATTGAAGGATGAATTGTGGCCTATAATGCATATTACAATTCTACTTGATAGATGAATTATGGCCTATATTGCAACTATTGAAGGATGTGGAAGACAATGTGGAGATGTCCACAATGTCATTAAATCAATAACCCAATTACAATTATGTAATTTGTCCCTAAATTTATTTGATAACAACTTTTGTATAATGTGTGTGACTATCTTTAGTAATGTTATTTTGTATAATGTGTGTTTATCAATCAAGTGGAATCCTTTATTCATAATCATAGTCAATGCATGGGAAAATATTGATGACGCCATCCATTTTTTATTGCACCGACCTCCCTCACATGAGTCGAGGGACTACTTAATTAGGTTGTGCTTTCACCTTCCCTCACTCATTTCTCATGTTTCTCTCTATTATTTTCCCTTCCCTCTCATGGTGTCTACCTATGTTCCTTTCATCCTCTTGCATGATGAAAGAAGCTAGAAATGGATTTCCTCTCTCATGTGTCTTCTACTCATCTTCGCAATGTCTTTTACATAGGATCCTCACCTATTCTGAATGTGATTGAGAAATTCCTTGGCGTGGATTATCTCAAGAGCACCAGGAGAGCTCATGTGAACTCAAGATTTATGATGTCTTTGTGTTGAATTAACTTAGTGATGTGAAGATAAGGAAGTTTTCATGGAGTTGCATCCCATTTCATTTACCCATTCCATCGTGTGGGTTTGGTAAAGCTCGAAGAAGTATGCCTTCCTATTCATGTTTCCAATCTATATCCTTGTTCATCTCCTTTTGGGGTTGATAAACAAGATTTGTGATGCCCTAGAATTGAAAATTTGAGCCATCCTTCAATTTTCAAATTATATTCCATGCATTTGTTAATCTGATGGGGTATCTATCTCTAGGGTGTCATCCTTGGACCTGGTCGCACTGCTGCAAAAATTTCCATGCTCCTTCCTAATCACGTGGTGGAATTGAAGACTATTGTTGGCTCTTCCTTTGACTTTCTCAAGAATATTGCAATGATTGGCTCAATGGGACAATTAGAGGTGGAACCCTAGGGTTTTTTGGTCATTCCCCTCTATTTTTTTTTTTGACTCTATGTTTTTGCAGGCCTAGTTATTCATGTTACATTTTGGCCTCGTTATTTATAGTCTTTTGTACTGGTTTTTGGTTTTGTATGTAGTCCCTTCATTGATCAAATATTTCAATACTTGTAGGGTGGGGACCCATCAACCCTCTAGTTCATAGCTCTGGTCAAAAGCGTTTAACTATCTAAAAAAGAAAATTATGTAATTTGTCCCTAAATTTATTTGAGAACAATTTCTATATAATGTGTGTGACTATCTTAATAATGTTAATATGTATAATATGTGTGACTATCTTTAGTAATTTTATAATACAATAAAGGATTTAAATGATAATAGATATGTTAATATATAAAAAAGTGTACATAACATTTTATTTTGGTGAATTCTAATTTGATTAATGTTAATTTACCTAGATAAGCTACACTGGCATTACCTAGTGACTCATTAAGTTTTAACTCTCTTAATTTTATTTTTTAAAGTCATATTATCCTCTCGACTTCAAACTATCCACCGCAAAAAAAAATTTGCATTGGTTTAGGGAATTTAAGGAATTAAAAATTCCTAAACCACCTCAACAATTAGTGTGTTCATAGGTATCATGTAAAAAAATATTTTTCTATGATTTATTTTGTGAATTTGGGATCCAACGTGATGATGAATAGTTTTACAATGAAATTCAAATAATTCTTAAAATGATTTACCATAATTCTACCTTTAGAAAAGAAGTTTTAATTTATTTCATATTTATATTTAAATACAAAAATATATCCTCCTGATAAGGGGAGTAAGGAGAATTTTAATTGTCATTTAAAGTGTCAGGTGTGGGAGGAAAATTTCCCCAGTGATTTCATGTCCCTTATTTCAAGGGATGCAAGGATGGTGGAAGGTGATTTGGGGTTAATGATGAATGTCATCACACATTTATAACTATTAAGGGGATGTTAATGTTGAATGTTGTTACACATTTATAACTTTGAATAATTTGAGCTATACAGTGCAAATTTGAAGGTGTGAAGTTGTATCTCTTGATGATGTGAAGGTATGAAAATTACTCTTAGGTGATATGGTTAGTGTTATATTAGTTAAAGTCTCTCCTACCTCCAAAAGTAAATTCAAGCCAAACATGAAATGATGCTTGAAGATAGGTTATGTGAATGAACATGATATCAAGTTAAGAGATGAAGGTGAACTTCTTTTATAGGTCCCTAGAAAATGTGTTGATGCTCTAAGTTGCTTTGGGTAAGTAGTGTGAAAGTGTAATTTATGTTTCTTATAAATTTTTTTGTATGATCTTGTCAAGATGATTGTGTTATGTGTTATGGTTGTAAGATTTCTCATTAGAAACACTACATTAAAGTCATTCAAAGGTGGTGATCAGGTTCTTCTTGAATTTCCTTTGCATTGACTAGTGAAAAGACACCTTTAGATGCCAAGGAAAATGTTTCCCATGTGATATTTAGGTCAACTTGAAGAATGTGTTACTTGGTGTGTGACAGTCATGCTAGATTGATATTATACCCTTAAAACTCATGACCTTTTTCATTGTACCATGTAAATAAATGACTGAAACATATAATTAATTAATCACTTGAGATGGACATGTTGAGATATTGGTGTAAATAAAAATCTAAGGCTCATAGAGAAGAAATTAGTGAGTTAGGGTTTTAAGTTTGAAACCCTCATCATGCACAGTGTTGAAAGATCAAGTAAGATTGACTTACTTGTAAGATATTAGGTTATCTATAGGTATGGGAGTTTTGTATGCCATTTTCCATATTGTAAGTCATCTAAAGATTTAAAAGATTGAGTTTGTACATTGAAAGAGCACAAAAACCTTCAATGTCGTTGTTACAAAATTGACAAAAAAATGAAGGCTCTATCTCTATGGATGTTCATGAAGGAGTGTATTGATGTTCTATACTTTTGAGAATTATAGATGATGAAGCACTCATTCATCAACCTTCTCAAGGTGGGAAACTTATTTAAACTTCCTCTCCTTCTAGTATGATGAGTTCACTGTGAAATGTATGTATGATGAATGCTTGTAGCTCTATCTTTTTGTAAAGATTCCATGCTCCTAATATTGGTACAAACCTATGTAAGCCTAGTATTCATGAAGTTCAAGACTCAATGATATTTTATAAGTCTACTCTTCATCTTATTACAAACCTCATTTGACTATTTTCTTGCTTCAAATGCATTCATGGAGTGGTCAAATGAAATTTAAAGGTCAGGGTGTGAGATATGAAGAGTTCATGAAGAATATGAAGCATCTCAGAACTTGGTATAATTTATGGACATGCAAATGACACTTTGACAATAATCTTAAGTCTTCTACAAAGTATTTCACTTGCCAAAAATATATTTGGAATGGTTTTACATTTAATTATAGTCTCATAGTCTAGATTTTTTTCCTTTGCTTTGGATAAGAACCCTCTTCTAAAGTAGAAGTTAAAGCGCAGTGGCTGCTAGCCCTTATAAAAATGAATAACTTGTTATGTTTATTGTATTGCAAATCAATTTGGATTCCAATGAAATCATTAAACAATCTTTACAAAACTACATAGTTTAAGTCTTAAGGACATTTTAACATTGATATAAAAAACTTATTCCCAAACAAAAATTAAAGCAAGATCCACTGGCCCATATAAAAATGAAACATGACCGGTTTATTGTTTTGTAGACAAATTTCAGATTCCATTAAATCATTAAAATATTTTCCTACAGATCTACATAGTTTAATGTTAATGACATTTTAAAACTGATAAAAATCTTATTCCAAAGCAAAAATATAAGCCTAGCGACACTAGCCCGTATAAAATAGAAACATGTTATATTTATGGTTTTGCAGATCAATGTTGGATTCCTTGAAATCATTAAATGATTTTTCCAACAACTGCATAGTTTAATCTTAAATAATTTTTAAAACTGATAAGAACCTTATTCCAAAGCAAAAATTAAAGCCTGGTGGCCGCTAGCCCGTATAAAATAGAAACATGTTATATTTGTGGTTTTGTAGATCAATGTGGGACTCCTTGAAATCATTAAACAATTTTTCCAATAACTGCATAGTTTAATCTTTAAAAAAATTTTAAAATTGATACGAATCTTTAATCCAAAGGAATAATTAAATCCTTATGACCATTAACTCAAGCATAAGAACAAAAACATGTTTTGTTTATTATTTTGTAGATCAATGTCAAACTCTAATATTTTGATTTTCGGATTCTACTATATGTGATTTTTAGTACAATAAATTCTAATATATGTGATTTTGAATTTAGATTCCAATATAGGTGATTCTTGGTTCCAATATATGCAATTTTGGATTCCAATATGTGGCATTTTATAATTTTTAGCTATTTTAGATTCAATATTAGACTAAATGCCAGATTTAGTGAAATAAGTGTTTTATAATATTGTCTTAGTGAGATCTAATTTGACAAGGGTTGTGTGGTGCAAGGTTCACTTTCATTAGGAACCTTAACATTGACTGCATCATTGAACTAGCCATGGATAATTATAAAAATAAAAAATTAAACAACACATATATTTTGTTACTTACAAAAAGAAAGTGGGAGTATGTTGAAATTATATTCACTATTTGACAAAAATGTAATAAACTTAATGTTTTGAGAAAGGCATGTAAATAGTTTATAAGAATGTAAACAAATCCAGTCTGTCATCGCACGACATTCCAAATTGCATAAAAATATGATTTGGTAGCAGATTAAATTGACAATATTAATTGTAATGAATTTATTATTATCAATTTTTTAAATTCAGTCATTTCACCGCGTCTCTTTCAACACTAGGAATATTCTCATGTGACCAGGAGTGTAAACAGGTCTTAAACATAGTTACATGTTTTTATAAAAAAATTATTTGATTATTTGCATTATTATTTGTTTCGACCCTATTTTAACCTCAAAAAAAATATATTGTTGATTAGGGTTTTAATAAATTTAACTATATTATTATTTTGGTGTTTTTGTGTTGTTATCGCATGTATACATCTCCTTTTAAAAATTTATCTTAAGTTAATTTTGCAGTGATATTTTCATAATGTTATTTGCTGTCTTTTAGAGGTAATTTTATTATAAAATTTTATCCGTAATTATATTTTAGACACTCTTTACACCGTTGAAACATATTAAAGAGACCTAAAATTTTACAATTATAAGGTTTTTTTGTGATTTTTTAAAGATATAATAAAACATGATCTTTTGACAAGAAAAAGAATCCTTCAAAATTTTGGCATAACTTTTCACTCTGAAATTCATTTTGAGACATCGATAATTTCTTGCAAAGGTATTAAGGAGATCTAAAAAATTGTTATTATATACTTTTGAAAATTTCTTATAGATTGTTTTCTATTTTCAAAAGAATAAAATTGAATATTTTAAATGATTCTTTTTTTTCTGTTTCAAATATCAACTAATCCATAGGAAATCATCAAACATATGCAATAAAAAGGTTTAGGTCTCTTCAATATCTTTATGATGGTTTAAATATCACTTGAAACAAAGATTTGAGTAAAACATTTGCAAAAATTCTGAAAGATTATTATAAAGATTCTTTTTTCTCGAGTTAATAGATTTTTTTATTCTTATGAAAATGTTTACAAATTTGTGTAAATTTGTGAAAAAAAAATAATATAGAAGTTATATGTCTATCTAATATATTTTGAATAGTGTAAAGAGTGCCCAAAAACGTCACCATAAAATGTTTTGTTAAAATTTTGAAACATTTTTAAAAAGACTTAAAATGCACATAATTACACCGATAAAGGTTTCTTATAATTTGAGATTTTTTTGACAAGGATTTTTAAACTAATGTTTATTTGACACATACATAATATGACCATTATTAGTGAGGTTTTAAAACTACTATATATATATATATATATATATATATATATATATATATATGACTATTTTTGTACTATAATTTATTTGGAGATAATCACGTTTTGAGAAAATTTAAATACTGTAGACATTATTAACATAATTAATTTAATAAAAAGTAACTATTGTACAAAATTTCATTATTATAGACATTATTGATATAATTCATAAAAAAATAGTTAGAGTTGATAAATAAAGAAATTTATGATAATTGGGTGGTGAGAGGAAAATATAATTTGCTTCTTCCTCCTTTAAAACTAACGACACGTCATACACTTGATTGCATTTTGAAATTAAAAGATTACAAAATATCACATGTAATTTGTTATTTGTTCATGTGTGAGGTTTGATGGAGAAAATGCAACAAGAAGTTCAAGGGAGTATGGACTATGCATGAAGTGCAATATATCTGATTTTCTATGCACCCATGTAAATATATGAACAGTTAAATGTAATTCCAGAGAACCCCATCTCCAGAGAACAAATGAAAGAGAATTCTATTTGAACTTGTTTTGAACACAATTAAATATATACTATTTCAAAGGACAATACTACAGGCAATTGACGTTAAAAAACATAATTTCGAGCCTCGACTTTGTGTGTGTCTTTACAAACTGAGAAATATTTATAAGCATCGTATTTTACCATTTTGAAGAAAAGCAATTATTGGAACAGGGCGTGTGGATTCATCCGATCTGTAAGTTTTAGGAGTTTTTTCTCTCAGAAGTTAATTGAAATCATTATATATTTTAATTGTTTTCTTGATTTCCGCACTCTTTTCTGCACGATTTGAGAGGGGTTTGAAATTCCGAGTAGTTTAATTGTCTATTAAATGGCACGAGGAGGCCAGCAGAAGCTTATCTTGGGTTACGGCTTAGGACATTTGGCCTGCTATTTTGAGGTGAGTGGCCTTTAACCATTTCTTTAGGATTTGAAAAAGGAATTTGCTTTGAAAAGTGTAACTAATTTTTAAAAATATTTGAATAGGGAATTACTGCTTCTGAGTAAGGTTCATGATTTGTATTTCCCAATGGGTACAGGTCAATTTTAAATTTCTTTGATGGAGCTATAGTTCTATTGAATCATAAATTCCTTTCTTATAATGCAACATCTTATACAGATTAAATGCATTTTTATGTTTGCTATGTTTGGCCATGTCTGGTTAACATGGATTGTGCCTTTCATTTCATAATATCTATTTGTTTGATTTTTTTCCTATGTGGTGGACTTCAGATGTAGTAATTCTTCGCCTCTTACTGATCTTGGAGTAGGTCCGATTCTATTTACTTAACATAAACAAAACTTTTCTATGTATTTGATTGAAGCTTATCAAATTTCAAAAAATTTATAGCTGGCATGCCTTAGTGAATTGCATCCATCAAGTTTTAAAGGAGTTTCTAACTTTTAATTCTTTATTTTTTTGCAGTTGACTCTTTATGAATCTCCTTACAAATATAGTTGTTTTTTTGGGTATGCATAGATTTATATTCTTAAACGCTATAGAATTAAATAGAAACAATGAAGTTGTACAGTTTATGTGACATGGAAGCATTGGATTATGTCAATGAGGAACTTTTTGATGTTTTTTTATAGATAATAGTTGGAAAAAAGGCTCCAAGGGCCTATTACAAAAGATATTACATTAAGGATCCACTAGAAAAAAAATATCTATCAAAAACATTACAAAACCGGCGAGTCAAAAAGGCATTGACCCAAAAGGAGCCCAACAGAAACAAAAAATAGTAGCAACGAGACCACACCATCAGTCAGCAAAAAGTCAGCAATGAAGCCTCATACACACTTTGCCCTAGTTCGTGAACTGGGACCAACACCATCCCCCTAGAAATCATCCTCATCAGAAGAGCTGATATCCATTGCCTCCTTTTACCTTTATCCCAACAATTAACCCCTGAAGGGTCTCAACCATGTTCTCTAAAACCTTCACCTCGGCATTCGTCCTCTGCAAACCCCACAACAAATTCTGATTCTGAGATTTTACCTGGCTAACCGTGTCCTCGAGGGCCTCAATCTTACTAGAAAAGAAGCTAAATATTGTATTTCCTTCCACCAAGCTCTCCTTAGGCATGTTCTCATCGGCATCCCCAACAAGGTTTTGTAAAGCAGTCACCGCATCCACCTCCTGCATAGCTCTTTCCTTCATTTTCTTCAGCCTAATCCTGTCGGAAAGAGAAATATGGTCCTCCCAATCATTCCCCAAATGAATACCGACCCCCTAGTCTACAAATTCAGCTTCCCGACTTAACCAGAAAAGAATTAAACCTTGATGAAGAAGGACCTCCATTTTCTCCTCTTTAAAATTTTTAACCGACAATTGTAGGGAGTTAAACAAGTAAAAGGGAATACTCATTCTCCGCCTCTGTGAAAATGGTTCAAGAGCATTAAATGTTGAGAATGCAGCTTTCACGGTACTTCCCATCCAACATTATATACTTCATAATGTAGAAACAGACTTCGACCCACCTCCCTGGCAGAGATTTTTGAGCAATACCATCTTCCATGAAATAGATCTTCTCATCACTTTCCAGAAAAATATGCACTTCCTCTTGAAGATAAGACCTATCCTTGAAAAATTTACATCCCCCATAGTCCATCTTGGTCACATTACCAATGAAATCCTCAGACACCAAGAAACTCACACCCCTCATAGAAACAAACCCATTATCCCAAGCCAAAGAAAATTCCCTTGAGATAACTTCATCAACCCCCTCAAACTCTAAAAAAATACGAAATACCACCATCCTTAAAAAATCCCAGAGAAAGGAATCCCTCTCCAAACTAGCCGACGAGGAAGGCTCCACCCTAACCCTAGCCCCACCCATCTCAAACTGACTACTGAAGAAAACTTGGAAAAACTGTGAAAAAACTTGAACCAAACCTTTAAATAACCATTCCCAACCAGTGCATACACTATTATGATTTTGACAATAAATCTCACCCATGGTGAATTTATTTCCGGATGTCACAAATCCTATTCTCACGCCCGAATTTGTCTTTCTACATTTAGCACGGCCTTCGTACTTTGGGGTAACTCCACCTCATCCCACCACCACCTTCTATGATGAATTTGACCACCAATATTAGCCAATGTGTCAAGCACACATATTAGCTTCCCGAAACACGTGATTAAAAAGAATATTTTCAAAATTTATAAGCATAGTCTTAGCATCTCTTATAATAGAATCTATATTAATATGGTGCTTAGAGAGGCCTTTCATCACATTAATAATATATAAGGAATCTCCCTCCACTGAATTTTTTAATTTGCAAAGAATTAGCCCATAGTAACCCAATTAAAAGAGCATAAGCCTCAACATAGTTATTTGAATTATTTCCAATAGGTTCAAGCATATGCTAAAACCAAAGCACCCACTTCATCTCTGATAATACCACCAACTACAAGCTAAACTAGTACTTCCTTTTGCTGCTCCATCAAAATTCAATTTCATCCATCCTTTAGTAGGTTTCACCCATTTAGCACTACTTCTACCCATATTCTTCACCAGAGGAACTTGTTTTATAGACTTAGTGATTCCTAAGGCTTGAATAATCTCTGCTCATGTCTAGGAAAACTTGTTTTCTCTTTAAACTTCACAATAGAAAGATTATTTCTCAGAGCACCTAAGATACCACTCCCCACCCTCAGAGATTTTTTCTATTTATCCCTAAAAATTGGCCATTCCTTTCAAGCCAAATCCCCCATAAAAAGTGAGGCACCACAAAACTCCATGCCTTAGAAAGACTTAAAGAAACAAAGGGACTTATCCATTGCCTATACTAGTCAACAAAAGTCTCGGAAAGACCCACAAAGTCTAGAAGACTTTCATAATATGAAACATAACTCTTCTAGAAAAAGGACAATGAAGAAAGAGGTGTTGAATCGATTCACTATCATTTTTACACAAAACACACCAGTTAGGGATCATCATTCCTTTCACTTGTAAATTATCAATAGTTAAAATTTTATTCTGGACAACATGCCATAGAAACAAATTAATCTTTGGAATAAGATTCTTATCCCATAAATTTTTCCAAAATAGTTGAGGAGGAGGACAATTTCTAGCTATACCATACCCAGTTTTGTGAAATACCTACCATCCTTTGTCAAAGACCATATCAACTCATCCTCTTTTGAACAATAGGTATATGTAATCCTCTAAGATTAACATTTAAATTTCTAATTCTTTCCTGAACTTCTTCATCCCTCCCTTCCCAATCCAATTCTTTCCAAACCCAACCCCAATCAGATCTCTCCCAATAATCTCTAATCCAATCTCCCATGGTTAACTAAAAGTGAGCTACCACCTCTCTCCAATAAACTTGATGAACTAAAGGAGCCTCACTAACCACCAGTCTTCCCAAAATCTGATTTTTGTGCCATTTCCAATTGACCATTTACTACCTTTTAACAAAATATCTCTACATTTTCCCAAACCATTCCAAAAAAGGAACCATCTAGAAGAGCACCATTAGAGAAAAAAGAGGCTTGATCAAAATATAAATACTTAGCTTTAAGAATTCTAACCCATAAGCCATCTTCATGCTCCAAATGCCAACCAATTTTAGCCATAAGGGCTAAGTTCATACTCCTGATATCTTTTAATCCCAACCCACCAACATACTTTGGAAGAGTAACTTTTTCCCAAGCCACCAATAGAATTCTATCTTTAGATTTTGTTCCCGACCATAAGAACCTTCACTGAATCTAAGTAATAATCTATCTAATTTTAGCTGGCATTTTGAACAGGGACATCAAATACACCACCATACTCTGAAGAAAACTTTGAAGTAATTGGAGTTTACCTTCCTGAGATAACAAAGTTCCTTTCCAAGTTGCCAACTTTTTTTGAAACCTCATAATCAATGGATTCCAACTTTCCAACTACATCCTTCCTTTGAACAAAGGCATTCCAAGATATGAGCATGGCAACACCTGAATAGGACACTCCAAAACCGCAGCAATTCTATTTTGAATTTCAACATCCACATTAAAAAAGAGAACAAAGATTTTCCTAAAGTTGATGAGTTGACTGTAACCTCCTCAAAATCCTATAAGACCTCCTTAAAAACCACAGCTTCCACTTGAGTTGCTTTACCCAAAAGGAAAGTATCATCCACAAATTGTTGTAAAGCTATAGGATCAAGACCATTAGAAATAACTAACCCATGCAACTTATTTTTCAATTTACAGTCAGCACACAGTCTTCCTAAAGTCTCTACCACAATAATGTAAAGGGAGAAAGAGGATCCCCTTGCCTTAACCCCCTTCCAGATGAGAAAAAACTTTTGATTTCCCATTAACAGAATTGAGTACTTGAGTAGAGATGCACTCCATTATCAAATCAATAAAATGATTATGGAAACCCAACTTTTCAAGAATTATTTTAAGAAATCTCCATGACACTCTATCATAGGCTTTATTCATATCAATTTTAAGCATCATGGCAACCCTTTTTGAAACATCCACCAAATGAATAACTTCATGAATAGTTATCACACTATCCAAAATCTGTCTACCCTCCACAAAAGCTCCCTGATTTGAAGAAATAAAATACTCCAACAAACCTTTAATTCTTAAAGAGATAATCTTAGTTATTATCTTATAGACCGTATTACATAGACTAATTGGTCTAAAATCAGTCACTTTTTCAGCCCCAAGCACCTTAGGAACAAGAGCAATAAAAGTACTATTAACTTCCTTCAAAAGCTTACCATACCTAAAGAAGTCTTGAATAGCCTCTTCCACATCTTTATGAATGATATCCCAAAATAATGAAAAACAGAGCAGGAAAACCATCAAGGCTAGGTGATTTATCCCCTTCCAAGTCAAAAACTACAGTAGATATCTCCTCTGCAGATGGGATTTTGATCAAATCAACATTATCCTGATGAGAGATAACAGATTGAAAAAGATTTGCAATATCACTTTCCTTACCCATATCAGGTTCCCTACCAACAACTAAAAGATGAGAGAAAAAACTAACAAATTCCTATGAAATATCCCTTGATTCTTTATTCTAACTCCCCTTCCATCTTCTAATTCCAAAATAGTATTGTTACTCTTATGCATAGATGTAGTAAGATGGAAAAACTTTGTATTCATGTCACCCTCCTTTAACCACATAACACAAGAGTTTTGTTTCCAGTAAGCCTCTTCTTTAGCTTCTAAATTATGATATTCTGTCAAAAGAAATTTCTCCTTATCTCTCAAATCTTTATGCAAACCTTTGTTGACAATCTCATCCTCCAACTTCTTTAATGCTTCACTAATCTTAGTTTTTTGAGAAAAAATATTCCCAAATGTTTCTTTGTTCTAGACTTTCAATCTCGTTTTAACATTCTTTAACTTTGCCACAAGCCTGAACATAGGTTTACCTTTAACAACAACTTTCCAACTCAATCTAATTTCCTCCTCAATACTAGGATGTTGCAGCCACATCTTAAAAATCTAAACGGCCTACCTCTTACACCATTACTTACACTAGTTTGAAGGCAAATGGGACTATGATCTTGGTAAAGCCACCAAGGACACATCCAAATGTTGTAACCAAGATAAATTAATGAGAAACCTGTCCAATTTAATTTGAATCATATTTTCCCCAATCTCCTATTCGACCAAGTGAAAGGAGATCCTTTCAACTCAACATCCACCAAATTACAGTTAGCAATGAAGTCAGCAAAGTCCCCCATACTATCATTGTAGACACCTACACCACCCTTTTTATCATCCATACACAAAGGAGTATTAAAATCACCTCCAATTAACCAATTCACCTCTTTACATTGGCTTCAAAATTGGCCAATATCCATCCAAAGTTTTCTTCTTTCAACAGCCGAATTGGGAGCATAAATATTTGAACAAATCCACTCAGACCCATCTTGTTTTTCGTAAACAAAATAGCAACATGATACTAAGACTTGAAAATCAACCTCCCTTCTCTATCATTCTGATTCCAAAAAGTCACCAAACCCCCAAAAGCACCCACCGAAGAAACACTCTGAAGCTCAGATCTAAACCAAACTTTATTTTGTACCTCACTCATTTTTTCTCTACATACAACAATGCCATTTGAGGAAATATAATATAATCTTCTATTAATTCATAAGTGATATCCTTACAACTTTCTCTTTCATATTCTTTCAAAAGTAGAAAACAGAGTATATCTCTTATACATTTTGAATTACCACTTTCATAGCCAATATAAAACATCATTCCATCAATAATAATATACAAGTTCATCAACTTCAAAGTGGGAAATGGTTGTCAAAATTTTCAACATTGTCTTTCTTTTGCTCCAGGATATCAACATGTAGATCCATCATTCTTCAAGTTTGATCACAAAAAGGCACGGGAAAGGGATCACTCTCCAACCAACCAAGACATCTAACGAAAGGAGAATCCATACTTATTCATTGGCCCCCTAGCCCCAACCACAATGCAATAAGAAATGTGTTTCAACTCATGGCAATAACAAACTTCCACAAACACACATGCAAACTCTACATTAAAAGAACATTCCAAAATAGAATGTAGTTTGCAACTATATTAAGACATAAAAAAAAAACTTGGGCTTCATAATGCAAGCCAAAGGAGCAAGAAACAATGGGGGATGCTACTTATGCCTCCCAAAGGGGATATTGGGTATCACCACCAAAAACAAACCACCAAAATATAACATTTCAAATTTCACGATATGTGCTTATGCCTCTCCCAAGTACCCCCTATTCTCACATTTCCTTATTCCTTCCCAACCTCTTATGGCACCCCATAACGAGTAAAGAAATGCAAGTTATTTCTTTTTGTAAGGTGGAACCCAAATCCCAACTCCTCCACACTTATACCTCCATAAAACACTTATGCCTCCCACAAAATAAACACCATATCCTTCTCCTACACCATTCCTAGGCCATCTACCCAACAACCCACAAATATTGCAAAACATTCACAATTATAACATTCAACCATATACCTATACAATAAAAGAAATAAAGAAGGGCATTTCAAGAGCCAAGTGCCTACCTCTCCATGATAGAGTTTGTTCCAAGTCCAAAACAACAAGCTTTCCAATGCAAACAGTCTAAGATCCACAATCCACAAGCATGCAACAATCTCCAATCTTCTCTAAAAGCAAGAGCTCTCAAATCCCAAAAGAAGTCTCCCCAAAAATGAATTGATAAAAGTGAAGCAACCCAAAAACAAGCTAAATAATTCCAATTAATAGAAGAGGGAAGGGAAAAGGATGAGGTGGATCCATGTAGGATG